>CM028331.1:4200000-4584805 GCA_016647705.1 Eucommia ulmoides | reverse complement strand
ATTAAAATGATTAAAAATTAATAAAAAGTGAAAAGACCATTTGCCCTTGAGTTTCTGTTAGTCTTAACGGCATCTCTGACGGAGGGACGAATTTGAAACGTTATGATACGTAGAGGGTTTAAAATGAAACGATAAAACTTAGAAGGACCACATAGAAATATGTCCATAGTTAGAGAGTCAAAAATGTACTTTTCCCAATATGTTTTTGTTACTCAAATACTTCAGAACAAAAACATAATTCTCATCTGAGTTTGTTGGAAGTAAAAACATAAAAGTTAAAACACTAACCAAACGCCACCTTAATTTTTAGAAAATATTTTTGTTTTGAAAAAATTAAAATTAATTTTCGAAAAAGTTGTGAAAATTTGTTTGATTTGGTTTTTTTAAATATAATATTTTTTAAAAATGTGTTGAAAAATAAAAATAAAAGTGATACGATGCCAATAATTGAAATTTAAAAGTTATAAACATATGAAGAAAAATTTTATTAATGTAATTAATGTTTGTATTAAAATTATTAAATTATTTAGTAGTTGAAAAAAAAATTATTAATTATTTATTTTAATTTTTTCTTGGTTTGAAAATTATTTTTTTAGAATAAATTATTGTTGGTAAAATAATAAATTCCACTTAATCAGCATCTCACATTATTGTCAAAATCAAAACATCATGGAAAATCTTAGACATTAACGTGAGAGGGTAAATAAAAAACAAAAATTAAAAAGTGAAAGGGTAGTTATGTCAATAGAAAAATTAAGCGAAAAATTAAGAAGAAGAACTGTAAGGTCTCCTTAAAAAATTATTTAATTTAAATATTATTTTACTCTTTAAATTATTAACACATTTATCTCTTTAATTTTTTTATTCTTTATGCTATTTTTTTTTTTTTTTTTTTTTATGAGAATCAACGAACACCATCAAAGGATTCACAACATATGTTAGTTAAGTCTATTACTAGCGCAAGATCTAAAAGATTCAAAGAAACATTTAATGGATTAATTCAAAATATTTGGGTTGAGTCTACAATGATGAAGTTCAAATTAGACCCAAATGACAATCAAGATCTAATTCACCTTATCAAGGCAAGTGAATGGACTTAAAACGTGAACATGAATGGGCTTAGGATGAGACCTGCGAATTTATTTATTTATTTTATTAATTGGTCTTTTAATTTTATTTTAGGTCGTTTATTGGTTGATTTGTAAGATATCAATGTCAAGTAATCTTTTTCTTTTTAAATTATGAATAGTTAGGAAGATTTTTTTTTTTTTTTTGACTTTATCTTCTACGTTGCTAAGAATTATCCTAGGTAGTCTATTTTGATTTCTTTATTTATTTGACTTTGTCTTCCACATTGCTAGGGATTCTCCTAGATATGCGGCAACTTATTTTGACTGAGTTATCTAGGGATCTTGGCTACCTATTTAAAAGGCATTGTAGCCTTGAGAAACACAATTTTGATATTGATTAATACAATTGAGAGGATTTTCCTCTTTAAGTTCTTCAAATAACTTTTCTGAACTTATCAAGATTTTTTGTAACGTTTAATCCTTATTTCTTTAGTTCGTGATTCTTTATAATTATTGGGTCAAGATCGTTTTTTATGTCTTTTGTTTGCATTTCGTTCATAAACGTTAGGTCAAGGTAATCTATCCAAACTTTCGTATTTTTATTTTGTTATAAATCTGAGTTTAGTTCGATCATTCGCGAAGAACCCCTAATTTGGTTTCGGATCTCACTAATCATTGGTGAGGTTCACATCATTTAGTAATTAGAGTAAGGTTTTAAATTATGTTTCATCTATCATTTTCCTTTTTATTCGTTGATATATATTCATTCCTAAATTTTTTTTAATTGTTCTTGATTGAATTATATCATTAAATCTGGTTCGACTTTATTTACAATACTAAGCGATTTTTGTTCTAATCAAATCTGGTAAGATTTCGATCAAAGACGTTGTGCATCTTCACCGCTGGTCAAATCTCAATTTTTTTTTTTAAGTTGTCAATTTAAAAAAAAAAAAGGAAAAAAAAAAGAACAAAAACAAAAAAACAGAATTAAAAATAAAATAAAAATCCAACAACTATATTGAGATTTAAATTCTTCTTGTTTTATTCCATAAACTTTTCTTTTGTATTCTTTTTGTTCACTTTGCTTTTATCCTAAATCTCATTTTAAGTGAATCAATTTGTTGAGTTTAAATTGTCACGAGAAATTTCAAATTGAGATTGGTTAAGTTCAATAAAGAGTAAATTAAAGAGTGAAAAAATGCAAGAAAGTGTAAGCTCATAAGAGGATAAAAGGTGAATTTGAATGAAACATAAGTATGAGTGCCATCAATCTTGAGGGAAACACGTGAAAGAATGTTTGCAAGGTTTACTAACTTTATTTTGCAAGTTATCAAATATGTCTCAAGAAACAAACAAAGGCTCGTCCGATGAAACAACGGAAGCGATAGACTTAAACTCTTCTTTAAGTCCATGAACCAAAAGTTTGAACATTTGGAATTGCGATTTTATGAAGTGTATGAGATAATAGACAAAGTTGAAGTGAGTTCACAAAGGGAGCAGCTACCTAGAGCTTCTAATATGCAACGAAGAGAGAGGAATCCACCTAGGTATGAATATGAAGATGATTATGGGGATAACCTAGATGAAGATAATCGCGTCTCTAATGCAAGCTTGGATAGATTTGGACGTGTATATGGAAATAGAGGAGATAGGTATGGAAAGCGGATTGGTAATAACATGGGAAGAATTAAGATGAATATACCATTGTTTCAAGAAAAAAATGACCCCGAAACATACTTGGAGTGGGAGGAGAAAGTGGAGTTGATATTTGAATGCCATAACTACTCCGAGGAGAAAAAGGTAGAACTCGTTGTAATTGAGTTTCTTTGACTATACTATAATATGGTGGGATCAACTTGTGATGAACAAGAGGAGAAACCATGAGAGGCTTATCGAGAGATGGGCGGAAATGAAGGCAATCATAAGGAGGCGATTTATCCCGAGTCACTGCTATAGGGAATTGTACCCAAAATTACAAAGCCTTACTCAAGGATATCAGAGTGTGGATGACTACTACAATGAAATAAAAATCGCCATGATCAGGGCTAGTGTCAAGAAGGATAGAGAAACTACCATAACAAGGTTCTTGAACAGGCTGAATCCGGAAATTACCAATGTGGTAGAGTTGCAATACTATGTGGAGTTGGAAAACATGGTATACATAGCAATAAAGGTAGAGCGAAAACTTAAAATGAAGGGAACTCGGTAATTTCAAAATCTGGGCTCTTCTACTCCATGGAGGCTAAATGGGAAGAGAGACGAAAGGACTGTTTCAGAATTCAAAATTGAACCACCAAAAGGAAGAAATGACGTGCCCAGTAACAACAAAGGTAAAATCGAAACTCAAACTCGTGACCTTGATAATAAATGTTTTTGTTATTTGGGTGCAACTCACATAGCTTCACAATGTCCAAATAAGAGGACCATGATAGCACAAGTTGATGGAGAGGTGGAAACTGAACGCGAGAATGATGATGACCAGATGTCACTACTTGATGATGCTTGTAATGATGATGTGAAGTACCCTGTAAAGGAAGAGTCACTTGTAGCAAGGCGTGCTCTAAGTGCTTAAGTCACAGATGATGGCATAGAACAATAAATGGAGAATATTTTTCATACTAGATGTTACGTCAACAACAAGAAATATGAGGACGTGTTTCCTAATGATGTGCCTAGCGAATTGCCACCTATTAGAGGAATCGAGCATCAAATCGATTTTGTTCTGAGTGCAACAATTCTTGATCGTTGAGTACCGTAATTATCATAATCTAACTTTATATACGCGACATAAATTGTAGATTTTATAATAAATAATAAACTAAACTAATTAACTACTTAAACTAATTATATTATAATACTATTTTGAGATGTTTAGGGGAATAGACTATTTAGGGATTAACTTCGCTTACAAAAACGTATTTGATTTCGTTTAGTTATCAATAACGGTATTTGACCTATCCGACCCCTTTGTATCATAAACTCATTCACTCCCTCTCCCGAGTGACAAGTGAATGAATATGTGACTTCGCGTTAACGCCGAAATCCCCCTTTAGCATTTTTTAAAACACATAGTCACATGAGTCTTGCCCCAACGTCATGTATTACACACTTTCTAACTCCCTCTCGGGTTATTAGATCGTCGCGTTGTGTTTAAACCTTAGTCCGAATTCGGGGTTACCTCTCCCTAGTGTAAAATCCCGATTTCTAAATATATCTAAACAAGCATATAGTGAAGAACAACCGTTAAAGAAATACAATTTAATCAAACGACACTTTCATAAAATATATTAATCTCATAAATAATCTATATTTAGCCAATGACCATAACCGTATATATAATGCTAAATAATCTAAACATGCTCAAGCAAACTACCAAAGTTAAGAAATAAAGAAAGAAATGAAGGAACTTAGTCGTTATTCGAATATCCGACGCTAAAACCACTCCGAGAGCGTTTCTCCTTCTTCGGGTTTGGATGAGCTCTCCCCAAAACACTCTATATTTTGTTCTATCTCTAAATGAGCTCTCTTGGCCGAAATAGAAAAGAGGAAGAAGATAAGAACAACCAAAATATCTCAAAATATCTAAAAACAAATACTTTACAACTACAGGGGTCACTGCTGCGGCGATAGAATAGTAGACAAACTCTCTGCATTTTGACCGTCGCAGCGGTGAGTTCACCGCTGCAGCGGTGGTCCATTTAGACAACTCTCTGTATTTTCACCGCTGTAGCGGTGGTTTCACCACTCCAAAGGTGGATGCAAGCTTCTAAATAATATTTTTTTGCTCGTTTTCCTACCGTTCTTCCACCGACTTACTCCGATTAGCTTGATTTTCAATCGTTTTAGCTCTTTTTCACCCCAAACATCTGTTTTGTACAAAAACAAATAAAAACTAATTAAAACATAATAAAAATACTTGAAAACTACCAAAATCGGCTTGGAAATATATAAACAAATTACCCTTATCACCAGCACATGGGAGTAATCCAGATGAGTCAAAGAAACTTCAAAGGCAAGTTGAAGAGTTGATGGCTAAAAGGCACATGAGAGAGAGCATGACTCCATGCACAGTACCGGTGCCATTTTTGCCTAAGTGGGATGGAAGCTAGCGAATGTGTGTTGATTACCGAGCCATTAATAACATTATGGTAAAGATTCGGGGACAAATCTTTTTGAAGAGAGAGAGAATGATGAGAATCAACGAGCACCATCAAATGATTCACTAAATGTGCCAATTGGGCTTATTACTAGTGCAAAATCTAAAATATTCAAAGAAGTATTTAATGGATTAATTTAAGATATTTGGGCTAAGTCTATAATGGTGAAGCCCAAATCAGGCCCAAATGACGATCATGGTCTAGTCTACATCATCAAGGCAAGCGAATAAGCTTAAAACGTGAACCTGAATGGGCCTAAGATAAGACCCAAAAATTTTATTTATTTATTTTATTAATTAGTCTTTTAATTTTATTTTAGGTCATCTATTGGTTAATTTGTAAGACATTAATGCCAAGTAGTCTTTTCATTTTTCAACTAAGAGCAGTTAGGAAGTTTGTTTGTTTCTTTTGATTTTGTCTTCTACATTTGTAGGAATTATCCTAGATATGTGGCAACCTATTTTGATTTTTTTATTTCTTTGACTTTGTCTTCCACATTGTTAGGGATTCTCTTAGATATGTGGCAGCTTATTTTGATAAAGTTATCTAGGGATCTTGGTTGCCTATTTAAGAGGCATTGTAGCTTTGAAAAACACAATTTTGATATTAATTAATATTATTGAGAGGATTTTCTTCTTTAAGTTCTTCAGATAACTTTTCTGAACTTATCAAGATTTCTTATGGCGTTCAACCTCTATATCTTTGGTTCGTGATTCTTTATAATCATTGGGTCAAGAATTTTTCTTATACCTTTGGTTCGCGTTTTGTTTATAAACGTTGAGTTAAGGTAATCTATCCAAACTTTCGCATTTTTTATTTCGTTATAAATCTGAGTTTAGTTCGATTATTCGCGAAAAAACTCCTAATTTGGTTTCGGGTCTCATTAATTCTTGGTGAGGTTCGCATCAATTTTTCTATTTTTTTTTTCTTTTACCCCTTCTTTTCCGATGAGCTTCATTAGTTGGCAATCACCATTTGTCAATGCAGATTATTTCCTCTTTTTTTGCCATCACTTTTTCTTCCCATTTTTTTCAATCATCATCATTCTCCTCTTCCTTTTCTCTTTTCTCTCCCTATTGCTCATTTTATTCCCCCCCTATCTCTCTCTATATATATGTGAGTGTATATATATATATAGAGAGAGAGAGAGAGAGAGAAATAGAGTGTGCGTATGAGAGAGATAAAAGGAAAAAAAAAGGTATTTTCTTCAAAAACTCCCATTTAAAATTGAACAAAATTTTAAAACCTAGTCAAATAAAATTTTGTTCATAAATACTATTTAAAAAAATTAATTTACTCTAATTATTTTTAATAATTTAATAAGTAAACTCCCCTTCATATAAAAAATCCTAAATACCCAAATTTTTATATTCATCTATCATATTTCACAGTCTATCTCTCTCATTTCTCACACTCTCTCTCAAATCTCTAAACATCACATCTCTCTCTCTCTCTCTCTCTCTCTCTCTCTCTCTTTCATTTCTCATGCTCTCTTTTCTCAAATCTCTCAATATTACCGCTGTCTTTCATCGTCGCCGCCCACGCTACCGATCGTCACCGCCACATACGCTGGTGTCATTTGTCGCCACAACCTATACTGTCGATCGTTGTCATCGTTCCTACCACCAGTTGTTGTTATTGCCACAGCTACTGTAGTTCATAGTTGCCCCCACTAACTACAGTTGTCGTTGCCAACGCCACTACCGTTCGATTGTTGCACAATTGCTGCCGTCGTTGCCGCCCTGGCCATTTGTCGTTGTCGTCTCCTTTGTCAACAAGATCTAAGTTAGATATGGTTAGTTGTTAGCCCCTAACAAAGCTAGAGTACTAACTTGCACCAACTTGGTGCATATTCCTATTTGGACATAGCGTATGCGACACCAAACAGAGGGTTGGCATAAATTAAGGCACGACACGTCGGTGGACAGTAGTGTCGTGGCACAACACCGACGGGTGTTGGGCATTGTGTTGGCAATCCTAGGGTGCAATGCTAAAATCAGTGCTTGTGTGGGCGGTATGGCATTAGGCAAGACTTTCACATGCGACCAAGGCAATGAGGGTCAAGATGCGGCAGCATGCATTAGCAAATGATGCTATAAATAGGTTTCATGGAGAGGCACAAAATCAACAGAAGACTTTGGTGCGGTACCAAGGCAAGGCGGTACAACGTAAGCGCAACGCTACGTTGTGGGCGGGGTCATGTGCGGGGCATGACACACCGTTGAGTGTAGTGGTGCATTCTGATGCTGAAAATGCATATAGAGTTGGAAAGTCATTGGGCGCAACGACGCAACAGAATGCAATGAAACGGTAGATTTGAGTAGACAACAGGGACTTAGTTGATGGCGAAATTCAGTTAAACATTGCAGTACTGTGGGTATGTGGTGATCATGTGGAGTGTTTTTGTGGCAGTTTTAGGGTCTGGACAAAAAACTGACCATGTAAAATGCCTGTGCCATATGTCTAGAATCTGTAAGATAGTTTCTTGCATGTTTGCCTAGCAGTTGGGGTTGTCAACTGCAATTGTTGTCTATAAATAATATATTTTCGAATTTGAGAAAGGGTAGAGTAGTGAGATGATGTTCCTATCACCCTTAGGCAAGAATTTATGTGTGTTTCTTTGTTTTGACTAAGTAATAAAACGAGGTTGGTTGTGGCTCTAAACGTTGTGTTGCATATTATTTTCTGGTGCATGTACATGCATTTGGGTGGGTGTGACAGTATGTAAGGCCCAAATTATAGTACGTGCGTCATTAATAGTCGCATTTTAAAGTATTGGAAAATTCAGGGTAAATTTTTGTTAATAAAAAATAAAAATTAAAAGTTTAGAGGTCAAATTTAAAATTTAAAAAACGTGGAAATTAAACTTGAGATCCAAATAGATAATTAAAAATCAAAAAAGGGAAATAGTAAGGGTGAAATTATAATCTTAGAAACTTGTAAAAGTTGAAAATTATTAAAATAGGATCTTAAAGGAAGTTGGGGGAGGAAAGTGTATTTTAACTAAAGAATTTTTTATATAAACACATATATACATATATCGTGTGTGTGTGTGCAGTGAGATCGCCGGAGACAGAGAGAGAGAGGAAAGGGGGAGACGTGGCAAGCGACGATCCACCTTTACCACTCAATTCATGCATATAAAAAGGATATATGCAAAAAATATCAGGATCAAAACACTATCGGAGGAGAAAAATCAGAATTTTAGAGAGAGAGAGGGTTCGGCGGTGCTGGGTTCTTCGGCGTGGTCGTCTGCGTGGGCGTTCTGTTCCATTTCATTGTTGTATGTGTGTGTTGATCATCGTCGATGGGAAAGGGAGTGTGATCAATTGTTGAATTTCTACCGTGCATGTGTGTGTGATTGGCACTGTTTTGGTACTGACGCGAGTGTGCCGGTGTATGTCTCCTGTTCCTATTTGGTGCAGCGGTGTGTGGGTGTGGGTTTTTTGTTCAGGTCGTCAGTCGTCAACCGTCGGCGATCGTGTGTGGGTCGTCGTCGGACAGTAGTAGGCGGTTATGACCGGTGTAGGATGGCTGGCGGCGAAGGGAAGTTAGTGAGAAAGAGAGCATCGGTTGTGGGTGCGTGTGGGTTCCCATTTCTGTCCGACGGTGGCGTTCGGCGGTGAAAGTGGGTGTGCCGTTCGTTTGTCTTGTCCAACGACGTGTGTGATTGTGGTTGGGTGGTTGGTCGCCGCCAGTGAGAGGGGTGTGGGTGGTCGGTCGGCAGGGAACCAGAACAGAAACAGAGAAACTAGAAGAGAGGGAAAAAAAAAAAATTACACAAACACCCCAATAAAAATCCAAAAATTTATCTCGCGGCCGACGGATGATTCGGAGCAGGTAAAAGTCTAAATCGATTACCATTGTTGTTAAATTGAATTATTAGCAAACGGGATTATAATTTGGAATCGTTAATTCTAATAATTTTTGTCACCGTTCATACTAACAAATGCGTACCGTAGTTATTAACGAAACAAAATTTACCGAATAATAATTTTTTGTAATAAAAAGTGGGTACGGGAAAAATTATGGAATTTAGGGTCTGCATTGCATGATTCGGTTATTTTATATAAAATATTAATTTAAGCCCTGTCATTATTAGGCTCGCAGACATTGGAGTATCGGTAGAAGATAGTCAGTAAAAATTATTCAGAACGGGTAGCCAGGTAAGTGTACTGTCTTCTTACCAAACTATTTTTCTATGTATATATATGATGAAATATGTGTTTACTTAAGCGGTACGAATTTATAAATGATATGGATCAAGTAGGATTTGGGTGAGTTGGTAAATTGAATTTTTTGGAAGATTTCGATGGTTTTCGAAAAGAAGTTGAAAATGAATTGTTGTTGGATTTGGTGAAATCAGACGGTGTTTTTAAAAGAGAATAGAAAACATCTGTTTTTCTAAAAATGCCTGATTTTCTAAAAATAAAGGGTGGAAGAGTGGTTTTGATAAAATCAGACGTTTTTTTTAAAAGAAAATGTGAAATATGGTTTTTGGATTTAAAAGTTGGTTTTGAGGAGAAGAGATAGACGTGGTGATTTGACGATGTTGAGTAGACGATATTTATTGAGTTGTGATTCGATGATACTGTATTTGATTTGATGATGCCGTAGTATTTATCCGCTTCGGCGGAGTGATATTTATCTGCTTCAGCAGAGTGATGTTAGACGTTTATACTGGGCAATGATTATCCGCTTCGACGGAGTGATAGGTGTTCGTAGGAAGGTATATCCTACGGATGGTACGGTACCGTTGCAAACTCCCAATCGTGAGGTTAAAACGATCACTATGGCTAGCCAGTGTTTGTTGTGGTGGAGTGTGTATTTGAGGTGTGTGTTTAAAATGTGGTGTTTTACTTATATTGGGTGATTTATTATTTATTGTAGTGATTGGTATGATTTTATACTAGATGGATTTGGATGGAACTTATCTATATTGCTTAATTTTCACTGCTTATATACTTATACTTGATCCATATTTAATTATGGTAATATTTAGAATGTATTATTATTTAAAAAAAAATATATATATATATATATATATATATTTTACTAAGAAGGCAGTACACTCGCAGGTACAATAGTTAGGAGTCAGTCTCCTACTAGCACTAGGTAGAGTCTGGTGATGGTATAGTATGAAAATATTTTGGGAGGAGCTGTCTGAGGCAAACCTGTAAGAGCTTCATTGTTATTATACTTTTATTGTTATTACAATTCAGGGACGGGTGCGTCCCCAGTTAGAGATGTTGTATATGGTCAAAATTTATGGTTGTATATTTTTGTATGCACTTTGTCGTTTACTAGTGGGTTTGACGTTAAGATGAGGTCGTGTCGATGTCCCGCCGGTCCCACGGTGACGGGCGTCCGGCGTGGGGTGTGACACAGTAGTTGTCCAGGAATTATACGAGCGGCTGATTAGTTGTAGCGGCAACTAGGCCATCACTTGATTAAAATTTCGTGGTAAAACATTAACCTTATAACAATGGCTATCAGAGTTGGGATACGAGTGGCCTTTGTATCGAGTACACACGAGCGTTCTACATCGTTGGAGGAACAAAGAGGCGTTGGACTAAGCTATTAGGTGCGCATCAACACTATGTTGATGGCGGGCAACAATCTGACTGGGTGTGATATGAAATCAGGTAAGTGAAAAACCTGATTTGGGATGTAGGATTCCATAAACAACCCTATGTTCCATGGAGAAAATAATAACCAGAGGTGGCTGGTTATTGTGCAGTTTCCAAATTAGGTTTGTTGTGGGAGCAAACGGGTTAATAGTTAGTCCAGTCACAGAAGGCGTTCTGTGGCGAACACGTTGCAATGAGTTGTAACGGACTGGAGGAAGATATTACGGATAGAATAAGACAAATGCGGTAGTATCCTTGGCATAGGTGTATACCAAATTCCGAAGGTTTAGGGTTGTTGTGGGAGCAACGAACTAGTGGTTAGTCCGGTTATAGAAGGCATTTTGTGGCGAACACGTTGTGAGGAGTTACAACAGACATGAGACAAGTTTGCAGGCAAATTGAGAAAACTGTGGAAGACACAATTGGCATGTGTGAATGCCAAACTAGTGGGTTGAGCTGGGGTTGATCCGACGAGGGCGACAAATTCTTTTGGTATAGGTGGTTTGTAAGCCCCTAACAAAACTGGAGGACCAACTTGGTGCATATCGCTAACCGGACATGGCGCATACAATGCCAAACAAAAGGTTGACATAAACTGAGGCACGACACATCGGTGCACAGTGGTGTCATGGCACAATACCAGCAAGTGTTGGGCATTGTGTTGGCAATCCTAGGCGCAATTGTAGGATCGGTACTTTGTGGGTGGCATGGCATTGGGCAAAACCTTGACACGTGTCCAAGGCAATGAGGGCCAAGATGCAGCAACATGCGTTGGAGGAATGGAGCGGTGTTGGACCAAGCTGTTGGGTACGCATTGGCAAAATGGTGCATTGTTGAGCAATGTGGACACACATTAGCGGCGTTGGCAAATGATGCTAGAAATGGATTTTTTGGGGAGGCATGGAACCAACAAAAGATCTTGGAACGGTACTAAGGCAAGACGGTACAACGTAGGCGCAACGGTACGTTGTAGGCAGGGTCGTGTGAGAGGCATGACACACGGTTGGACGCAGTGGTGCTTTCTGGTAATGAAAATGCATACAGAGTTGGCAAGTCGTTGGGCGTAATGACGCAACAAAATACAATGGAATGACAAATTGAGCTGGACATCGGGGACTTAGCTAATGGCAAAATTCAATTAAGCGTTGTAGTATTGTGGGCATGTGTTGATCATGCGGAGCATTATTGTGGCAATTTTAGGGTCTGAACAAAAAACTAACCATGTAAATTGCCTGTGCCATGTTTTCAGAATCTGTGGGGTAGTGTCTTACATGTTTGCCTAACAGTCGGGGTTGTTAACTGCTATTGTTGTCTATAAATAATGTATTTTCGGATTTGAGAAAGGGTAAAGCAGTGAGATGATATTCCTGCCACTCTTAGGCCAAAAGTTGTATGTGTTTTTTTTATTTTTTTATTTTGATTGAGTAATAAAACGATATTTGCGACTGTAAACGTTGTGTTGCATACTGTTTCTTGGTGCGTGTGCATGCATTTGGGTAGGTATAACAGTGGTTGTCTAGGAACCATATGAGTGCCTAATTAGTTGTAGTGGCAACTAGGTCATCACTTGGTTGAAAATTTGTGGTGAAAAATTAACCATGTGACATTAGTCCACCTTCTCGTTCAATTCGCTATCAACCATAGCCTTGTCGTGCCACTGCTCGTTGTCCACAGTTGTCGCTCGTTGCTCGTTCAATTTGCTGCTCGATCATAGCCCACTGCTACTGCTCTTCCTACTTAGATCTTATTTATCTAATTTCTGATTTCACCGATTTATTCTTCGTAACGTGTTTGAGATTCTTGATTTCTTGAATCTCGATGATTTACTTAAATTGTTGTTTAATTTTCATATTTGCATATGTTAATTCATTTTCATCTATCTGTCTGTAATTTCTAAATTTTTCAATTTAGATTCTACATTTTTAGGGTTCTATAATTTTTAGCTGATTTCCACTTGATTTTTTAGTGGATTTCCACTTAATGATTTATGTAATTTTTAAAGTAGAATGTAATTGAAAATTAATATTCAGTTTTTTATTTTTTTTATTTTTTTTTATTTTTTAAATTTAATGAAATTGGGTTTTCGATTTAATTTTTAATGGATTTATTCATGAGAGTGTTAAGGTGATAGCTTGTTTGATAGTGTTTTTGGGTTCTATAATTTTTAGTGAAGTTCTTCTTGATTTTTTTGGTGGATTTTCACTTGATTTTTCTAGTGGATTTTAAATTAATTATTAATTGTTAAGTGAATATATGTAAGTGATTTTTAGTGGTATTTAGAGTATTTTAAAAAAATTATATATTCTAAATAAAAAATAAATTCAGTGAAATTTTTATTGAAAATTAAAATTAAGTAGATATTACAAAGAAAAAAAAAGTAAGTAAAACAAACATAAGGTTATTTATGAAAAAGAAATGTATATTTTTAACAACAAATAAAATTAATTAAAAATTTTATTTAAAATAAAATTTCAGTGGAATCTAAAAAATAAAGTGAAGTTTTAAAAAATTTAAGTGAAATTTATGTATATAAAAGAAGGATAAAGTAGAACTAAATAAAATGTAACTTTTAAAAGTGAATGAAGGTAAATAAAATCACAATTAGACAATATAGAAAGGAGTAAAAGACAATTTATCCAAAACTATTTTATTGACCGATAAAAAAAATAAAATTGAGATGTACATTTGACAAAAAAATGTGTACCTGTAGGAGATTTTTTATTTTTTTTTAACATAACCTCATTTATAAGGATTAAATTATATTGAGCCTCACTAATTTCAACTCAATTAATCATGACACTTTTTATTTTAAGGAAAGTCCAGCGGTGTATTTCATGTACTCTTTAATGCGAGTGGGCATTTTTTTCTTTTTAAATAATAAATATGAATTTTCTATTTTGGAGTAGGCATTACGTGCAGACATGACTTTTTGGAACTATGGTTGAATAGGTAAAAGTAATGGAGTAAAACATATGTTTTTATCGGCTTTTGGGTGCGACACAAAAACCACCCCATGTAGAATTACCCATTCCATTTTGGATCTATTGAGACACACTCCTTGGGCTTTCATTAATAATAAGCCCAAAATATTTGGGCCCGGAAATTTGTGGTCATAAGATCAAATACGGCGTCGTATTTAATCATCCCGCCGAGTCAGAGGTGTTCAAATCTCTCTCTCTCTCGCTCCTCTCTCGCTCTTCGTGCGCTGACATTTGGAGTTCACCGTACGTGAATTCGCCATGAGTTCTCGAGCCGGTAGTAGACCGTGAAAAGCCCTAATTGTTTGGCCAAATTCATGCGGCAGTCTACATTGGTGTATTAACACATACATTCATGCTTTGCAGGTGGAAATGCCGTTGATTTATGGTCGGAAATCGTAGGGATTGAAGCCGAAGGAGATGATCGTCGACAGACACAACACGAAGAACCGCAAATTGCGGTGGTTTATAGGCGTAAGAAAGCTGAAAACGTCAACGGTGAACGAGAACTGTGAGTTTTGGCGTTTAAAAAGCGTTCGAGTTTTCTGTAATTTTTGGTTTCCCTCATGTGTGATTCGTTTATGTCAGGAGGCAGTCCGTCTCTGGTTCTAGTAATGAGAGTAGGCCGAGTTTTGCACCTGCTAAGCGAATCAGTTGGAATCGAGCCCTTTCTACCAGGTTTACTCGCCACTCTACTGTTTTTAATTAGTAATACTTCTATTATAACTATGTCGAATTTTCGATTAGTCAAAAGAAAATCTGTTCCGAAATTCAAAAAAAATCTGAAAAAGAGCATCTCCCAGAGAATTTAAAGTGGCCAAACCCGCAAAAGCTAGATAGACGGTTGAATCCCGCATTGATGTTGGGCCTTTCCCTGATAATTGTTTGCAGTGGTCTGTCAAAGTCCACCCTGCGTGTGAGGGGAGGGGCTGTTAACTTTCACATCACTTGTGTTACCTGATACTAAGCTATATATAAAGCCCATGGCAATCCTCATCTTTCAAGATGTATTTTGAGCATGAGTTAGGCCCATTGGGTTCCGAAATGGTATCAGTGTCATGGCTCTTGTTTGATGCTAGGCGTGTTGAATCCCACATTAATGTTGGGTCTCCTAATATCCGTTTGCAGTGGTTTGTTAAAAGTTCATCATGTGCATGAGGGAGCGTGTTGAATCCCAAATTGATGTTGGGCCCTTCCTCCGATATTCGATTATAGTGGTTTGTCAAAGTCCGCCCTCCGCATGAGAGGACGTATTGAGTCCCCCATTGCTTGTGTTACTTGATCCTGAGCTATATATAAAGTTATATAAAATCTACGGCAATCTTCATCTTTCAAGGCGTCTTTTGAGAGTGAGTTAGGTCCATTGAGTTTCTACATAGACAAATGAGCCAAAAGTGTAAAACTAAACTGAAAATACTGCTATTGAATTTTTTTAGAATGAATGAAATATTCACTGTTCTACACCTTTGCATTGATTTTGACAGAGGGAGAACCAGTGTTGCCGTTACCATAAGCGTGAAGAACGTTCCTCAAGATCCGAAGCCTAAAAGAAAAACGAAACCCACTCTTCCTAAAGTATTATGCTATTCATCTTTAATGCTTTTGATATTATTGACTTTATGCAGCAGTGTTGAGTTATGGGATGCTAGGCAGAAACAAATGTTGAGTTGTTGTTGTTTGTTATACAATTTAATGCTAAACGGGTTAACATCGTGCTACTCCATTTGGGAAAGTTCTAGTTAACGTTATACACTGACAACACCTTTCTTCCATTCGATGCTTGATTTTGCAGGGTAAATCTGTACAACCCCCAAACTTTGAGAAGGAGCGAATGTACTTTCAAGAGGTTGATGCCTTTGAATTACTAGAGGAAAGTCCATCGCCTAAGAAATCTGGTACATGGACCATGGGGGTTCAGACTGAGAGCGTCATCATACCACCTTTGTCTTCAGTATTGCAAAAATGGTTGATTTCAAAGAAGCAAAACCGTTGTTCTGGACCTATCGGTTCACTTTCCAAGATATTGGAGACCCCGATGATGTTTAAGGACTATAAGTCTGTTGGTATTTTTGAATCTTCAACTGCAAAACCTTCAGAAGGATCATCTTTGAAAATTTGTTCAGGTGTAGATTCCATCAATAGCAGATTTAATTCATGGTCCATGGATAGAGATGTTTCCAGAGGAGAGGAAAAGAGTAATCAGCAGTTCTACATAGCTAAAGAGGAAAGATGTGAAGATATTGAAGAGGCAGTTCGTAAACTCTCTGTGACTTCTAGGCCTTCATGGGATGGCCATAACTGGGATCCCTTTTTAGCTCTGTTAATGGCATGTGGACAATCAGCTCCTTCTACACTATCCAATTTACTGTCTGGTTACTGGTTTGTTCTATGCTCTTAACACCACTTTTTTTTTTATTAAACTTGATCATACCTTTTGACATGGAAAATTTTCATGTGATGCTTCTGACATTGAAAATTTTCGTGGGGTTCTTCTCAAATATTGTCCTTGACAGAAGTCACTTGTATTATTATCATGTCCTAGTATTAAAGTGGAATCACTTTATCTTTTTTTGTATATTAAGCATCACATAGTTTTTTTTGCAACTGAAATATTTTAAATTTTCCCCTTTATGTGCTTATTTTTTGTTTTCAAAATTTCTTAAATTGTAATAGTCGTTGCATTTCCCCCTTAATTTTTGCCTTGCCATTTGTCTTGATGCAACCTTTGTCATCTTAATTTGATTCATACCTTTCAAAAAGCAGTGACCCGGAAAGCATTGTTAAGGTTGGTGAAGGCACATATGGAGAAGCTTTTAAAGCGGGAGAAAATGTTTGTAAAATTGTTCCATTTGATGGAGACTTACTAGTTAATGGTGAAGTTCAGAAGGTACTTATAGTAATTTCGTTTTTTACTATTGTTATATTAAAAAATACAATAAGCTGGAATGTGAAATAGAAAGTTTATGTTCTGACTTAGCTTAAAGTTCAATCTTTATCATTAACTTACATTTAACTGGCTGAATGTGTTCCTATACCTCAATAGAAGAGCAATCAAAATGCTTTGTATATCTCCTGCCTAACCCTTGACGTTGCTTGGCTACCAAACATTGTTTAGTTTCTGACTCATGTTTTTTATATGATTTAGAAATCAGAAGAATTACTGGAAGAGGCTATACTTTCACGGACTCTCAATTATTTGAGAGAACACGAGGATCATGTTCATAATGCCTGTACCACATTCATCAGGACAGTAGAGTAAGTTTATGCTTCCTTTCTTTTCTGTGCTTAGTAATCCATTGGCAACTCTGAGAGCCAGGTTAGAAAATATTGAAGCGTCCAATTGTTATGGTAGTCTAAGGTGACGTTTGGTTAGAGTTTATGTTTTTCTGTTTATATTTTCAATGAAAATTTTGTTTCCGTTTTGGAATATTCCAGAAATAGAAACATGTCTGGTAACAACCATTGTTCTGAAATTATTTTAATTTATGAGAACAAAATCAAAAAACACATTTGGTTGCAACATTTTTCCTTAAATGTATGGTGGCTAGCGGGGTGGTGGCGGCCGGGGTGTGGTGGTGGCCGGAGGGTGTTTGTGGTGGTCGACAGGGTGGTGGTGGCTGGCGTGGGAATAGTTTTGTGGGAGTGAATGAGAATCAACATTTTTTTTATTTCTCAGATTCTTGAGGAATTTAGGAAATACTCCTAAATTATTCCCAAAATTTTGGGAACAAAAACGTGTTTGCCAAACGCATTTTTTGTAAATCAATCCCAAAAATTTTGGGAACGGAACAGAAATCAGAGAACAGAAACAGTAACTAAACGGGGCCTAAGTTACTGCATGAAAATACGGGACAATGCCTGCATTTAGTGGCCGTGAACCATTGTTTTGGTTTTCAATCGATTGGTTGATTTGCTGCTTCTTCCTGGAACATAACTTGTCTATTAACTTCCTTTTATTTATGTCAAGACACAGATAGTCCTACCTAACATTGAGTTTGTGTGATATGTCAAGCAACAGATAATTTTTCTTCATCTCCTCTTTGGAGAATCTAAGAATTTGAAATCCAAAGCTTAGAGGTTTGAAATTGAATCTCTTTTTGTTTGCATCTTTAACCGTTATTGTAAACAACAAAGGTAAATATTCAGACAATGTATCTTGTGTAGGCGTTCTGTGTCAGGTATATGCAATTTCTGGCTTAGGTTGCTTTTCTTCAGTCCTATATTGTCTAGTGTTTGATTTCTTTATCCAGTTTGAGGGTATGCCAAGGCCAATATGATGCTGCTCTGATAAAAGCATGGGAAAAGTGGGATGAAAAGCACGGTTCAGAGAATGATCATCCCAAGGAGTTTCCTGATAATCAGGTTGGTTATAGTGCCAGTTTTCAGACATTGAATCTTTTTTCAAGTATTTGATGAACTTACATTAAATTACATGATTTAGATCTTGTATGTAGATTTTCAGTGACGATTTAGATATGAGGTAGCTGAGTTCTTTTAAAGTTTTATCGTACATTCATATCTAACTGGATAAACTGATGAATTTTCATCCAGAATTATGTTGTCTTTGTTCAAGAACATGGAGGCAAGGATCTAGAAAGCTTTGTGCTTTTGAGCTTTGATGAAGCACGGAGTTTACTCGTTCAGGTAAATGAAGACGCCGTTTGATAACGTTGTTTTAAGTACTTTTCATTAAAAGAACACTTAAAAAAGAAAAGTGCCGGCTCTTTTACGCTTTTCATTTCTTCAATTCTTATATTTTAACAGTTTGATGGACTAAGACCTTATAGGGTGGTCTTGGGTCTCATAAGGTGAGACTTTCCCTCACACTTATAACTTGATTACCAACCCCTTTCACATTCGATATAAGATAAACCCAATACTCTCCCCCCCCACATCGGGCCTTTGGTCGGCTAACCCTCGATCGGTTTCTCCCTCTATGGCTACTGAGCCTGAGTTGTTATAACCTGGGATCTAATACTTGTGTGGGGTGGTCTTGAGTCTCTCTCAGCCCCATAAGATAGCTCATGAGGTGAAGCTTTCCCTCATACTTATAACTTAATCACTAGCCCCTTCCATATCCGATGTGGGATAAACCCAACATGCCTTTCTACCCAAATTTTCTCAATGCTCTTCAAAATTCTCTTGGGATTAAGAAATTGTTTTTATGGATAGCATTTATGCGTTATCAAACAAACTTTTGATTTTCGTTTTTGTTTTTGTTTTTACATAATTTTTTTTTGTTCAATTGACTTTTTTTAATTATAAAAAGTACTTAAAAAAGACTAAACGAATCCAAACGGTGCCCAACTTATAACATCATAAGCCAGTAATACTACCATAGGCCTCTACCACCACTTCTGTATTATGCTTTGCAGGTTACACTTGGTTTGGCCGTGGCTGAGGCTGCTTACGAATTTGAGCACCGAGATTTGCATTGGTAGATCTCATCCATTTTATTTTATTTATTATTATAAATATTTTTTATTTTATTTATAGTGCATTTTGGAAACAACTTCTCTGTACACAGAGGTAAAGTTGTGTACATCTAACTCTCCCCAAACCCAGCAATGGCGGGAGCCTTCGTGCACTAGGTTGACCTTTTATTATTATTATTTTAATTTATTTATAGTGCATCCTCTTGCCTAAAAACTTGTGAAAACTTGAATGTTGGATACAGGGGAAACATCCTCTTAAGTCGGAAAGGCTCTGCAACAATGCAGTTCACTCTTGAAGGAAGGCAAATACATGTCAAGACATTTGGATTGCAAATATCAATAATTGATTTTACTCTTTCCAGGATTAATACTGGTTGAAACTTTTTCCTCTCCCATTTTAGAGGGCACCCGAAGTTGGTTCAAGTAATAACACTACTCTTACTCATCTGACAGGTGAAGACATTCTGTTTCTGGACCTATCTTTAGACCCTGAACTCTATGAGGGCCCAAAAGGAGATAAGCAAGTAAGTTATGGCCTAAAATTTGTATTCTTAATGTGGGTTTTGTTTAAATAGAGGAGAGCCTTGGCACAACTGTATAAGTTGTCACTATGTGATCTGGAGGTCATGGGTTCGAATCGTAGAAATGGCCTCTTGCAAAGCAAGGCAAGGCTACCTACAATAGACTCAATTGGTCCGACCTTTCCCCAGACCCAACGCATAGAGGGAGGTTGGTAGCACTAGGCTGTTTTTTTTTTTTGGGTTCTGTTTAAATGTTTATGAATTGATATTTTATGTCATTTGCAGTCTGACACATATCGGAAAATGAGAGAGGTGACTGAAGAGTGCTGGGAAGGAAGGTACAAGTGTTGTTATTTCCATTTATTAATCATCAGCTTCAACTAGAAGGGGTATTAGTTTCTCTAGGGTTACCAATATATGTATATATAGTATATGGTGTTATAATCCCACATTGAGTCTGTGCGGCTTCCCAAAGTAATTTATACATGACAAGAGTTACTTCACTTAATACCATATGTTTTTAAGTTGGGACCCTCTTAACATGGTATCAAAGTTAGGTTTGGGAAGTGTTGTTTGTTTGTCCGCCGATTGTTTGAATGATGCACTTGAGGGTGGGTGTTAGAATCCCACATTGAATTTGTGAGGCTTCCCAAAGTGGTCTATATATGAAAGGTGTTACTCCACTTAATACATATATTTGTTCGTTGGAAGCTCCTAACATGGTATCAAAACTAGGGTTGGGAAGTGTCATTTGTTTATCCCCGATTGTTTGAATGTTTGTCTTCTCTCTTCTGTTTGTCTGATCCCATCACGTGCAAGGTGGGATTGTACGTGACGTGAAGGTGGGATTGGACGTAGTAGCAATGTAAAATTTTAGATTTTCACGTGTTCTGATTCCAATCCTGGAACTCCAATTTCAATAAACCGGACGCTACCTCATATGTTATGATTTTACTAGGTGCTGAATTTCTGTTTATTTTACAGTTTCCCCAAGACAAACGTGTTGTGGTTGCAGTACTTGGTCGATATCTTGTTGGTGAAAAAATCATTCGTAAGTTCTTTAGTTCGAATAACCTTTTTTTTTTTAATATTTTTTTTTGTTAATTATAAAAGTTCAAATATTCTCATTTAAGTGTGACATTTTTGTACAAGACATTATGTTGGTGTTTGTTTATTGTTTCTGTTCCAAAACATAAACATGACAGAAATAGAGATTGAGGAATAATTCTGTTTTGTTCCTAAAATCTCGGAGCAGAAAAGAAACAGATTTTCTTGTTCCTATATTTCTGTTGCTGCTCTTAGTTTTCCAAAAACGACAACAAAAAAAAAATTAAAAAAAATCCGGGGATAGAAACACTTACGAACGCGGCCTTTCACTCTTTGTTCACATCGAATGTATAAAATAACAAGAACAAAATTCATTCTTCATCTGAAATTCTTTGGCAGGATCGAACTTCGAGAGATGAACGGGAATTGCGTTCCCTGAAGAAGCGACTGAATACTTACAACTCAGCTAAAGAAGCAACATCGGACGCTTTCTTCAGCGATTTGTTTGTCGATAGCTGAGTTGAGGTATATCTACATCAATTATCTACTCCTTTTTAATGGTTAAATTTAAGAAACCAACTTGGTTTCTGATATATATATATGCACGCGTGTGTTGGATTTTGTCATATAACTCCAAATTTAATGATCTATGATAAACAAATATTTTATCTACAATATCGAGATTTCATTTTTTCAGTACAAATGGTTGGGGGTTGAACACTAAAACTCTCACTAGGATGGTGTAAGTAATCCAGATTCTACATATTTTTCATTACAACGAATGATCCTATTTATACATGAGTTAACTTGTAACTGTTTCTAAAATATAAATTTGTAACTGATATAAAATTATGTTTAAATACCTAAAATACAGATTTGTAACTAGAATATACATTTGTAACTAATATGAAATGAAGAGAGGTTTAATAGATGGTACACTAGATAATCGTTAGGCTACATGTCTGGGTTAATATTGAGATTTCAATGTTAATATGTATATTTTGTACAATATTCTATGTTCTCTTCAGAATTTTTGGAGTTGTAATGATGTGGCTTAAAATTGCGCGTTGCACCCTTGAAGTTTTAATGTGGTTTCACTTTGCCGCCTTGATATTTTTTGCCTTTTCAATTGGCTCCCTGATGTTTGTTTGTATCAATTTGGTCCAATTGATTGATACTAACCAATTTTCTTTGGAGGGGGGGTAAAGTGTAATGGGCTTAAAATTTAAATGTGTAAAGTGCAATATAAGCTTTTTCTTGTTGTCCATTACTTTTCTCTCACATGTGAGTCGGTGATTCACTCCAATGATAAAATTTAAGAAAAATCGGTGAAAAGTCTCATTTTTAAAGTCAAATTGGTGAAAAGTCATTTTGTGTTATTAAATTTTGATTTAATTTTTTAAGTTAGATTTTACTTGTATTTTAGTCCCGTATTGCAGGAATTGTAGGAATATTGGAGGGATTGTAGGGAACCCTTAGTGAATACATTCGGTTTTTATAGTGAATTCCGTTACATGTAAGTAATATTAGTTACAATTTCGTAATTATTATTTTGTTACATATATTTGGGTATTTTTTGTTACATGTACTTTAATTACATGTTACAATTATATATATGTGTGTAATATTTTGTGACATAACTGAAAAAATATCAAACTTTTTAGTTAGATATTAGAGACATGTAATTTAAAAATTGTATATAATTAGTTATCTCTAATTAATTATATGTATTTTATGTGATTTTGTGATATCAAACAAATTTTTTACACTCAATGTAGTTACCTATAACTAATACAGTAATATTATATACGAAGTAGTTATATGTAACTAGTGCGTGACTATCACGTATGCAATGCTTTCGCATTTTTAAAACAAATTGGACTAAATTAGAAGTTTTTATCGCCACTAGAACTGTTGATCAATTAAAGTTTATATGTAAGATCTTCCACCCATTGTCCCTAAAATTTACTAGAATCAGTCAACGAGACTACATTCATACGAAAAGCAAAAAAGCTTGGGGGGGGGGGGGTAGGTGTAAGTGGCCCTTGAGATTTTGTCGTTAACATATTTGGTCCCTCAATTTATAATTTGGTTTTGATTTGGCTCAACAGTAAATGGTGTTAGGAAAATTGGATGGAATTAGTTACGTGTTATGTTAGCTAGACAGTATATGCATCATTTTCGAACCCAATATCTAAATATGATTATTATCCATTATTTGCATTCTCTTCCACGGAAATCACAGATTTAGTGAATATATAATCTTATAGTTGGTAAAATGGAAAAATAATGTAGATGAAAAAAAAAAAAAAAGGAGGGGAAAACAATTTTTGATCTTGAAAAGGCAAATAGGACCCCTGCACAAATGAAAATATATCTAATTTTTTTATTAGATTTTTTAATTCGAACAGATTGAAACGAGATCAAATGTATTAACTATAAAATTTCAGGGACAAGTTAAATAGCTTAAAATGACCAAAAATCTACAAAATTTGATGAAACGTCATCTTGCTTTTGGGCGGAAAAGCAAGCAAAAAAGGTACTCTTGATTCATTGAAAAGAAGATGAAGAAACTAGTGAGAATAGGACATGTGTTTTATTATACATTATTGGCTAAATCACAATTTGCACCCCTATTGCTTGAATATAATTTTAATGTGGCTAGGGATGTTTTAATTTTTTAAATGTCCCTTGAAGTTTGATTTTTATCTCAAATTGGTCCAATCGACACATGTTTTGGTCATCTTAATTTGTAGAATAACAACACATACATCGGAAATGCATCATAATTGAGGAAAAAAATCATTATGTGTGATTAAAGTGTTGTTGCTCTGGCGATTTAAATGGTCGAAATGTGTTGATAGGATCCATTAGATGCAAAATTCAAACATCAAGGATTCATTGTCGAAATTAAAACATGGAAGGGTGTATTGAAATTACGTTCAACATTAGAGGTGCAAAGTATGATTTTAGCCTAAATTATTTACATGAGTTTATATTTGAGACATCTCTTGTTATTTTAATAAATACTAAAATCATCCATATAATTTTTAAGAAAACTTTTTGAGAAGTCTCAAGATTCTAAAAATAACTTTATAATGATCATCTCATGTGTAAAAAAATAACTGTTACAGGACTCCTTAAAGTGGTATTTTTATAGGATGGGACTTTTGGGATAATTTCTCTAATTTTTATAATACTTGAGACACTGCTTATCCCATTTTGTCGACAAAAATGCCCTTATAATATATTTCTTTTTTTTATTTTTTAATTTTTTTTACTTTGTTTTCTCTCCTTTTTTGTTTTTAAAAAAAATTATTCTATATTTTTTATTTTATTTTGTTTGTTTTGTTGCCTAAACAAAAATTATTGAACAGTGAACAACCAATTCAGATATTCACGACCAAGAAGTACTGAATTCTCTTTCGGAGAGGCCTTGAAAGGAGAAGGAAGACTGGAATGCCAATAGACTTCTATTAGGGAATATCTTATTTCGAACTATACTAGTTTTAGACTCGTACCACGTGCGAATTTTAAAAAAAAAATTAAATTTATATTAGTAGATATTTAACATTTGACTGTTGTACATGAAACATTTAATGTTGATTTTTTTAATTTAATATTTAATAATATTTTGTAAAAATAAAAAATTTAATACATTTAGAAAAAAAAAAAAAAAGTTGTCACTTTTGATCACTTTGATTTGTTTTTACACTTAAGAATAATAAGCAAAAAAGCTACATAAATTCAAGTATTAAGTTCTAAGAAAAGATACATAATTTTTTAATTTTTTGTGTTTGAATAGAAACTTTATTTATTTATTTATAATTTTCTTAATTTTGTTTTTAAGGTTAGCTTTTAAACAATATAATAGCTATTAGTTTGTGTTGTTTAGTAGTTATTATTATTATTATTATAAATTTTAATAGTGATTATTAATAAAAATTAACAACAAAAGAGGAAAAAAATATAATTAATTTGGCCAATTTAATATATTATATTTATTAGAAAAAAATAGACATTTATTTTGAATTGGAAAAAAAATTATTGAACTATTTGGATAATTAATTAGAATTAAAAAAATAAGCATAAGTATGAAGGATTCAATTAATTTGCATTCAAATTTTATTGAAATTACACTATCTTTAAAAACTAAAAATAAGAAAAATCATAATATTATTATGGAGAGTTAATATCATTAGGGTTGAACAAATCTTGGTCGTTCATTCACCCGAGTGAATAGAAATTGAAGGATGAACAATATTTTAACCTGAGAGTACGTCTTCCACTTTTAAGTATAACATATAGATATATTTGAATATGGAATGCCAACAAGCGTCTATTAGGGAATATCCTATTTCTAACTATATTAGAATATATTCTATCTCATTCTCATTAGGTCTATGTTCTGTATAAAATATATTTTTGTATATTTAATATATAAAATATATTTGATGCATAGATTGCATAAATAATGAAGAAAAGAAATAGTAAAGTTATTTTGATAAATACTAAAGTCGTCTCTATAGTTTTCATAATACTTGAGACACTTCTTATTCTATTTTGTAAAAGCCCTCCTAATATATTTATTTTTAAAATTTTAAAATTAAAAAAAAAAATTACTCTGTTTTTCTCTTTTTTTTCCAAAAAAAAAAAATATTTTTTTATTCTATATTTTTTATTTGTTTTGTTTTTATTTTGTTATTTTTCTGTATCTAGTGTTTATAGAGAAAATGAAAAGTAAAAAAATTAGAAAATAGAAAACAAAAAGAAAATTTTAAGTTTTTTTTCAATCAAATCATTTTTTTTTTTAGTTTTGGCATTTTATTTTTTATATTTTTTTACTTACCAAAAAAAATGCATAATAAAAGTTACAAGAGAGAGTTATCGCAACAAAAAATACTGTAAGGGTATTTTATCAACAAAATGTGATAGAAGATATCTTAGTTAACTAAACTGAAAAGATAAACTGTCTTTTAAATATTATAAAAATAACGGGAAATATCATTATTGGTATTTGTCGAAATAACTGAGTGTTTCAGATTTAAAATCTGATTTACATGTGAAAGTGAAGACAAGCCAAATGTTGCATGTTTGTCTTGCCCATAAAAGCAGTAATGCTGTATCCCACTAGCTATATATATATATATATATATAAACTGCAATTTAATTGATTTTGAATGTTCAAAAAGGCAGTTTTGCCAAACAAGTACTTGCAGTCTGCGGAAAATAATTCAAAAACTCATTCTTCGTACCTAAGTAACCCACTTTTTTTTTGGGAAAATTACATTATGGTACCTAAAGTATAGAGATTGTATTTGCGTGGCCTTCTAATGAGTATATTTTTGTCATTTTATCACTCTAATAGACTTATGCGCGAGATTCAAGGAAGGGTCGAACCAGTTGGGTCTATTGTACGAAATTTTACCTTACTTTACAAGAGATTATTTTCACAATTCGAACTCGTAACCTCCAATTCATGGCGACAACTTCTACCATTGCGCCAAGGTTCCTCTTCTCTTCCTCTTTTTTTTTTCAAAAGGAAAAAACGTCTTACGTTTAGTAGAGTGATAACGTGACAAAATATCATCGTTAGAAGGTCATGTGCTGAGCACAATTAATTTTTCATAAAAAATTATTAACAATGTTTTCGATTTTGCAATATCGAAACAAAACAAATGTTATACTCGATAGACTAACTGTGCAATTTGACAAACTCAGGGTCCACATAAACATACACAACATATTTTAGGGACCAAAATTGTAATTTTTCGCTATCATTACACCACATGCAACCTTTTTATTTCTTCCATCTACTTTTTTTTTAACTTTATCTTCCTCACTTTTCCCCCTTCTTTTTTTGGACATTTTCTTCATATAATTCCCCTCCCCCTCTCTCTCTCTAGAACCTGTCCTGTCTCTCATAAAATAATGGCTGCAGGAGCTTCAAAGTGCTTATTACTGTTCCTCATGTCCGTTCCCATTGTCCACCCTTCAGGTATTTTGTTTGATTTCTTGATACAACTCATCATAGAAATTTTTTGATTATATATATAGGTATGTATGTATGTATATATAATATATTCATGGTTTGGACATTATTTGATGAATAAAACTGGGAAAAAAATGTAATAAGTTTTTGTTTCCAGAAAAAATGGAACAGAAAAGCACAAATCTTGGAACAAAAAAGGAAAATGTTTCATAAAATGTATGGTCTGAAAACCTTGGAACAACTTTATAATTAAACAATTATATTTTAAATTTATGTGTTATGGATATTATTGATAGTGTATATTTAAGTTTTTACATAATTTTTTATTTTTATTTTCACTTTGAAATTTTAGAGAAATCTCACTTTAATTTCGGTATATTCAATTTGAATACATTAAATCTGAAGTATCTAAATCGGCAAATCGTATCCAGCCAGTCTTTCCATCATTTTTTATAACGGAAAACATGAAATCGTTCGTGAACTCCGTCATAAAAAAAAATGTTCCAAAATTATACTTAACAAAAACATAATTCTCATAGAGTAAAAAAAGAAAAGTAGGAACACTAAACAAATGTTTTTTTAACAAAACACATACAAAAATTAAAAATTAAAAACATTACCTAAAAAAATGAAATTAAAAATAACAATATACACAAAAATTTTAAAAAAAAAATTATTTTATTTTATTTTATTTTATTTTGCAGTACTCGACACTGTGAATCCACCACCGCTGACTAACCCCGTGACCACCCCTTCTTCACCGTCAATCATCACCGTCCCCTCCACAAACCCCGCTCAAACGCCTCCCAACACAGTGGCGCCTCCACTACCCAACACCTCTCCAACTCCACCGGCGAATTCTCCTCCGGCGACGACCACAGGAGGCCAGAGCTGGTGCGTAGCCAAGACAGGGTCGCCGGAAACAGCCCTGAAGGCCGGAATCGACTACGCCTGTGGGATCGGAGGCGCAGATTGTTCGGCGATTCAGCAAAGTGGGAGCTGTTATAGCCCAAACACGCTTCAGAATCATGCTTCTTATGCCTTCAACAGCTACTACCAGAAGAATCCGGCTCAGTCAAGCTGCGATTTTCGAGGAGCTGCCATGATAACTACCACAAACCCTAGTGAGAAATTGATTATAATTTAATTTCTCGTTTTAAGATTTAAGAATTTGGGTTTTTTAAAAAATGAAAAAAAAAAAAAAAAAAGGAAGAATCCAAACAGAGCCTTAGAATTTGCTGGCCTTTGATGCAGGTAGTGGTTCTTGCAGTTACCCATCTTCTTCAAGTTCTTCTTCCTCAGCTTCATCATCATCACCAGGAGCTACAGTGTCTGGGTAAAGTTGCAATTTTGTTTTTAATTTTTTTATACTTTTTTCCATCTCGAGTTCTAAACACAAATAGTTATATAGATTAGTTGAAAATTTATTTTGTTCATGAATAGTGTTTTGGGTAATAGAAATTTAGAGTTGCACGCCAATCATGTTAGCCATACGAATTAGCTAGCAACTCTAACAGATCAGTCATTCTTTGTGTCATCCTAAATTTTCACAATTTTAATGCCAAAATGAATTCTAACAGTTTGGCCGTCATCTGTACCATTTTGGCACAGATGATCTACGTGTGTCATATTTGGCATAGGCAGTACCTTATGTTATATTTGGATGAGGGTTTAGGTTAAATTAAGATTGGATTAATCTTGTATTATTTTGAGTTATAATTTAATTTAAATTAAAAAAATGCATAATGTTAAATATTTTTAAGTAATCTTGACTTTTAATTTTAATACTAAACTGTATTTAAAAGTTAATTCTAAGTTAAGTTTATTTTTAATTTTAATATAGAAATACTTTTAAAAAATAGGACATCGATTTTGCCACATCTGTTGGCGCACTCAGTCTAAATTAGGTGTATCACAGTACTATTCATGTGCCATATTTGATAAATGACACATTAAATTTGGCCTAACTGTTGGAGATGCTCAACTTCAACCCACTAAGTATTTTAAGAGTCAAATCATATAACTGTCATTTTGGGTAAACAAACGTAAAAATATAAGCTCCAACTCAAGATCCATCAGCGTATTATTTTACCCAATAGCTATATCAAGAGTCATTTTTACCTAAAATGGAAAGGTTAACTAAAAATTAGTGAAATTTTTTTAAAACAATTTGTCTATTCGATATCAATGTTATGTACTGTAACCCACTAGGTAAAGATTTGTTTAGCCAAAATTAAAATTAAAATATTAATATCTAATTCATTTGACTAACATGGTTAGAATACAACTTCTAAATTTTATAAGGCGAAACACTATTCGTGAGCCAACTCTTAACCGAAATAGATATTTTCTGTTGAGTTTATCCCATATCGAATGTGAAAGTGGTTGGTGTTGAAGTTATAAATATGAGGGATAACCTTATCCTATGAGCTAACTTTTAAGGTTAAGAGAAACCCAAAATAACTTTACATTGGTATCAGAGCTCAAGTTACAACAATTCTGACTCAATAACCACAGAGGGAGAGAATGGTCGAGAGTTAGCCAACCAAAAGTCTAATGTATGAGGGGCGAGATTGTTGAATTTATCCCATATCGAAAGTAGAAAAGACTGGTGGTCAGGTTATAAGCTGTGAGTGAAAGTCTCATCCTATGAGCTAACTTTTGATGTTGAGATAAACCCAAGACCACCATACATTTTCATTAGCGAAATTACTATTTTGGCTCATCAATAGTGTTTTGCCTGAACAGAAATACTAACTGAAGTGGTTGTTCCATTGCAGCTCAGGCTCACCGATTTCCGGCGAAAGTCCTCCCGGGATTAACAATTCGCCGTCCATTTCCTCCGGTTTTCAACCCTTCATTGGCAGCATAAAGCTGGTATCATATATGATCACAGGGATGATAATGCTGGCTATTTAGAGCTATAATCTATCGTAGAAATGTCTTTGGAGATTCAAAGCTTATTTAAATTTTGGAGATTCAAAGCTTATTTAAATTAGTATTTAGCATGAGCTTCTATTTGGATGTAAATTAAATCTATGATTTTTTATTTTAAGAATTTTGTACGCAGAATAGCTAGAATAATTAAATATTCTAAACCTTGTATCCAGAGGTATCTAGTGTGCCGCCCTACTAAGAAGTCTAGTATTTTTGTACCCAAAAAAAAAATCTCAATGTTCTTAGATATATTATACGATATATATTAATTATGAAGACTAGTATTTGAACTTTTGCATTTTGAATAGGCCGAGTTCGGTTTCAAAGAATTGGAGAGTCGGAATTAGAATCAAATACATAATATTCCAGATTATACATTTCAATTTATACATGCGTTTATTTTCAATTCCAATTCTAAAGCTCTAATTATGCGTAACCAAACAAGTTTTTGTTCCCAAATTTAATTTTTTTACCTCATACTTTTGTCTTGTTTTGTTTTAACCCTTTTACTTGAAAATTTTGCACATCACCATTTCTACTCTTGTACGTGACTCTAACATAGGCACCCGAATGGAATTGGAATTCCACACCCATTGAGGGGAAGGGGAACACAAAACCCCTCACCAATTGAGTGGGAGAGGATTGGGGTGAACATTTGTTACAGTGGTGAATATTGTCGTGACAATGGCAATGGTAGAGGTTGATAGGGGCAATGGTGATTTTCGTTGGATGGTCGTAATGTTCGGTTTTAGTTAAAGTTTATTGTTGGTGTAAATATTTACACTGCGTTTAATACGTTAGAATAGAATAGAATGATAATAGGATTAAAATTAGTTTAGTAATAAAATGTAATGGTCATTACCATTCTTATATTTAGCGACAAAAATGATTACATATAGTATTAAAATGACATCAATTGTTACACGAATAAATTGAGGATAATTTTATCTAGGAATATTATCTATTGAAGTGAACATAACTTGATATACACTATAGATATTGGAACCTATAGCAAATAACATTTAAAAACCTACACTTCACTCCTATATAAGAGCTAACGTGTATATTTTTTAAGTTCAACCGAGTAAATTGATAATAGACGATTGTACAGAGAAAAAATATAATTAACCCAATATATCATCATTCAAATCATAGTCTAACACAAAACGAGAAGAGTGTGTCCTCCTTAACATAAAAAATAAACCCTAGAAATGATCATTTCCATTTTCTACATACAAGAAAGCCAAGAAGAGTGTATCCTCCTTAACATAAAAAATAAACCCTAGAAATGATCATTTCTATTTTCTACATACAAGAAAGCCTCTTCTAAAGCTAGCTTCCCATAATCTAATCATGCCTGAATTCTAATAATTTGATGTTCTTTTTATACATTAAAAAAAAACAAAAACAAAAAAACTAGGTTTTCGCGAACACATTTTTTACCGTTTTGAAAATAGTACCAAGATCACCATTGACATCGAAACCACAATCTTGAATCCAGAACTTTCCCAGAAATTTTGCTTGTCAATGCTCGAATTGTCGGTTCTTTGTTGCTTTGTGGCTAACTGATCTTTGAGCTCTTTTAAGGTTTTGTCCCGCCGATCTCCCATCTATAAACGATAAGCTAAATCTTATTAAGGATAAATTGCTAAGCAAAAATTGTTGAAACAAACAAGGTCTTATTGATACTTATCAAGAGAAAAGACGCATAGACATTATCTATTTTTGACACTTTGCACCCTGAAGTTCGATCATTATCTCATTTTGGTTCCTCATTTTAGTTCGTGCAAATTCAATTTGAACACATAACAAAATTGGTTAAAAAAAAAAAAAAAAGGTATCTCAAGTATTATGAAAATGACAAACTCTATATTTAGTATTTGTCAAAATGACACGAATTTCTCTAGAGTATAAACTCATTTAATAAAAGCCGATGATTTTTTACCTCACTAACTTAATTATTTAAATGCTTTGATTTGGACTCTTAAATACATGTTTAGTTTATTGGTATCAATCTGGTGTACAAATTTTAGATTCAAAGCATAATTTTACAATTCTAAATCCGTTTTTTCCATCCAAATTCAAGATAAAATTGATCTTTGATTTGGATGGGTGTTGGTTTGCGATCCATGTTTTACCCAAAATTACAAAAATAAAGAATAATAATGCAACATGTACCGTTCTTGGTACATAATCCTCTATTTTTAAGTTTTAAAGTTTTTTTATCCTATTTATTGATAAAAATAAAAAAATCCTTATCAACTTTTTTTTTTCTTACCGGTATTTTAGTTAACATTAACTACAATATAACATACAAATTCAACCATGATAGAGTTTTTTATAATTTATACCCCTAAAGTTTGGCCTAAATTCCACAGGTCCTTATGGTTTCAATTTGAACACATAACTCCCTAAAGTATGTCGATCCTTTCAACTAAGGACAAATTATTAACGGTGTTAGAAAATGGATAGAAATTGGTCATGTCATATGACCCATGACCAATTTCTATCGATTTTCTAATACTGTTAATGATTTGATCGACATATTTTAAGAACATACTAGAGTACGAAGAATCACTAGTACTGAGAAAGAAAGGGGAAATGTTACCCTTTGGAGTTTCCGTGTTTGAGCACGAGCTTCTTGGAGACAAAACTCCAATTTCAAAACCCTTTTTTTCAACTCCTGATCAGCTCTTCGATGTTTCTCCAACTATTCAAGAAAGATATGAAGAGCTTGTGAATAAAATAAAATATAAAAAATAAAATTAGGACACCTCTTCGATGTTTCTCCAACTATTCAAGAAAGATATGAAGAGCTTGTGAATAAAATAAAATATAAAAAATAAAATTAGGACACCGTTTGCTAACACTTCAAGTATTTTTCAAAATCAAAAAAGTAAATCAAAATCAAAAAAGTATTTTAAGTAAATTTAAAATACTTTTAAGTATTTTTCAAAATCAAAAAAGTAAATTTAATAAAAGCAAAAGTTGAAAATCAAATGTGTGTTTGATAGCGTAGAGATAATGTCATGGAATTATCAGTCCCTATAAATACTGGGGGAAAAAAAAATTACAGATGGTTTGAAATAATGAATAGCTGGTGAAATGTCCTAATAATGACACCAAATTAATAAGAAGTCTCAAACCGAATAACTACTTTAATTTTAATCTCATCTATTAGAATTTATGGAAACACTAATATTCAAAATAGGGTATTATCACTAACCACCATCCCACCATCACCTGCCGTCGGACTCTACCTGTCGGGTTCCGCCACTGCCAGTCACTGAAACCCCAATCATTGGTGGCCGAAATTAATTAAATTACAATCAACTACTTTTTAGTAATATTAATATATATTTTAGTTACAATTTCATAAAATAAAAAAAAAATGATTTAATCACATTCAACTAATTTTTTTGTTACTTATCACCGAAAAATTACGTGAATATAATTAAAAAATATACTAAAAATGTATTAAAAAAAAGTTACATATAATTGAAAAAATATATTAAAAATAATTACATGCAACTAAAAAAAATCCGGTCGCCGGTGGCCGGACTATGATGACCGGAGGCCTGAGGTCTGACTGCAGATGGTGGCAGCAGGCAAGAGGAGATGGAAGGTGGCGCCGGCAACAAACAATGCAAACTTTAATTGAAAGCATTTGATTGGAAAAATATAATAGAGCATTAATCATTGGACCAAAACTCAAATCAAAACATAATTAAGAGATTTATATCAAAACATAATTAAGAGATTTATATTCAAGTCAAAAGTAAAATAAGATAAATTACTGATTAAACTTTATATTTGGGACTATAGACCAATTATCGCTAAAAAATGAAAAGAGAGATCATGGTCAATCAGTCTCTCATAATTTTAAAAAAAAAAAAATGAAAAACTATCTTTGTTTTCTGAAATTAAAAAATATATAAAATCATGTTTTTGTTTTTATTTTTATTTTTAATTTGTAAAAGTCTTTTTTATCATGAACTTGAATTTAAGAAGTCCAGGCAAAACATAAACACACCTGTGATTCCAACTCCTTAGTTTTCAGCTTCCAATGTGCAGACATAATCCTGATTTCATCTCTCAGTTTGGCTATCTCTTCATCCTTAGCGTTCAAAAGCCTATTGATTTTCTCAAAATTCTTAGGCGAAACCTCATCGAATACCTTCATCAGTTCACATTCTTTGTTCACCCCGGCTTTCGCCACTGCCTGCATAATGTCATGCTCCATTCTCAGTACCTCTTCTTTGAGTTGCTTCTGTGAAAATTCCCGCGCTCGAAGATCCTTCTGTAGAAGATCTAATTGCTCTCCAAGCTTGTTTACCCGAAGCTCGTGCTCTTTAAGGGATCGGTTTTTCTCGTCGAGTTGATTTGAAAGAGCCAGACACTGAAGTTCTGCAGATCGAGCTGATGCAGCACTTGCATCTGCAGTGGCTTTTGTTGCCAAAAGCTGTGATCTAAGATGATCCAACTCCTTGTGATACTGCAAAAAAGGAATGAGAATGAAAAGCAAGAAGAAATAAAGGGAAAATACACCTAACATTATTGAAGAAAAGGATAATCGACTCAATTGGATGAGAGGGCAAAAACTAAATCACTTAGGCCCCGTTTGGTTACAGATTCATGCTCCCGCTATTAGAATTTTGAGATTAATGTATAAAAACGTATTAGGTAAACACGTTTTTGTTCCCAAAATTTTGGGAGTAATTTGAGACTATTTCATGAATTCCTTAAAAATCTGAGAAACAAAAAAATATTAATTTCTATTCACTCCCACAAAATTATTTCCACTACAATCCCACCGGCTGCCACCATCATGCTGGCCACCATGCATTTAAAACAAAAAAAAAAGAACAAATGTTGCAACTAAACATGTTTCCTATTTCTATTCTCATAAATTAACAAAAACAATTTTAGGATAATGGTCGTTACCAAACATGTTTTTATTTTTGGAATATTCAAAAAAGTAAACTGAATTTCCATCCTATCCCATCCTAATTTAGAAACAGTCACACTAACCAAACGCCACCTTAATATTCAATGTTCTTCATAAATTGAGTAATTGTTTGGTAATGTTATGGATAACCTTGATGTTCCATTGAAGGTAATTTAACCTTCTAATGAACAAAAAGGGAGCTTTTTCGATATAAATTCAATGATCTGAAAAAAACAAAACTAAGGGTGCGTTTAGGGAGGTATTTGATTTCGAGAAAGGCAGTGTTTGATTTCAAATCCTTTTAGGAAATCAAATATCTCATCCAAACGCAACCTAAATGTGACAAAAATCAATTTATTTTGAAAATTTATCGCCTAGTATCTACCTGCCTACCTCACCTCATTGAAGAAGGGTAGGTTATGGCTTCCAAGATCGGCACCTCCAATAAACTCTTCTATTAATAGTAATACAGGTTAGAAAGTTCCAACTTAAAACCATACATATGATGTTAAATGGAGCAACTCCTTTCAAATATAAAATATTTTGAAAAGTCTCATAATTCGATGTGATATTTTAACACTTACTCTCACGTGCAACTCCGTCTTCCACATGATGTGATCAAACAACAGAAAATACAAGACAAACATTCAAACAATTGGGAACAAACAAACGAGACTTCCCAAACTTAGTTTTAATATCATGTTAGGAGGTTCCAACTTAAAACTATGTTCTGATATTATGTTAGAAGGTTCCAACTTAAAATCATATAGTATTAAGTGGAGTAACTTCTTTCATAAATAGATTATTATAGGAAACCTTACAAATTCAACGTGGAATTTAACAATATGGACCCTTTTGCCACCTATCCAACTGTATGCATATTTCTTGTCATGGTAATATCGTAGAACATCATTTTCTTCTTGGGTAGCAGCCCAAGGGAAAAAGACAAAACAAGCATATGATTCTTTAAGGTATGGTGCAATTTTGGGACTAAAATAGATTATACAAATGGATATGCATGATTCTTCATTTCCCCCAATCAAATACTGATGGTGGAAGACAAAATTATTGAACTAATCAAACTACAATTTTTAAAGTGAGAAAATAACATATAGATATTATTTATGCATAGATGCTATTCCCACTCCCCATAAACAACAAAAAAGAAAAGCCAAAAAGTAGCCTCGAAAGATGAGGCTCAAATGCTTTCACGGTGGATCTCAAACAGCATAGTTTTGAACAAAAGACAAGCTGATCAGATCAACTCCATTAAAATAACACGACCCCAATTTCAAAATTCAACAAGAGTTGCAAGTACAAATTGGAAAATAGGGATGTACTGTACCTTCTCAGAGGTAGACGAAGATGCTTGAAGCTGCTTATTCTTCTCTTCAAGAATCCTCTGCAGACTAGTTAGCTCTTCTTCCATGTTCTTCGCTTTCATTTCTGCTTCCTGTGAAGGTAGAAGACGAACCAGAATCACACTATGATTACCCAATCTGAAAATCAAATGGTCCCGCCGCATTTGGAAAATTGAAGAGAGAGAAGGAACAAAAAGTTGAAAAGATTTCCTTCCTTTTGTACAAGCATATATGTATGAACAAAATCAATACAGATATGGAAACCTGACAAATCGCTTGCCTGTCTTGTTAGGGTTTCGCGAGCAAACGACTGCTCTTGCGAAGAAAGGCGGCTTCTGATCTCCTTGAGCTCCGCCGCCAGCGACACCACGTTCCGACGGAAGCTCTGCTTTTTCTCCGTCAGATCTTTTAGTAACGGATCGATCTCCCTCTCCGACGTCGACGACGACGACGACATCTTTTCCGTAACGGACATCACTCAGCAAATCGGACTCAACGGCGACTATCGGATTTATCTCCGGCCTCCGGTCTGGAGATCTGATGCTGCGGAAATTCACTGCGTCACGCCCTAAACCGGATCTTCCGGCGACCTTCGAGCGAAAACTATCTACACATCCACATGTGAACACGAAGCTAGTTGAGCATTTAATTCGAACACGAAGAGCATTTAAAGACGGTAATTCTTCGACTACAGTAAAGCTATGAAGATTAACGGAGAACAAAATTCAAATTTATTTGAACCTATACATAATTAAATGCAGGCACATACAATCTCACACGCATATCTATAATAAATAAATCGCCATGAATCAACCTCAACCTAGAGAGAGAAGCAACTCTAGCGAGAGAAACATTTAATCCAGCATGTTTAGAGAGAGAATCGCCATGAATCAGCCTCAACCTAGAGAGAGAAGTAACTCTAGAGAGAGAAACATTTAATCCAGCTTGTTTGGAGAGAGAGAGAGAGAAACCACACACCTCGCGAGCCGACGATTCAGCCACCATTTTTTCAACTACTGAACTATACGAATCAATCACACGAAACGCGCTTCTTTCCTGTAACAAACAAAAATCAAGAGAGTTCTTCAACAGTCCATATACAAACTATATATACACATACAGATCAGTTTAGAGAGATTCTTCAACAATCCATATACGAACCATATACATATACATAAACACATACAGATGAGTTTAGAGAGAGAAGGAGAGACTTTAGCAAACTTACTTTCACACTCCATTAATGGAGATCGATCGAGATCGTATGATCTTCCGCCGCCGATTTTGGTTGGGTGGATGTAATCTACGGCCACAGATTGAAGAGAAGAACACAGATGTAGGCTTGGATTTGAGCTACTACTAATGGTGGTGTTCTTCTGATGGTTCGGATCCAATGCTTACATAATGTGGGGTTGCTTCGGATTGGCCGAGCCTCGGGTTTGGAGAAATGACAAATTCCGAACCTGGCTCTTCATTTGACCAGAGCGGGAAATCTAAAATTTGATTGGGATTTAGATGTATCCACGTGGGAGCTCCATCCACCGTTGACATTGCGACGAAATAGTATGACCGAAAAAAAAAAGGGATTTTCATTTTTTAGTCCTTTGTAATATGTTAGTTAGGATTCAGACCCCCTGACATTGTTAGTTTAGTTTTCAGATCCCACTAATTTTTTAGGAAAAAGTCCTTGCATTTTGGTCACTCTATTCAGTAATATTTACAATTCTGACATTTGTCTTATGCAACAAAATAAAATTGGACAGTAGAGATGTTAACGTTAACGTAAAACACACAAACAATACCCATTGCATATATCCACATTAAATAGTGCATGTTTTGTCTTGTAGCATAGAGTAATTTTATATTTATTACAGTAATTATGCATTTATTACAATAGTGCATGATTTGTCCTGTGTGCATTAACATTAACTCAAGTAAGATAAATGTGTTGGATTGTAAATGCGTTAACGTTAACGCAATTAGTTTTGAGTTGGGTTTTAATTGTGTTAACGTTAACATAAATAAGTTAAATGGGCTCGATTGTAAATACGTTAACGTTAACGCAATTAATTATTGGGCTGGAGTGTAATTGCGTTAACATTAACGCAAATATGTTACATGTGCTGGTTTGTAATTGTATTAACGTTAACACAATTAATTAGTGGGGTTGAGATTGTAATTGCGTTAACGTTAATACAATTAAATTACATGTGTGGGTTGTAATTGTGTTAAGGTTAATACAAATAAGTTAAATGAGTTGGATTATAAATACGTTAACGTTAACGCAATTAATTATTGGGTTGAGGTGTAATTGCGTTAACGTTAACGCAAGTAAGTTAAATGATTTGGATTATAAATACGTTAATGTTAACGCAATTAATTATTGTACTGAGATGTAATTATGTTAACGTTAATGCAAGTAAGTTATATGTGTTGATTTGTAATTGCGTTAACGTTAACACAATTAATTATGGGGTTGAGTTGTAATTACGTTAATGTTAACGCAAGTAAATTAAATGGGTTGGATTATAAATACATTAACGTTAACGCAATTAATTATTAGGTTAGGGTGTAATTGCGTTAACGTTAACACATTTAGTTATTGGAGTTGGGATTGTAATTGCGTTAACGTTAATGCAATTAAGTTACATGTGCTGGGTTGTGATTGCGTTAACGTTAATCCGCATTTTTTTGTTTCTATTTGTGTTAACGTTAACACATTTAATATTGTCTAGAAAAATATGTGAAAAAATCATGTAAAAACATTAACATTAACACTCAAACACAGATCCCAAAAACGACGAAGTGAGGAGTTGCCGGAACTTACAATTTCCGGCAACGGCGGCGACATTGGGTGTTAATGATTTTGTCAGAACCACCTATCAGATCTGGAACTTCCAGATCTAAAATTTTCAGATCTTGAACTTCCAGATCTGATAAAAGTCCAAGAGAGAATGAGGGAGGAAGAGAGAGGGAAGCTAGAGAGAGAGAGAGAGAGTTAAAACCCCACAACTTGCAGACCTCCACATTAAAATCCTTGCGTGAAATCTCCATTTCAAATGAAGTGCTTGACATCAACTTCTCCAAACAAATGGCAAAAAACTAATACCCATTTCTAAAAATTTTTAAGAACTTGCAGAAAGAGAGAGAGAGAATGATGGTGGTGGTTAGATTGTTGTTAATGAAGGTTTTTTCATGGAAGAATACTAGGTGTGTATATATATGAATCTATAAATGAAACTCACTGATATTGTTGTGGGTAGGGTTTAGAAAGAGAGAGTGAACGTGGGTAAGGTTTAGAGAGAAAAAGAGTGAGGATTGTGAATCAGACATAAAAGGAGAGAGAGTTAACGTAAATATGATAGAGAGTGGTATATGTGTCTTTTCACGTCCTATTTTGTTTTACCCAATGACCAAAAATTTAATTGGTTGTACTGTATGGTTTGAATTGTAAGTAAACAGTTGAAAAGGCCTTTTTACTCAATGGTCTCTCTAATAGGGACTAAATAATAAAAAACTCTATTTCTTTTACAAAATTAAGCAAAATACAATACCATAATTGATTGATTAAATCTATTGTGTCATAATATCTCTTTAAATTAGATTTCGACCTCCACTATGGTACTGATAGTGTGAATAAGCAATTGTCTCTCAAGATATAACAATCAAACTCTAGATATTAGCATTAGAAACCAAAAGTTTAGTGAACAAAATTGTTGTATAAACGCGCTCTCTCTCTCCCAATACCCTAATACCCCAAGATCACAAGTCTAGGTAGGGATGGTCATGGGCCGGGTCGGCCCGGGCTTAGACTAGGGTATTACGAAAAATTTCTAGGCCCGAGCGCGGTCCGACCCTATGGTTCGGGCCTTAATTCCATATCCAAGTCGACCCTATAAAAATAACCTAAACTCACAACCTGGCCATATAATTTTTTTTTAATTTAAAAAAATACGAAAAATACAACAGAATTGAAAAATATAATTTTTTTATAATGAACCAAAAAAAAACTGCAACTCAATTCAAAATAGAACACATTTATTAAACACTGATTTAGGGTTCTAATAAAGCCTTATAGTTAAACACTGCAATTCAAACAATTTTTTTTATAATTAATTAACATATAGTATAATAATATCAAATAAATCAAAAATCTAACATGTAAATCACAATATTTTCACATGTAAATTAATATATATATATATATATATATATATATAATTTATTAATTTTTTTAATGATCGGGCCGGGCCGGACCGGGCCGACCGACCCTAAAAGAAAATAGTCAAACCCAAGCCTGGCCCACAGGCTCAAAACACAAACTCAAGCCCTAAAAAAGAATGGGCGGACTTGACGGGCCGGGTGGGCCCCCAAACCCATAACTCACTTAGAAACTATAACTCACTTAGAAAAACCCAAAATTCAATTAGAAAAAAACAAAAAAAAACTATAACTCACTTAATCACATAAAAATAAAAAAGAGAAAAATACAACCTAACTCGAAAAAATGGGGTACAAAACTTTCGAAAATAGTTGAGCCAAAAAGTAATTAAATGAATAAATAATTTTAAAAAATAAAATATTATCTTAAATTGAATAAGAAATATTTTTTTGTTACAACAAATATTCCAGACAACATAATACAATAAAATTTGGAGTTAAGATAACAAATTCAAAATACATGAATTTGAATAAATAAATAAAAAAATGACAAATGAGAAACCACTTATTTCTTTTATGAGATTAAGCAAAATACAATACCAGAATTGATTGATTAAATCTATTGTGTCATAATATCTCTTTAAATTAGATTTCGACCTCCACTGTGGTACTGACAGTGTGAATAAGCAATTGTCTCTCAAGATACAACAATCAAACTCTAGATATTAACATTAGAAACCAAAAGTTTAGTGAACAAAATTGTTGTATAAACGCGCTCTCTCTCTCCCAATACCCTAATACCCCAAGATCACAAGTCTAGGTAGGGATGGTCATGGGCCGGGCCGGGCTTAAACTAGGGTATTACGAAAAAATGCTAGGCCCGAGCTCGGCCCGGCCCTATGGTTCGGGCCTTGATTCCATATCCAAGCCCGACCCTATAAAAATAACCTAAGCCCACAACCCGACCCTATAATTTTTTTTTTATTTAAAAAAAATACTAAAAATACAACAAAATTGAAAAATAATTTTTTTTTTATAATGAACAATAAAAAAACTGCAACTCAATTCAAAATTAAACACACTTATTAAACACAGATTTAGAGTTCTGATAAAGCCTTACGGCATGTTTGGTTGGACGGAATGGAATGAGGGTGGAATGGAATGGAAGAAGTAATGGAATGAGAGAAGTAATGGAATGGAATTGTGAATGGAATCACTATTCTATTATCTTGTTTGGTTGGTATGGAAAGAAAAAAAGAATGAAATAGTGAAATATAGTAAAATTTATATTTTGCCCTTATACAATTATTATTCAATTCTCTTCTTGGTTGATTATAATAAAATTTTATTATATTTCACTATTCTATTATTTTCCTCATTTTATTATATTTCACCATTCAACTCAATTTTAAGTTTTCGTTCTCTAATTTCTATTTTTGTTCTCAATTTTCAGTTTCTATTTTTTAATTTTTGTTTTTGTTCTCAATTTTCAGTTTCCTTTTTTAATTTTCCGTTCTCTAATTTTCTATTTTTTGTTCTCAATTTTAAGTTTATATTCTCAATTTTTTGTTTTTGTTCTCAATTTTTTGTTTTTATTCTCAATTTTCTGTTTTCATTCTCAATTTTCTATTATCTAATTTTATATTTTTGTTCTCAATTTTCTGTTTCTATTCTCTAATTTTATGTTTTTGTTCTCAATTTTCAGTTTTCGTTCTCAATTTTCAAGGGTTTAATTACAAGGGCTATCATGTAATTTAAGATATTGATTCCATTGGGTTGGAATCACATTTCACCCCATCTCAAATGGAATCCCATTCCATCCAATCTCATTCCAATGAAATCACAAAAGTGATTCCATTGGAGAACCAAACAACGGAATAGGAATCGAGGGCGGAATGCGATTTCATTCCGCCCTCGATTCCATCCAACCAAACATGCCGTTATAGTTAAACACTGCAATTCAAACCATTTTTTTTATAATTAATTAACATATAGTATAATAATATCAAATAAATCAAGTATCTAACATGTAAATCACAATATTTTCACATGTAAATTAATATATATATATATATATATATATATATATATATATATATATATATATATATATATATATATATAATTTATTAATTTTTTTAATGATCGGGCAGGGCCGGGCCGGGCTGACCCTAAAAGAAAATAGTCAAGCCCAAGTCCGGCCCTAAAATTCATCAAGCCTTCGTTTTCAAGTTCAAGCCGGGCCCATGGGCTCAAAACACAAACCCAAGCCCTAAAAAAGAATGAGCGAACTTGGCGGGCCGGGTGAGGCCCCAAACCCATGACCATCCCTAAGTATAGGTATTGATAATTTGAATTTGAAAATATTTATTTATGATACATTAATCTTATTTTAAAAGTATGAACGGAAATATCAAAGAAACGGGGCCTTACTCCAGAGATATTAGTCGAATTGACAAGAGTAAGTATTTTTTTTTTTTATCAATCAAAATTTAAATATACTATACTTACAAATTGTCTTGATTTTTTTTCTTCACATTATTTTGATTCAAAAGTAGTTATGTAAATTAAACAGTTTTCAGCATACAAATTGTGCTTATCAAACAAATAAAAAAATTCAGCACTTAAACACAATTTTATCAAACAATTTTCTTAAATTTTTAGCAATTTCAGTACTTAAATTTTTAGCACTTAAAAATTAAGTCGTTATCAAACAAGTCCTAAGTATTATTTTTTGTCAATCAAAATTTAAATATATTAGATGGATGCGAGAAAATGTATCCTCAAAACGTGGTAAGTTGGGCCACGCACATTAAAGCCTGGCATTGGCGAGAGGAAATTTGGTGATGCTGATACGCGGAGACTGCGGGTGTGAAATTGATAATCAAGGGTAAATTAGTCATTTCGATGCAAGGAAATTCATTGGTTCATCCGCATGGCTGGCCTGGCCCCACAAAAAGGACATAAGTCGACAGTCAAGTGACAAATGACATGCCACGCGCTGCTCTATTGCGAATATGAAATGCTTTCCTAGAGGACAACGCCAACGGAGGAACTTTCCACGTAATTGCATTTACACCCACATAAAACCAAATAACTGTAAAAAATATATATATATATTTAAAAAGTACCCCTAATCTTAAGAAGGAAGTTATAATAGACTATAAGTTATATATATATATATATATATATACATACACACGTGTATCTTGACCCACTCAACATACTTATCATTAAATAATTAAAATTGAATGCATTAAATATTTATCAAATTAAATATGTTTAATAATAAAATTAAATAATTTTATTAAAAAAATATTTAAAATTTTAAGTAATGTGTGGTTCGACTTAATTTTTTAGCACTTATCACTTATGGCATGTTTGGTTGGACGGAATCGATTTCATTCCGCCTTCGATTCCTATTCCGTTGTTTGGTTCTCCAATAGAATTATTTTTATGATTCCATTAGAATAAAAACCAAGGGAATGAGATTCCATTTGAAATGGGCTAAAATAAAGTTCCACTCAATGGAAACAAAACTAAAATTACAAAATAACCTATCGCTGATCCAGCCCAATCCAAAAATTAGAGAATATAAACAAAAATTAGAGAGCAGAAATAGAAATTAAAGAACAGGAAATTGAGAACAGAAACAAAAAAATTGAGAACAAAAATAGAAAATTAGAGAACAAAAATTTGAGAACGCAAACTGAAAATTGAGGACAGAAACTGAAAATTGAGAACAGAAATAAAAATTAGATAACAGAAAATTAAAATTGAACGGAATAGTAAAATATAATAAAATGAGGGAATAAATTGAATAATGAAATATAATAAAATTTTATTATAAGGGCGTAATGAAAATTTTATTATATTTCATTATTTCATTCATTATCTCATTCCATACCAACCAAACAAGTTAATAGAATAGTGATTTCATTCACAATTCTATTTCATTCCTTCTCTCATTCTATTATTTCTTTCATTATATTTTACCCTCATTCAATTTCGTCCAACCAAATGAGTCGTTAATACCATAAAATATTTAATTATCACAATCAATATTTTACACCAATACTGTAAAACCTAAAAAAAAAAAGTTAAATGCGAAAAATTATAGATAAAAAAAATATTAAATTGATAAAAAAAATAGAAAGAGAGAGAAAGTTGTAGAGAGAGAAAATTTTGAAAAAATAAAATTGTAAAAATTATTCTTGAAATAAAAATTTGTACAAAATTATTTTTTTAGAAGTTAAAAGTATTAAAAAAATAAATATTTAATATATTCGGTATTTTTCGGCACTTAAAATTTAAACGGTTATCAAACATGGTCTTACTCTTACTAAGAAGACCAAATTGTAATCTTATCAGAGTAACATAGCCACTCTCTATAGATGAACTCTTTGTATATCTCTGTAGTCGTACTTCTCTTGTATATCATTACAATTGTTTCATGTTCTCCGAATATTTCGCATCTCAATTATTATAGCACACTATGTGTAAAAATTATTAGGAGAATAATTTAAAATTAAATATTTTGTTTATTACATTATAAAAATTATATTAATTTTATTGAATAAAATTATTATTAATATATATTTATAATAGTTGTACTTAAGTCTAAATCACGTGAAAGTGGTATTAACGGAAATAATATAAAGATATAAAAAAATAATAATAAAATAAAATAAAAAAGTATAGGGGACAAAATGTAATTAATCCTACTATTAATGACCTCGTCAAGAAGAAACTCGGCAATGAAAACGTATATGTGAAGAGATTGAAGGAAGATTCTTTTTTTTTTCCTTAGTGAAAAAGAAACGTTTAAATATTTGTTTTAAGATTTTATTATATTTTATTGATTTTTTTTTATTTTTTTTTTATAATTTTTATTTTTACTCTCTCTTTTTCTTTTTCTTTTATATTTTATTTGTTCTATTTTTATTTATTATATATGATGTTTATAGAAAATAATAAAAAAATCAAAAGTAAAAAGGATAGAAAACAAAAAATATAAACAAGACAAAAATAAAAGTTTAAATTTAATTTTTTTTTTGTTTTTTGTTTTATTTTTTAATTTTCAAATCTTATTATTTAATCATTTTGTTGTTTTTTATTTTTTATATTTTCTTACTAGATTATTACATTCGATCTTTTTAATTTTCTACGAATATCGTACAAAATAAAAAAAATATTAAAATAAATAAAATAAAATATATAAAATGACAGAAAGACAGTAAAAAATAAAAATTAAAAATTAAAAAATATAAAATAAATGAAAAATATTATGTTGAGAGAGTATTTTTATCAATAAAATATGATGGAGGTACCTTAAATAACTAAATTGAAAAGAGAAAGAATGTGTCATGTATTATGAAAATAACAAATGATATTCTCAGTATTTGTTGAAATAACTGGGATGTGTCAAATATAAAGTCTTAGTTATAATTAAATATTAGTTCTAGCCCCACGCTAAGTGTCACGGACCGAGCCTTTTGAGGCTAGAAAGTGGACCGTACGGCGCTAACTAGGGGATCGCCTAGTAGCAAGTCTGAAGATCAAAAGATCTTAAATAGCGGAAGCGGTTTCAATAGCAACGAGTTTCCCTACAACAACACATGCCGGCAATGTAGAGAAGAATACAATTACAATAACAATAATAATTGTATTAATATCAAAGGCTACAAGGTGTGAAAGGCTTGAATGACTTCAAAAGCATGTCCTCCCACATAATACTTTACGGAAAAAAAATACAAGTGACCACAATAGACATCATTATGCCCGAGGAGACATAATGGTGTCTTTCTACAAGAAATGAAAGAAATAAACTAAACTAAGTTAATCTAAGCTAAACTAGTCTAGAAAACAAATGAAAAGGGTCACGGACAAGCGGCCATGTGCGAGAACAAGCACTGGACAAGCTAAGACCGTGACATTCTCCCCCACTTGAGCTGTCGACGTCCTCGTAGACTTCTTCTGATACTGCTTCTGATTTGGTCTGCGGTTGTAACGTCTTCTGCTGTCTTCCAGATATGTTGGCTTTGTAGAGCTTATCCACTGAATAAGGATACAGTGGCTGGTCTGCGACAATCTCACTAGATCCCAAGTTGACATCAAAACACTTGTGTAGATTGAAACGCGAATCAATACCCCTCGGAGCATTCCACGACTGAGTATCATGCTTGAAAACCTGTGCGGCGGTGTCCTTGGAATATTGGAATTGAAGTGCTGGATATAAGGCTGTAGAACTCAATGCTTGATCCACTACTGTAACTGTTGTACCTTTGTTCCCCGAATTTCCGACCCTCGGTACACAAAGTCGGTACTTCCGTCTTTCTGGATGTAGTCCCACCGAAAGCAAGTGGGTCTTCGCACTGTTGGCTAACATGAAAGCGGATTGGCCCAATGGGAACTTGATAGCTGTAGATTTTTCCCTATCCGGATGAGGGGGAAACTCCTCTGGAATTTCTCTTGGAGAAGCAATTCGAACATAGTCAAACAACCCTTTTGCTGGAATCAAATGTGGCACTTGTGGGTTAGTTTCTCCCCCACTAAGCACTAGAAGGTCGTCTTGATATTCCTCCATCTCAAGTTGCAGAGCTGAAACGGATCTGTCTTCAATTGAATATTGCGTGGTAGGAATGACACACGATCGATCTCCCATCATACAAAGCGAATCTGCAAAAGGCATTGGGACCGCCTTAGTGTCCATAAAGAATTCCATCCCCAATACCACTTGAAAATCATCCATGGGAACAATGGTGAAGTTGAGGAACCCATCCCACGGAGCAATCTTCATGTGTACCGTGTTGGCAACTCCAATCACGGGACTCGCTTCAGAATTCACGGCCTTCAACCTCCCTGAGTGCTTTTCGACACGTAAGTCCAATCGATTAGCTTCCTTATCGGACATAAAATTGTGTATAGCACCAGTGTCAACTAAAGCACAAGAATTCCGCCCATTAATTCGAAGGTCCACGAACATAAGGTTCTTCTTCATGACCTTCTTCTTCGCGACCGGCTGTCGCTTCATGGCATTCAACAAACGAATTGTACTCATTTGATAAGCATCAGACTCGTCTGAAGTTTCCTCCTCCTGCTCTACAATATATTTTTCTCGACGTTCCTGTTCTTCCTGAATCGATACTTGCAGCGCGGACAAAGCATGTTTATGTGGACAATCGGATACATCATGATTCTTGTTGTACAAAACGCAAGGAGTTGGATTTTTATGGGCCTGTCTGCCCCAGTGAGGCTTCTAGTTTGTCGAACCCAGTGATGCCCCTGAGTTGTTGAACGAATGGCCAGATCTTAAGTGCTGACCTCGGCGCGGACTCCTTGGAGGACTCCTTGAATTAGAATTTGAGTTGGGGTTGCTCCAACGTCTTGGTGGGCTTCCTCGAGATGATTGACTTCCACTTCCAACATAATGGGAGACATTCTTGTCTTTCCTCTTGTCATGGTTAGTGGTAGGTTCAGGAGAATAATCAGTTACTCTTTCTGCAGCAGCAACGGCAGTAGATAAATCAGCAGGACGTTGTCTTTATATTTCCTGACGTACAAAATCTTTCAAGCTATCTAGGAACCAAAACAACTTATCCTCTTGGGACATTGTACGAATGTCCAGCATGAGAGCCATAAACTTCTTGACATAGTCTCAGACTTGTCCGGTCTGTTTCAACTCTCTCAGTCTTTGTCGAGCCGTGTACTCGACGTTTTCAGGAAGGAATTGTACCTTAAGTTCAGCTTTAAGGTCTTCCCAAGTATTGATAGTGCAGCTTCCCTCCCGGATGTCTGCATATTTGGTTCGCCACCATAATTTAGCATCACCACAAAGATACATGGAAGCTGTTGTCACTTTTTCTTCCTCGGAGGTTACTCCGGTGCCCCGAAAGTATTGCTCCACATCAAAGAGGAAGTTTTCAAGCTCCTTGGCGTCTCTTGAACCGTCATAGGATTGAGGTTCAGGAAGGCGAACCCTCGAAGTAGGTTGCCTGGAGTCTCTAGCAAGAGCTCGGTACACAATGTTCTTCAAGTCGTCCAACTTGCTTCGGAGATCAAGGACTGACTGTTCCATCTGAGCATGATGGCCAGCGGATGTCTCGGCAACTAAGCCCATCCGTTCGATCAGGTGATCAATTTGGGGGTTCTGAGATGTCCCCTCCCCATTAGCATTGGGGCTTTGGAAAAGAGCTAGAGCAACGTCAATGCGGAGAACGCTTTGTTCAAGCGCGTCGAGACGATCTTTCGTCGACATGGTATTTCACCAACGTAGTCAGGCAACGGATCGGTCCGTTGCTCTGATACCAACTGTCACGGGCCGAGCCTTTTGAGGCTAGAAAGTGGACCGTGCGGCGCTAACTAGGGGATCGCCTAGTAGCAAGCCTGAAGATCAGAGGATCTTAAATAGCGGAAGCGGTTTCAATAGCAACGAGTTTTCCTACAACAACACATGCCGACAATGTAGAGAAGAATACAATTACAATAACAACAACAATTGTATTAATATCAAAGGCTACAAGGTGTGAAAGGCTTGAATGACTTCAAGAGTATGTCCTCCCACATAATACTTTACGGAAAAAAATACAAGTGACCACAATAGACATCATTATGCCCGAGGAGACATAATGGTGTCTTTCTACAAGAAATGAAAGAAATAAACTAAAATAAGCTAAACTAGTCTAGAAAACAAATGAAAAGGGTCACGGACAAGCGGGCATGTGCGAGAACAAGCACTGGACAAGCTAAGACCGTGACACTAAGCGCTGATTTTGGATTAACCAAAATAATCAATTCACTTTTACACTCACCTGGCAAAAAATATAATTATATAAACTTTTATAAACCCTAGTTATATGAATCTTAATATTAGCACAAATAAAAAATATAATTACATGAACTTTCATACATTCATAAACGCAAAATATAATATATAAATCATTATGCACCCACAAACAAAAATATAATTATATATATCTCTATATACCAACATACAAAAAAATATAATTATTATATTTGTACACCCTAAATAAAAATATAATTATATATAAAAAAAATATTTTTATCTTTTTAGAAATCAATAAATATTCGATCGTACCATTAAACTTTCACAATATACAAATAATCTGAAAAAAAATATAACTTATTTTAAATAAGTTATTATTTATAAAAATATAAAAATATAAATTTTATGGATATCACAGTGATGATATTAAATTTTTATAAGGTTCATAAAAAATGAATGAACTGATATGTCATTTTTAAGATAGAGATTTTTATTTTATTTTATATTAATTTATAATCAACATGAATGTTGACTAGTAGAATGAATAAATATAATATTAATAGTAAAATTAATATCAGAATATTAGAAGTTAAAGAAATTAGTATAATATCGGTAGTAGAATGAATTAATTTTGGCCATTCATTTTCCATTCCAATGGGATTCAAGAGATAATTAATACTTAATTCTCATTTATTTTAAGTCATGTCCATTTTAAACTTCACTATATGATTTTTTTTCTTCATATAGATGTTTAATGACGAAACTTTGTAGTTTTAACACCGATAAAAAAAAGGGGCGATAATTTACCCAAAAAATTAAAATTGTTTATTTTATTTTTTTATGGTAAAAATGTTTTCTTAGAAATTGAAATTAATCCAAACTCCTGAATAAAAAACATTTCCAAAAAAACAGTGATCCCAACAAATTCATGAAAATTAAAAAAAGGTATGTTTTTCAAATGAGACAAAATTTTGCATTTCACTATTCATCAAATCCATTCGATATAATAATTTGTTTAGAAGTTCAATCATTCTGTCAAAAATCCAAAATCATTGTACACCACAAAAATTACTATAATATTTTACATTCAAAAATTAAAATGTCTTATTCAGTACAATAACTTTGTACTTCCAGAAAAATTACTGTATTTCGCAAACTTTATGAGCTAAAATTTTAAACGGGTCCTTAATTGAACGGTAAAGTGTGTCTGAACCAACTTAAGCACACCTCGATTAATCACATTTTTGGATGATTTTAAGGCCGCATTCTCCACATTGACCTAATGCATTTAGAATTAAATTCAAATTTTAATTTATAAAGTGTTCTCTAAGATAATCGAATCCTAATCAATAACGCTGCGTTTGATACACGAGATTCGAGGTCATGGGAATTGACATTCCATTTCTATGTTTGGTATATGAGATTAAATCATATTCCTATTACCAAGAATTCTTTAATCTCACAAAACATAAGATTAGGTTTTAATCATTCATCTGCCAAAAACTCGATCAAATACTAACCAAATATTTGAATTGGACTAAAATTTAATTAGATTAGCTATCATATCGTTTGAAAATTTAATTAAATTACTCTTTTGTCCTTTAATGTCATTTCAATACCACATGTAATTCCTTTAGTCATCAAACATGGAATGGTAATGACCATTCTATTTCATTTCTGTACTAATTTCAATTCTATTATCATTTCATTTCATTTATTCCAGCGTATCAAATGCAGCATAAGAAAAACGACATCTCCTCAGGCACCAATTAGATTAACATCTCGTGCGTTATCTAGGGTTAACAAGCACTTGTAGGGTGTGTTTGGTAGAGTGAAAGTTAAAATGGATTGGGAAATGAAATGGATAATGGGGTGGATAATGAAATGGTAATGTGTTTGGTTGGAGGTGAAAAGGAAAAAGAAAAAGAAAATGGAGGTGAAATCATATGTTCCCGCCCTCCCCCCAAAATTTGGGATAAGAATGAAAAATTGGTGGGGAAAATATTCCAAAATTACCATTTTCACCCTTTATTTTATATAACACATTCTCATTTCATTTGTAGTTAGGGTAAAATTGTAAATTAAGATAGTGCATATTATTTTTATTTTTTTTAATACACACAAAATATTATTTTTCCTCCTTCCATATCCCTCCAACCAAAGCCCCGTTTGGTTAGCGTTTCCAACTCAACTCAACCCAAAAATTTTGGGATTGATTTATGGGAACGCGTTGGACAAACACAAAACTCAACCCAACCCAACCCAAAAAATAAGAATTGATTCTCAAAATCCTAAGGAAATGAGAAACAAAAAAAATTATTTTTTCTTTGTGCCCAAAAAACTCAATCCATCTTCAAGAACACCCTTGAAATTAATTGATTTGTTAGTGAGCCCTATGTTCCACTTTTGTTAAGCTCAAATCAATGAATTATTTTTCTTTTTTCTCTTTCCCATTTCTATCGTCTTCTTTGTCATCGCTAAAATCCCTCTCGTCATCGTTCCAACGTCTTTGCCGAACACCTCTTCCTCTCCGTCGACATCACCATCGTCTTTCTCGAAATCGCCAGATTCCTTCCTTCTCCTCACAATCGTCTTCGTCGCTTGTTCCTCTTGCAATCGTCGTCGCCATCCTTGCTATCGTCTTCGCCAAACTCGTTGCTGTCATTGTCCTCGCCATTTAGGGTTTCGATTTCGTTCGTTGCTGAAATCGAACGAGTTTTGATTTAGTTCATTATTTAGGGTTTGGTTGCTCATTCATTCTCAAAATTGATTTCGGTGCTCATTGATGAAATCGATTTCGTTGTTCGTTCACGAAATCGTTGTTCATTCATGAAATCGAAATCATTGTTTGTTGTTCGTTCACAAAATCGATTTCGATTTCGTTGCTCGTTGATTAAATCGATTTCGATTTCGTTGTTCGTTCATGAAAATCTCTGTGGAATTCGATCAACGGAGGCTGTTCGGTGAAGATGAAAACGAAGGAAGAGAAAAGAAGAAAAAGAAAAAAAAAAAGAAATTTAAAAAAAAAAAAACAATTGTGAGGAAATAATTATAGGATAATATCGTTACCAAACACGATTTTGTTTCCAACAAAAAAAAAATGTCGTTACCAAATACAATTCTGTTCTCAGTAAGAAATAAAATTCTCAACCCAATCCATCCCAGTTGGGTTGAAAAAAGTGAAAACATAGGTTCCATTTGATTAGTGTTTCCAACCCAACCCAACCCAAAAATTTTGGGATTAATTTATGGGAACACGTTTGACAAACACAAAACCCAACCCAAAAAAGAAGAATTAATTCTTGAAAAGGTAAGGAAATGAGAAACAATTTTTTTTTTTTGTTTTTGTGCCCAAAAAACTGAACCTAACTTTAGGGACACACTCGTAATTTACTGAATTGTTAGTGAGTTTCCGTGTTCGACTTAAAACAAGAGTTTTTATTTTTCTTTTTTCCCTTCGCTCTCCATGTGTCTTCATCTTCCAATGAGAGCGTCTTCGTCATTCGTATCGCCTTTCTCGCCTCTTCCTCCTCTCTCCTCGCAATCGTCTTCAGAATCATTCCCCCTTCCTCTCCTACCCGTCGCCGTCGTCTTCCTCGTACTAGGCATCACCATCGCTTCTCCTACCCATTCCCGTGCCGAACTCGTCGCCATTGTCTTCGCCAAATAGGGTTTCGAAGCTCAAACTCAAACAGGTATCAATTTCTATTTTGCTCAAGAATTCGATTTCATCAATGAAATCATAGCCGTCAACAAGCTAGGGTTCTGTCGATTTCGTTTCTGTTGTTCGTCGAATTGAAATCGAAAACCAGTTCATTACAATTTCATTGTTCTTGGTTGCGAGACTCTAATCGAAATAAAAAATCGGTCGTTATGGATTTCATTTCGATTTCGTTGTTTGTTGAATTGAAATCAGAAATGAAATCGTTTATGTTCAAGAAATTGATTTCGATTTTATTTTGTTTGATGTTCACAAGAAATCGCTTCCGTTCAAGAAATTGATTTTGTTTTCATTTCGTCTGATGTTCACAAGAAATTGATTTCAATTTCATTTCGTCTGATGTGTTTTTTGTTTGATAATTGTTCAAGAAATCGTCACAAGAAATTGTTTCTGTTTCTTGTACAAGTTTTTTTTTTCTCCGTAATATCTTGCTTTGATTTTTTGATTTTGTTGTAGAAACAATTCTAGGATAATATCGTTATTAAACGCGACTCTGTTTTTAAAACCAAAAAAAAATTATCGTTATCAAACGCAATTTCATTCCTAGTAGGAAATAAAATTCTTAACTCAATTTAACCTAATCCATCTCAGTTGGATTGAAAAAAGTGAGAACACTAATCAAACGCCACCTAAGTTTCATCCATGAAGCGTAAAAAAAAAATCTTTTTTGTTTCCATTTTTTTTTTTTCCTTTTCCACCCTTCCAACCGAGTATATGTATGGTAAAGACCAATCAATTTCACGTCAACCCCCAAAACCACTCCCACTCGCCACTACTCTCCGAGGACCGTGACCATAGAAAAATCTCATTTTCCACTTCCTTTTAAATCCTCCACCATCCAAACGCGGCATAACCCATTTGCAGAAACTTTTTTTTTTTTTTCTTTCTTGCGCTCCGCTCCTCCACTTCGTTAGCGACAGCCGGAAGAAGATCTAGAATCGCGATCGTCGATGGGTAGCGTCGGTGGCAGCGGTGTTCCTCCGTCGAGTGCGGCGGAGGCGCAGTACGAGAAGGCGAAGATCTCGGTGTGGTGGGACATCGAGAACTGTCAGGTCCCCAAAAATTGCGAGCCTCACTCGATCGCGCAGAACATAAGTTCCGCCCTCGCGCAGATGAATTACGGTGGGCCGGTATCGATCTCGGCGTACGGAGACACCACTGGGATCCCGACGACGGTCCAGCAGGCACTCAACAGCACCGGCATCGCCTTGAATCATGTCCCGGCAGGTAATTGCGAACACACCTGCATACAATTGTGTTAATTTATGGCCATTTTTTACAGAGTGCTTGATGTATTTTTCACTTTGAGTGCTTGGATCACTTTTAAATTCCGATTGATTTGACTAGGTTAACTCTAGATAACGTGTAAATTAGAGCACTGCTTTATGCTTATATGCGTTGGTTGATACTTGTTTTATATATTTGCTTTGTTGACTTTGGGGATCGCAAATGATGATCGACGAACAAGTCCGGTATTTACGGTTACCTTTGATGGATTGTTCCTCTTGTTGTTGTGGGAGTGATCAAATTGATGCTAATTCTGGTTTGTTGTTTTCATGCATTTTACCTTTGATGGATTGTTCCCCTTGTTGTTGTCGGAGTGATCAAATTGATGCTAATTCTGGTTTGGTGTTTTCATGCATTGACTGGTCACCCTTTTATTCCTTTTGCATGCCCACACTATAGAAGTTCGAATTTTCCTTGTGATGACCTACATTTGGAATCTCTAGTTGATCTATTTCATCGAACAAAGTCATTTGAGGATTTGATCCTATTTAGTTGGGATTGACAAGTGCTTTATTGTTTTTAGAATTTTGTGAAGTACTTCTGATGAATTAGATGGAGGACCTCTCATTCAACAAAAGAGATCGAAAACCTCTTTCTTTTAACTCAAGGCTTGTAGCCAAGGGGTTATCCAGTGTGCTTCCGTAGTGGGAGGTTTAATGTTTAATCCCCCCCCCCCTCCCCCCTTTGTACCGGAAAAAGAAAACGTTTTTCTTTTAACTTTGTGAGGTCTTAAGTTGTTTTCTGATATGCCTGACTAAGTAAAGCGTTTTTCTGAAGTTCATTCTGAAGGACCTCAATTTTCATCGATTGCTATAAAGCTGCATGAACTACCACAGAACTGGGAGATCATTGAATGCGCACCTGCCTTTTTTGGTAGTAATTCTTCATGTATTGAGTTATTCCCATTGAAGAATACATGGGTAATTTCTCCACACCAATAAAGGCTATGAATATTGTAATATGATACCTACTTTGAGTATGTGTGCTATGCTAGTTTCAATTACCAAGCAGGCGTATTTGCGCAATATCTTGCCACTAAGATGTTAAATGGGATTGAATTGTTGAGTATTCCTGCTTCACCCGTCTTGTTAGACTGAATTATTGAAGTATCTTTGTCTTGTTTATGTGCATCGACTCCTAGTTGATGATTGAAAGGGTCATACTAGGTTTTAGAACCAAAAACGTTATGAAATTAACTTTCGTTCGTTCTTCATTGCACATTGTATTATCATTACTTGCATTAATTGACTCGACTAGTTATTTTACCATTTTATTCTTATTTAATTAATTATTTTCATTTTTAATTTGGATAGGTTCTAAAGATGCAAGCGACAAGAAGATTTTGGTGGACATGCTATTCTGGGCAGTGGACAATCCTGCCCCCGCTAATTTCATGTTGATTTCTGGTGATCGAGACTTCTCAAATGCTCTCCACCAACTCCGAATGAGGAAATACAACATTCTCATAGCACAACCTATAAAAGCGTCCGCGTCTCTCCTCACTGCTGCAAAAAGTGTCTGGCTCTGGACAAATCTAGTAGCCGGTGGACCGCCTATAGCAAATGGAGAACCAACACAATTTGTGAATAACAACAACTACTTTCCCAGTTCCAAAAAATCACATAATCCTGTTACTGAATCCCCTCAGACAAGCCAACATATGGAATTCGACCATGAAAATTCCTATGCGGGAAATCAGAAGTTCATGAACACAGGAAGGGGAAATGATTTTAAACAGAAAGGAAAGACGAGGAAAAACTCGAGCCAACCCAATATCTCGAGCCAACCCAATATACCAAGAAGTGCAAGTGCACCAACAGGGTTTCAAGACAATCAAAATAATGCAAACCTACATCAGCCAGGCTATGCCCACTCCAGGCAATTTATGGATTCCCACAATTTATCTGCTGCTGCTCTTACTCCCAATGTTTCCTTAAATGGACCGGCATCAGGTTTTGTCCCTAATGGTAATAACTTTCAAAACTTTCAGACCTCTTATCAGCATCAATACCCACAGCCAGTAAGGCATGAAGACCTCCCTCCACAACCTGCATTTTCACCAGGTAATTTGTTCCCCCCAAGCCCTCATTTAATGCCTCCTCCCAGGCCCGATATGCTCAGCTTTACCTCAAGCCTGCCCGACATTGGTAAGCTAAACATCTCTCAGTACCCCAATGTTGATTACACTCCTGCTTTTCCTCAACCTCGAAATGGAGGGGGGAAGAAACAAGCTTCCTCAAGCCCGCTAACAAATGTGCCTGACATCGGTAAGCTAAACAGTTCTCAGTATCCCAATAGTGATTACAATCCTGCTTTTCCTCAACCGCGAAATGGAGGGGGGAAGAAACAAGCTTCCAATATCGACTCTCACAACCATTCAAACGTAAATAGTCCACCAAAAGGTCAACCCGGGCAAAACCCATCTCAATTTTACCATAACACACCGGGGAAAAGGCACCCAAGAGGTGGTCAAAAGGTTCAGCAGCCTGCTTCATCAACGGGTCCTTCTCAAAAGTCTGGTGGCGGCGGCTTGTGGGGGACCCCCGGGTGCCCAAAGCCGCCTGAATATATTCAAGGCCTTATTGGGGTCATCCTTCTTGCATTGAACACCCTAAAAAACGAGAAGATTATGCCAACGGAAGTGAATATAGCTGATTGTATTCGATATGGAGATCTCAGGCACCGGAATACTGATATTAAGAAGGCCCTAGAGAGTGCTATTGAGCAGCAGCTGGTAGTAAAGCAGAATTTAGGTGCTTTGCAGTTGTTTATAGGCAAGAACGAAAAGCTGTGGAAGTGCGTGAACCCTATCGGTGGTAATCCAAAGGAGTACCCAAATGCAACGTGGGATGAGATCCAGAATTTTCTATCATCCTCTGCTGGAAGGTCGGCTATAATGGCTTCTCAATGCAGGTAAATGTTTAGGTGCTGTTTGGTTTTGTTATGTAAAACAGTTTTCTGATTTCAAAAACAAACAATTCCACTAATACTCTTTTAACAACATAATTCAAAAACCATTTTTACGATATAATTTTCACTACACTTAATCTATCACATCACCTACTTCTAATTTTATATTTTATTGTTATATAAAATATAACAAATCTTGGAAACAATCTCTTTGTAAACAGCGGTAAGGCTCTGTAAACAGGGGTAAGGCTGCATACATCTAACTCTCCCCAGACCCTGCAATGGTGGGAGCCTTCGTGCATTAAGCTGCCCTTTATATTCAGCCAACAAACATCATTATTTCTTTTCTTCAACATCACATTTCAATCAATCACATCGCTCGTATTTTTTATTTTTTTGACACATGATCAATGATTATTCTTTTTTTTTTTCCCGTAACTTTTTTCAAAACTAAATTAAATATCTTCTCACAATTTTCAAAAACTCTTTCAAAAATTTTCGAAAATTGTTTTCAAAAACGAAACCAAACAGGTCCTTTCTAGGTTTGCTTCAATTGCCCTTGTTTTCTTTCATGATCTGATTGTGTAGCTCTCCTGTCTAGGTACGAAGCAGCTACGATTATAAAGAACATGTGCCTAAAAGACGTTGCTTTGGGCGACATACTTCAGATTTTGCATATGGTAATCAACATGAAAAGGTGGATCATACACCATCAATCCGGATGGCAACCAGTTAACATTACTCTCGCAGAGACCAACCCCGATGCAGGGGTGGCTGCTGCTTCATAAGCTCGTCACAACTAGTTGTGATGGGGAAGGAAACGAGCAAGTGATGGGCGTATATATATATAAAAGGTACCAATTTGATGCCGGTTTCTTCCCCCAAAACTATCTAACACAGTAAGTAGCTGTGTTGGAAAATTAGGTTAATGAACTAGTGGAGTAGGTGCAAAGAGTCCAAATTTCTAGAACAAATTATGAAGTAAGTTGGATGTTGGGCGACAGAATTGCCCGACTGCTTCGGTGTTTCAACACTTACAGTCTGTCTGGGTGAGGTATTTGATTTCAAAAAGGCATTTTTAAAGGCTTCTTTGTAAAGAAAATTTTAGAAACCCCTTTTTGAAATTAAAATTCCTACTTCAAATACTTCATCCAGCCGGGTTTTCAAGACTTTTGGCAATCGATCTCTTTGGAGATGTGTTTGGGAAACAGCATAGCCGTTTCTATTTCGTATTATTAGACCCTTTAGTACATCGACTGTGGTTGATGTTGGAAAGTGGATCAAAGACAAGGCAAGTTGTTGACTTGCGGTTAGAAGAAAGATGAGAAATTAGTGAAAAGGACCCGTTTTGTGGTGTTATGCTACTATTTTGCTTCGAGAATCAGCGTTCATTTTTGGTGGAAGCGGATTAACATTCTACTACACGTTTCACGCTATTGAGGTTGGGTTATAATGATAAAGATAACGGCGAAAAGTTGGGTTTTGTTTCCGTTGCAAAATAGAGAATGAAGGTAATGATCAGATCACGGTCTCAATCTTACGATAAAATTCTGCCTGGAGCATATGAACACCCCTTTCTTTTTTTTTCTTTTTTCTTTTTTCTTTTTTTTTTTTGTTTTAAATTATGGGTAAGTTCTGTTTGTCTGTTGGACAGATTTGGTTGCTTCCACCCTTGTTTTGAATTGTCTCTTAGACATGTACAGTATCATTTCTGGGTGATAACACAGTTTAAACACTTATAATAATTCCTATATGATTTGGGGTACTTTTGGATGATCTATATAATGTACAATCTGGCAATGTCATCTAAATGCTTGGTTTGTAAGTATTTGTTTGCAAGTGTGGCAACTTGGTTCGTGAAATGTGGATAGAGCTAGACTTGAGTACAGGATAGGCAAATTGCCGAAGGTAATGTTGCAGGGAAGGAAACAGACAAGGAATAGAATTATTGGATAAGGAACGATACTCTATTTAGCAAAATGTTCTGTTTCTTTGAATTATGCACTGACGTATAACTTAAAGAAACAAAACATTTTGCTAGTGTTATTACTGTTTATGTTTCATGTGGTTCTAGGGAGCAAGTTACAAGAAGTTAGTACTAGGAAAGCAATAGTTGTGTTAGCTAAGCATTTCTGAAGGTTATGCAATAAGAACGTTAGAAGCTGTGGTTATTCCTCAACCATAAAGAGCGACGCATATCAGTTATGTTCCCATTGGCGGGAATCCTACCCATATCAATTATGTTCGATAGTATGAATCGTAAGAGTCAAAATGTCTTCAACTAGTCAATTGTTAGATTGAGGGTGTGGATCAAATCGGATAGGGAAAATTATATTTTTGGTCCTTGAAGCATTCACTATCTATATGGATCTTAAGATTTTTCAATTGCACATTTGATAATTCGATTGTCACATTTATTTTAATCTTGCAAAATTAAAAATATTGTTATATTCAGTATGTGATTTTCTAAAAAAAAATATTTTCGTCGTTTCATCTCTTCATTAAATTTAAGATTTTTTTCCCTGATAACAATTACTTTAATTAGGAATCAAAATGAAAGTTCGGATTTTTTTTAAGCAAGCTTTTACATATTAATATAAGGAGAATGGTCTCTTTTACTACATGTCAAGAAATTGATATGTAGCACGCGAAAACCCAAGTACAACCTATTTATAAAACACATAAGCCTATTATAAACACAATTAGAACCAAGTCAAAACAAAACGAAAGGGTGCCATAGAATTCGAAGGCACTCCAAAGCTCGGTTCCAAAACCAATACACAGTTATACTCTAAACACACTTGATCAAGATTTCAAATAGTAGTAGAACGCTACTACTAAACACAAATAGATTTATTCCATGGCACCCTTTCGTTTTGTTTTGGCTTGATTCTAATTGTGTTTGTAATAGGCTTTACATGTTTTGTATATGATGTACTTGGGGAGCTTGAATATACTTTACGTGTTTTAGTAACAGGTTGTACTTGTAACAACCTATTAGGTTATTGCGGCGGATGCTCCTGCACCATAGGAATGTTTGGTTAAATTTCTTTTAGCTTGGAGGATTTGGAAATTGTTGGTAGGGAAAATTCAAGAAAAAAAATCTTGGATTTAGTGGACTGATAAAATAACAAAAAATATCTCTATTAGAAAGTCACGTGCTGAGTATCACGGTATAAGTTTGTTAAGTGCTTGTTCTTGCATATGACTATTTGCCCATGACCTCTTTTTTTTTTCCTAGACTAGTTCACCTTAGTTTAGTTTATTTCCATTATTTCTTGTAAAATGACACTATTATATTTCTTCAAGTATAATGATTTCTATTCGTGTCATTTGTATCTTTTTGTTTAAAGTATTATGTGGAAGGACATGCCATTGTAAAACTTTAACACCTATAGCATCCAATATTAATATAATTGTTATTGTGTTTGTAATTGTATTTTCAATAAACTGTTTGCATATATTATTGTGGTGGACTTTTCTACTATTAAAATTGTTTATATTGTTCTAGGTCATCTGATCTCTAGGCTAACTACAAGACGATTCTCTAATTAGCACCGCACAATCCATTCTCCAATCTCAAAAGACTCGGCCCGTGACACCGAGCACAACATTTTCTATCAAAAATCATTAATATAATTTTATGGAATTGATATGAAACTTGGGAGACCAAATATGAAATTTTGTAAACCTCAGGGACCTGAATGATCACGCAGGAACCTGGCTCTTGAGTTCCCTTTGCCCGACGCAGTGGACTGAGAGAGAACCCAACCTGAAGGACGGGCGACACTCCTCTTCGCTGCAAAAACCTGATTTTTTCCAGTTAAATTTCTAGGGTTGAATCGTTTGGATGATCTTTAATCACTCTAACGCATCAAATTTCAGGTCAGAACTCAATAATTTCCTGAATTTTTGTTTTGTCTGAACGGTAATATTCTGTATTGTAGCTGCCATGGTTTATGAGCTCCTCCAATGGCGTTAAAGCTCTCTCTGTTTCCTTTTCCAAGCAAAATCTCCAGATGGGTCTGTCTGAATGCATGTTTTTCTTCAATTTCATGCGCAAATAACATCGAAATTATCCCCGAAAACGATCCAATTACGCCGAACTCCTCCGAATTCGAAGGTAAGATTCATGTCTTGAAGAATAACCTATGCCCGGATAGCTTAATCCGGGTGTTACATTCCACAAACGATTTGAACTCTTCCATGAAATTGTTCAAATGGGCTTCCCTCCAGAAACGATTTCGGCACACGGCTGGAACCTATTGCCAGATGATCATGAAATTGGGAATGATCGGAAACATCGACGAAATGGAGGGTTTTTGCAATGAGATGGTGAAGGAAAAACTCCCCGGTTCAGAAGAATCTCTATTGAAATTGCTCGATTGGTTTATCAGAAATCGTAGGCTCAATGAAGCTCTACGTGTTCTTGTGAGCATGAATTCCGGTGGTCAAACCCCCTCAATAGATGTTTATAATGTTCTATTGGGTGCACTTGTAGAGGAGAAGAAAGGATTTTCGAATGTGTTGCTTGTATATAAAGAGATGGTGAAATCGGGTATCGTCCCCAATGTTCATACAATAAATTCTCTGTTGGAAGCTTTGTTTGAGGCTGATCGGATTGAAACCGTTTTGGATCAATACAAAAGAATGAACAAGAAAGGTTGTCAACCTAATAGCAGAACTTTCTCGATACTAATCAACGGTCTTATTTCTAGGGACCATTTGGAAGAGTCAATTGTTGTTTTGGACGAAATCTTTCAACACGGTTTTAACCCAGATTTTAGTTTTTACGCCACTGTAATACCTGTGTTTTGCAGGATGAATAAACTTGAGGTGGGGATGAGGTTGCTCGAAACGATGAACGCTCAAGAAATCGTTCCAGATTCATGCATTTATCGAGTTTTGTTCAAGTGTCTATGTGAAAATTTTCGCATAGATGCTGCAATAAACCTTCTTGAAGAGATGATCGATCGTGGATTAGCTCCATCTAATGACTTATTTGAGGATATAATCGACGGGTTATGTAAATTAGAGAAGTATGATGAAGCTAAACGATTTTTGGAAGACAAGAACATTTCATACACCTATCCTTATAACATACTTCTTGGCGCTCACTGCAATAACGGTAATTTTCTTATCGCAAAACATCTTTTTGATGAAATAATCGAAAGAAAAATAGCTGATTCCATGACTTGGAATATCATCATTAGATGCCTTTGCGAGAATAAGAGATTCGATGAAGCTTTAGAATTTCTATCTAGAATGATTGTTTCTTCACATGTTCCCAATTCTGCCACTTATTCGGCCCTTGTGGTTGGAAAACGCAATTTGGATGAACTTGAGGATGCTTTAGCGCTATTTAATCTTGTTCGATCCAAAAATTGGGTTTTGGATTCTATGGCATATAGTGTTCTTATCGAACATCTTTGCCAAAGCAAAAAAATTGAAGACGCCATTGATGTGTTTTGCTATATGTCAAGTATGAACCTCACTCTCGAATCTATCGCCTTTAACGTGTTGATTCAATCACTTTGTGAGAAGGGGAGGGTCGATAGAGCAATCGGGTTGCTCTCGTATTCTTGTAGTTCTTGTTCTAGCGCAACTTACACCACGATTATGCTGGGATTATGTAAGTTTAAGATGATTGACGTTTTACCTCTGGTTTCGCGTATAATAGTTGAAGGTTGCGTTCTTGAAGCGAGTGTTTACTGTGTTCTCATTCGAAAAATGAGCACACTCGATCGAATCGAGAATTGCATTTTGTTTTTCAATTTGATGGTTAGCAACAGTTTAACACCCGATTCAAAAACACTGGATTCCCTACTCTCATGTTCTTCCAGACATCTAAATTTGCACAAGATTTTACCGGCATTGTTAAAGCTTGACTCTGCGTCTAAAATTCTTGATTCGTCAATGTTCAATGTACTGATAAATGGCTTATGGGAAGAGGGTTTTCAAATTGAGGCTCGCAATTTATTGGATTTGATGCTGGAAAAGGGTTGGGTTCCTGATGCTAGAACTCATGGATTGTTGACCGGTTCGGTTTTGAGAGACGAAATCGGGGTTGAATTTGACATTCAAGATGAGATCGGCAGCATACTTGCTGAGGGCTTGGGCGAAACATGAACAGTCCAATTTTTCATAATGGCGAAACTCGAATTTTCGATAACTGGTGAATCGATCGTGTGACAGGTTAGTTTTTACTTGTTTAATTTTGTTTAGGGTATTTTGTCATGGCTCCTAAATCTTGCAACGCACAGTTCACCCAATCCACTCGATGCAGTAATTTTTTGAGAAGTCCAATAATTCTGTTGAAAATTCAAAGTCACTAAAAGATATGAAAATTACTACAATTTTAAGTTTGGACTTCTGAAAAAATTACTATAGCGCGTAGACTGTATGGACAAAATTTTTTAGTTTGTGGATTGCTCATTAGTTACCCTTCTTGCTGATAGGGGTTTAGGTTATAACTATCATGAGGATCGACACTTATGATTATGTTAACTTTGATGAACTCATGAACGATTATTCAAATCATGATGGAAAAACGTAAGGGTGCGTTTGGTATTTAATTTTGATAAGGGATTTGTAATTTTTTTGGGTGCTTCTAAATGTATATCCTTTTTTGCTTGTCCTACACCCCTTTTAAAAAAAATATTTAGGCAATTATTATTTTACTCTTCAATGACTATCATACATTATCCATATAATTTTTTACTTTTTATACTTTCTTACTGCCATCGGCACGGGATTACCCCCCCCCCCTCTTCTTCCTCCCTCCTAAACCCCTTGCCCCTGTGGATGATTTTCGTGTTTAACATATGGGTGATTTCCGCAAAAAACAATGATGGTATTAACGATTTGAACTCACTTAACACGATTTGGATACTTGTTTAATGTTTTCAAATTGAAAGGACAAGGATTAAAGTGGGATTTCTCTGAAACATTAGCTGTGCAAAGTGAAAAAACCTCTTGCGAAAATTAACCTTTCATACAATTTATAAAGCTAAATTTGAGCCTCGAAGAGCTTTACATGTATATATACATAATTACATTTACACACACACACACACACACAAACATACATATATATATACATAGACACATACATACATACATGTGTGTGTGTGTAAATATATATACCTATCCTTTTTTTTCTTTCTGTAATGAGCTAGGTGATTGTATGCTTTTGCCAGGTGAAATAATGCTCTCAAAGTTCCAAATATATATCGGCTCCACGATCACCAGACTCGTTGACAATTTGCCGTTGAATATGTTTCGATATGCTCTCTGCTTCATCGTCATATCAACGCGATTCTATTAGCCATGCTTATCTGATCCAGCTTCAGGTATTGCTCTACCTATTTCTTGATCAAGTGTACATGAAAAAAAAAAAAGAAGAAGAAGAAGATCTTGATCAACTTTTTCCATTACTCCCCTGCAGATCATTACCCGATTTTGTCAATGCAAAAAAACCCGTTTGGAGCGCAATTTGGATACTTCAAACAGCATTACCCACTTGGACTTTTGGAAATTTTCAAACTGTGCTCTGGGGCTTTTTAAATTGTTAGAGCAACTCCAGCTGCAATAGGCATTTGAATTAGGCAAATTGATCAAATTCCTCCATGAATAGTGTTTTGCCTACTTAGAAACTCGTTTTTACTCCAACCCAAAGAGGCATTTACATTAAGCAACGTTCTCCGAACCTTCAAATATTTTACCGTTGGCCACCGACAATCAAGAATCTAGGGTTTATTTTTTGCCCTAGAATATCAACCCTCTCTAAATTTGTCTCTGGTTATGGGGAATAGACAAATTGTCTCTTCATATGGCTCCCCCACTGAAGTTTTTTTTTTCTTTTTTGGGGGGGGGGGGGGGGGAGAATTTTGCTAGAGCAATGCCTAGCCCGTTGGAGTTGCTCTTACCCCAAACAGGTACCTAGTCTTGTTGAGTGAAAGCTTTGCCCTATTATCATAAATTTTCTGCAGCAGCCCGATACTCGATCGAAACTAAAAACATGTTGATATCAAAATGTGCAAATGTAGAGTCAAATGTTTGTATTTTATACATCAATACACTAGCTTTATATGTTGTAATATAAATTTTGACGACAAATGTGTATATATATAGAGAGAGTAGCTTTATATGTTGTAATATATATTTTGACGACAAATGTGTATATATATATAGAGATTAGCTTTATATGTTGTAATATATATTTTGACGACAAATGTGTATATATATATATATATAGAGAGAGAGAGAGAGAGAGAGAGAGAGAGAGAGAGAGGAGAGCCAGGGAAGAGGCAGTGCATGGAAAGGACATCAGACAGCCAATACAGGTCGGGTTGTCCATGCCAGGCTCTGCCTCGTCCCCGTCTCCCCTCTCACATTTGTCATACCTTTATAATATTGAATCTGACAGGAAAATTCCCGAACGGCTAAATAAACAATATTTTTTTTTGTCTGTGTGAAATTTACCAATGCAAGCTCATGAATATATATAGATAGATATAGACAAGTGATTCATGAGGGCAAGATATGAATAGGTAGAGTATAATGCAATTCAAGTACTTGTGGTGCTAGAAGTACAATTGGTGGTGCTAGTAGTACTAGTACAACATGGACTGGATTTGTGTTGAATATTATTGTACTACTACCCATCACAAACTCTATTAAAAAAAATGGTACTTTTGTGGAGTGTGTCTGAGTTGGAAAGTCTCCAAAACAACAATTATGCCAAATGCTTTGGAAAACAAATAAAAGGATTATTTGAAGCTAGCTCCATTTCTAACAGATAAATTAGAATGGACTCCAGACCTATTTTTTTTTTTAATAAAATACTGTTTATAAAAATCATAATTTTAAACTGAAATTCCACAACTACCCTTGTAAATAAAACTTCTAATTATCTAACTAGATAACATATTCACGTTCCCTTTTCATCTCCCTCTCTCTCTCTATCAAAGGCGTCATTTTGTCTCTCCCCCCTCTCTCTCTCTCTCTCTCAAAGGCGTCATTTTGTCTCTCCCCCCTCTCTCTTTCTCAAAGGCGTTCATGGTTCGCCCATAAATTAACAGTTGAATTTTTTATATTAACTGTAGTAATAACGGCGGTGAAAATAAATATTTGCTGTGATGGCAGTAATAATAGGAATATTTATTGTGACGAAATATTAATTTTTTTTTTATAGTGATTAATATTTATTATTAAAAAAATAAAAAATTAATTGAGAGATATTTTTGACAAGAATATAATATTTTTTTAAATTTGGAGTTTTCGTGAAATAAAAAATAAGGGTGGAGATAATCTTAACGATTATTGGGCTTGTGGGGTCCAAACAAAATTGCCCATAAGATTAATTTTATTTTAGTCCCTGTATTTTTTATTTGAATATATTAAATTGTGTCAACTGTCAAGTCAGTTTAAATTAATAACTCTATTATTTTTTTATGGCGAAATCAATCACGTGACAGACATAGAATCACTTAAGTTGGTGAATTCCGTCATAAAAAATGACACGGTTTGTTTATTTTAGGATTTAATGTGTTTAAATTAAAAGAATAAGGACTAAAGTGGAATTGTTCTGAAACTTCAAGGGTGCAAAGTGCAGAAAGCTCAAAAATAAAATCTTGGAATTCAGTTACTTGATCAAAATGATGGTGTCTTGATATAATTATACTTTTAATCCCTCATTTTTTACTATTCTTTAATTTAAATCCATCAACTTAAGAAATAAACATTTTACCCGCTTGAACGGTAAGGGTGTGTTTGGTACGATGGAGAATACTAGGGGAAAGAAAAACCAAAAAGGAAAATTAGGAAAAAAGGGAAGGAAAATTTAGGCCCCGTTTGGTAACCATTTCCATCCCATTTCATTCCCAGATTTTTGAGAATTCTGTTTGGTAATAGTGTTTGGTAATTTTTGTTTCCGTTTCCATTTCATTCCCATTTGAGAATTGTGCCCACTTTTTTCTTAAGAAATGAGAAACAAAAAAAAGTTGTTTCTCATTATTCCCATTCCATTCCCAAAACCCATAGTCACTATTCACCTACTGACCCGCCGCCGCCCGCTGCCGGAAATTTTCCGGCCACTTCCGGCAGTCGCCGGCGACGGTGCCATTGTCTTCCGGCCGGCGTCGCCGGCGCCACCGCCGTCCGGTCATCGCCGGTGGGGGCACAGCCGTCTCCGACGCCAGAGAACCGTCAGCGGCCGTTGTCGGAGCGCCGGCTGGGCATCGCCAGACCACCGCCGTCAGGCCAAAACAGAAAAGAAAAAAATAAAAAATAAAAAAATTTTAGGATAAAATCGTTACCAAACACAATTCCCTTCCCAAAACAAAAAAAAAAATTATCGTTACCAAACGCGATTCTACTCCTAAAAAGAAAACAAAATTCTCATCCCATCCCATCCCACTGCTGAAATGGAAACAGAAGCTGGAATGGAAACAGAAACTGTTACCAAACGCCACTTTAATTTCCACCAAATTTACCTTTTATACCCTATAATTGCTCCTCTTTTGATGCAAGACATGTTTTATTTGTTAATATGTACAAGGGTATAACTGTAAATATACTTCACAATTCTCTTCTTTTCCGTTTCCTCGTGTACCAAAGTGAAACATAATTCTTTAATTTTTTTCCGCACTACATGATAAGGGATGATTTTGATATTTATTAAAATAATAGGTGGTGTCTCAAGTATAAAGTCGAAGTTATATTATTAATAGTGTTACTTTACTAAGTTCTAATATCAACTCTCTTGTATCCAAGATATGTTAGTCCGATTGACAATGAAAAGTGTTGCATTTCCTTATCAACCAGTATTCGATTCTCCTGAGAAACAATTTAAGAATTAAATCTCGAATGCACCAGACCAATGTGGAGGAATATGGTTTTAAAATCGCTCGGAGAAGTGATTAGGAAAAGTGTGCGTAAACTAACCAGAGAAAAGAAAAAAACATCAACTCTCTTGTACATTTACATTTGAATAAGAAAAAGGGACAAAAATCCAAACCTTTTATGTGTGTATAACTTCAAGTGACGGAGACATGACTTCAAGCTCCTCATGGTCTGCATCACCAGAGGGACCATTTTTTTTTAAATCTTATTTTTTTAAAAAAAATAAAAAAATGATGCATTATCACATGCTACCCTCCAATCTATTGTATACTGTCAGCAGCCAAAAATGAGGCCAAAATGAACAGCTGTTAAAGAAAAATAAACTCAAAGAATATACAAGAGAGAGAGAGAGAGAGAGAGAGAGAGAGAGAGAGTTGGCCATTGGATCAATCCTGAAACAAAGAAAAGAGAAACTAATTAGTTCTGATACACACACACACATATATATATGGAAAAAGTAATAAAACCCGTGGCAGATCTAGAAAATTGATAAAAAAATCGGGTTTATATGAAGTTTTAAGGATCTTTAATTGATTTTTTATGAAAATTGTGGGTAAAAGTATTCTATAGTTAAAAATTGTGCCGGAACTTGAGTCCTCTGGCATTTGATTAACGTTTTTGCTTTTCTGTTTCTACTCCCAATAAAATGGGACAAAATTTTGTTTCTGTTCTGGAGCATTCTGAGAACAGATTTGCGTTTGGTAATGATAATTGTTCTTGAAATGTTTTTATAATTTCTCAAAACAAAACAAAAAAATCTGCTCGGTTGCAAATAAGATGAAAATATACGGTGGTGGTTGTGGATTGGCGTGGTGGTGGCTCTTAAAATTTACTCTTATGAATATTAGGAATAATAAGATTTTTTTATTTCTCAAATTCTTGAGGAATTCTAGAATTACTCCCAAAATTTTGAGAATATTTGGGAACATTAACATGTTTATGTGGATTAATTCTAAAATTCTGAGAGCAAGAACAGAAATCAAAGAATAGAAACGCTAAACTGCTACCATTTTCCTATTTCCGAGAACAATGTCCGGTGTTTCCATTTTCCTGTTCCCAAAATAATTTGAATAAAAATCTAAAAAAAGAAAACATGTTTGTCCCAGAAATTGTAATAAACATCAGGGAACATAACATAAACATATTTTTTCCCTACATTTAAATTTATGTTCCAAATTTTCTTGAAAAAAAGAAAGAAAAAACAATAGGCCCCATTTGGTTACTGTTTCCGTTCTTTGATGCACAAAGACGCGTTTTGTAAACACGTTTCTATTCCCAGAATTTTGGGAGTAACTTGTCAGTATTTGTTGAATTCTTTAAGAATCTGAAAAACAAAAAAAATGTTGATCGCTATTCACTCTCACAAATCTATTCCCACTACCAACACGCCGCCACCACCACCCCATCGGCCACCATACGTTTGAAGGGGGATAAATGTGCTTCTCGTTTATCTTCTCATAAATTAAAAGAAATAATTTCATAACAATGATCATTACCAAACATGTTTCTATTCCCAGAATGCTCCAAAACATAAACATAATTCCCATCCCAATATATTGAAAGTAGAAACAAAAAAAAGCAGAAACACTGAAAAAACGCCACCTAAGTGAGCTAAGACAACAAACAGGGATCAGCACACAACATGCATAACAAAAAAAAATCTGGATAAACTCCATAAAAAACTATCTTTGAACACATTTATTGTACTAGACTGCATCAGAATACACAAGTCATAGAACAGTTGAAGCTAGTGATGATATGGTGTCGCTAGTGCTATAAAACTCCCACTATACGCGGGGTTCGGGGAAAAGTTGGACCACATGGGTCTATCGTATGCAGTCTTACCTACCTTTTGCAAGAGGTTGTTTCCACGATTCAAATCCGTGACCTCCAAGTCACATGGCAACAACTTCTACTGTTGCGCTACGACTCTCTTTCATGGAACAGAAATAGGAATACGAGAACAAAAACATATGACTTTACTCGCCTAAAATAATCAAACACAACAACATCAAAACGCCTTTATCCCCTTTAAGTAGAGTCAACTACATGAATCAATTTGTGCCATAAAGATCATTCCGGGGCCATCTCTTTAGTCAAGTTCAAGCTCATCAAATCCTTTCTAATTGTCTCCACCCTAGTCTTCTACACCATCACAAACGATTTTTTCTCATCTTCCCCTCAATGGGTGCAATTCCTATCTTCTCTTTGAAACTATATAGAATCGATCATCTTATTGCAATTATGTAGAATTCCATATTCAACTTCAATGCTATCTTACATTCACATATCATCCTCATTGCACTTCTCTACTTTAACCATCCTACCATGATTCTATGCATGATGTCCTCTTCGATTTTGCTACTACCTTGAAGCATAGAACCTCCCGATCTCCAATTTTTACCAAACCATCATCTCTCCGAGCAGTACAAAAATTGCAATGCATGTAATCTCGAACCTTTAGGATATGTTTGGAAGGTGGTAATAGAATAGCATTCTAATGAAATAGAATAAAATTCCGAATAGTCGCCCATTCAAATTTCGATTCCATTCCATTCCATCTTAATCTTTTGATTCCATTCCATTCCATCTTAATCTGATTCCATTACTATCTACCAACCGTGCAGTTAAATTTTGAGGCTTTTCTCTAATTTTTCCAACTTAATGTTAAGACCTCTTCTAGAACTAAAAGAATCAAATAAAAAAATTCGTCCCCATGTGACCATCATTCTTTTCCCTCTCCTTTTCATTTCTTTCCTGGGCTTGGACCATGTCTCCCAAACAATCTCAGTACATATGGAGCAAGACAATTCCACATATTGTGGTCGGAATGGGATCGGGAGTTTTCACGTCTCCATGTGACCATAATTCAAAATACTATGAATCAACGAATACTAGATGTTTTCAATGTTCCTGTTTCCCGAAAAACATGGAAAACATTTGTTCCTATTCTGTTCCCAGAAATTCTTCTGAAAACCCACAAACGGAATAAAAAACAAATTTTGTTGCTCACGTACTCTTGTTTTTGTTCCAAAACTTCCACGAACAAAAACAAAAACGAGACAGAACCACTAAGGTGGCGTTTAGTTAGTGTTTTTGTTTTTCTATTTATACTTCCAATAAATTAGGATGGGATGAGATAGTAATTCTGTTTCTGTTCTGGAGTATACCAGAAATAAAAACATGTTTATTGTTTCTTTAATTTATGAGAATAGAAACAAGAAACACGTTTGGTTGTAACATTTGTTCTTCTAATTTCTTTAAATGTATGGTGGCCAACTGGGTCGTGGTGGCCGGCGGGATGGTAATGGGAATAATTTTGTAGGAGTGAATAGAAATCAACATTTTTTTGTTTCTCAAATTCTTAAGAAATTTAAGAAATAGTTCACAATTACTCCCAAAATTTTGGGAACAGAAACATGTTTCCTTTAATGCTAAAAGCATTAAATGCAAAATAAAAAAATATATATATATATATATATATAATTGAGAACAGAACATAAAAGAACAGAACATAAACATAAACATAAATACATACCTAGTTTTAGCAGTCCGGCAAAAATTCTCTGCAAGTCGACTTGTTATGTCCGGTACCCTTACACTTACTACACTGGAGTTGTCTTTTTCCCACTTCTTGTGACCCTCCATTTTTCTTAGTACTCGGTCTTCCTGGCGGCCGACGCGTCGGAGGAGGTGTTACAGTCACAGTCACAGCCCCTCTCTTAGAAGAACCACCACCGCCGCCACCCTTCACCACGACGGGCAAATCCACATTTGGAATCAGATTCACCGACTCAGCATACGCCAACCTGTAACTTTCCACCGTAAAAAAACGAGCACAGTAATCATACGGATTTCGACCCAAACAACCAATCACGGCAATGGCATGACAACAAGGCAACCCAGTCAACTGCCAATTCTTACAACTGCAATTACAGTTATCGACATCGACCACCTCGATTGTGTCTCCTCGTACCTCGAATCTGTTCCCGGCCGATATCAAAACCTGAAGGGATCGAATTTTGAGGCTCTCCTTTTCAATCCTTTCCTCCATTAACGGAGTTAATCTTGTCACCCATTGATTCGATTCGTCTCTTCGGTCATATATCAACTCCGTGATTTTGCCTCGAATCGCGTCCACCATTTGAGTTATGGGTAATTCATGATTGTCCGAAACCCAACTGTAAAAAACCTCGCCGAAATTTGATACCATGAGATTATACCTTAAACCTTGGAAAAACGCATTCGCCCAATGATCGGGCTCGCTTTTCATTAGCCAATCGTAAGCGTCAGCCGAAATGCTTTTGATGCTCTCGGCACACCTTTGAAAACCTTCCGGTGTCGGTTCGTAAGCCGCTGAATAGAAATCTTCGACAAGAAGCCGTTTCACTTCATGGGAAAACGGCCCCCTTAAATCTCTTACGAGTTGTTCTGAAAGGTATCTTAAGCAATAACCATGAAAAACCTCGTCATTACGAAATATGTCTGAAACGGATTCTCTAAGTCCTTTTTCTCTGTCTGAAACAAACGTTATTCCACGACACGAGGACAAAGCCGACCTGAGTTGTACTAAAAACCAATGCCAATTGTCGTCGGTTTCGGTATCGACTATCGCGAAAGCGACCGGAAAAAAATCGTCGTTTCCGTCAGCAGCCGTAGCGGCCAATAGTGTTCCTTGGTATTTCGTCTTGAGAGGAACACTATCGAGAAAAAGTAAAGGCCTACAACCTTGTTGAAAACCGTACAAACAAGCGTGAAACGAGACAAAGAGACGATGAAAGGTCGAATCATGTTTCGTAGCGAAAGTAGCATAGCTACCGGGATTCGTCTCCATTATTTTCTCACAAAAATAGGGCAACTGATTATACGCCTCTTTATACGATCCTTGAAGCTGTTCTTTAGCAATTTCTTTCCCACGCCATGCCTGAAAATAATTTAGCTGAATTCCATACTCCTGTTTGATGTCATTGACTATATCCTTTGGCTTATAATTCGGAAAAACTTTTAATTTTTCCTTAATAATACTCGCGACCCAACTTCTCGTAGCTTGATGCCCTGTCGTTATGGTCGCTCCTTCACACGAATGAGTCGGGTTCATTTTTTTAATACAGATTAATTGGGTTGTGGATAATCTCGAGGCGTGAATTCTCCATTGACACCCTTCAGCTTTGCACTTCACGGTCACTCTATGGCTATCGTTCTTTTTATACTTGAAAGCAAACTGATGGGCAATTGCATACTTTCGCAAGGCCTCGCGAAATTCGTTGACCCCGTTGAATCTTTGGCCCACGCCCGTGATGTTGTTCTGCCATTGTTGTGCAGCTTTGACATTTTTATCGTCGTTGGCGATGATGAAGGAGAGAGGGGTGGGCATTACAGTGGAAGGAATGTCGATTTGGATATTGCCAGCGGTAGTATCGTCCACGGCGTCGAAAGTGGGGTCCAGTAGGAGACCGGACTGGGTGTTGTCGTCGCCATCACCGTCGCCGATGCTTGGCGGAGCATCGACTAGAATAGCCGCCTCTGACAAGGTTGTCCTGCTAGACCTGCAAAGATCAAGGAGAAATAATAGTGATATTTGTTCGGTGAACGTGTGGTAGAAAATTAAAAATAAAGACAGAAAAAAAATTAAAACTAAATTTATAAAATAATAGGAGTATAATATTAAATGTATGTGATGTTATAGGAAAACAAGACTGATCATCGAAATCAGAATATAAAAAGAAAATAGGGGGTTTGGTTGTTAAAAGCATTTTTACCAAATTTTTGTTTCTATTCCCAAAAAAATAAAATAGGCAAAAATTTGGGAACAATTCCATTCTGTTCACAGAAAAAAAATGGTCCTGAAAAACTGAGCGCAGAAAAAAATGTTTCTACCAATTTTCTGTTTTTGTTCCCAGTTCTTTGGGAACATAAACACTAAACAAAAGGATCCATAATCAATTAAAAACCAACCATAGCAATAGATGGTGAGTGAAATACCTACTGGCGGGCATGTTTGACAAATCGGGAGCAACAATTTCTTCGGTCATAACATATATATCGGCTGTTTGTGAATCGTAATGGAATTTAATCATACGTTTGAGATCTTTGTCATTTGAGATTGATATAAGAGTCTTCTTGTTGCCTGGAAGAAAATACTTTATCGATAATGTACTAAGATTACAGTTAAACATTTCAGACACCTCCAGCTTTAAATCATTGTACTTCATTAATTCATCAATTTCCATAGCATGAGCATCCCCGCCTTTATACAACAACAATCCATCCTCATCGGCCTCAAATGTACCGCCTGACTGACAAATCGCTATAACTTTTTTCGCAGCCATGGCCTATCAATTGTGAAAACAACCCAAAATTAGAGAATGTTAACTGCTTCATTTTAGCAATGAACTAGTGCTAGAGCTAGACACAGGATTCTATTTTTTCAACATTTCGCAGGCACTTTGAAATTGCCAAAATAAAAAGGACAGCCTAGTGTACGAAGGCTCCGCCATTGCGAGGTCTGGGAAGGATCAGATGTATACAACCTTAACCCTGTATACAGAATTCAAGATTTGAACCTAGGATCTCCAGGTCACAATGGAGTAATCTCACAATTGCCAAAATAAAATCCTAAATATTTTTTATTCGCGAGGAGCTGGATGAGAAGAAACTCTCATGTCTGGTTCTGTAGTAGAAATGGAATTTAGAAACAACTATCAACTATAACCCTAAAAGAACCAAATTCCGTAAACAACATAGAGTAAGAATGAAGGAAAATCTTAATGCGGTAGTCATATTTGTTTTGGTAAATCTTCAGGCACTTGAACCTGCTTGGATCACATCTAGACAAATAGAAGCAGGTTGACAAGCAACAACATGAAATGCACAGCTTGTTGGGAAATTAGCATTTGGTTTCATGGAGTCAGAGACTCGGAATTGGAATTAGAAATGAATTAAAAATCTAAAATGTTGCATGTGTTCATTTTTCTAATTTCGATTGAGAGACTTGAATTATGTTCTAACTTCTAACAAACACTGCCAAAATAAAATACCTAACTAGGACTTGCAGATTTGAATTTTGGTGCTACCTAACACTATGTAAGGAAGACCTTAAGGAACAACTTGAATTGAGGAAAACTAAAGTTGAAAGCGAAGCCTAATCATCTCGTCTACTCCTTGACGTTACATGGTATAAACCATAAACATAATACACCATAGGGATATTGATTCTAAGTAAAAAAAAAAAAAAAAAAAAAAAGGACTGCCTCAATATGGAACGAATACACACGCACGCACACACTAGGGATTACCCATTTATAAGTGTAAAAAAAAATCACTAATGAAGTACATATATAAACCTTAAAGGGTACAAAATATAATTAAATTCAACTACTTTGTAAATGGGGGGAATGAAATTTTTAGGCAGGATTTTCTTCCTCCTAATATTTCATCAACTGAACCCAACCATCTATTCTCCTCAAATCAATCCAAACCTTTGTAGAAAATATATTTCGAAAAATTCGTATAAGACTTTGGTATGATGTTAAAATTTATTCGTCAATGGTCTATTTCAGAATGTCAGCTTCAACCCTAAGGTTCAACAATTTTTTTTTTGTTTGTTTACTTGGGGGGGGGGGGGGAGGGGTTTAATGGGGTTTAAGAGCATCCATTTTGAGCAATTCCACAAGGAATGTCAGATAAAAACCTAGCATCAACACAGGAGGGAAAGAAAGAGGGGGCAATTCCCCCATATAAAATAAATTCTTCCAAACAATCCTTAGGATCTGGTCTCTCTTTCACTCGCAACAAATGCCCTATATCCTATCCTTCTAAAGCTCCTAACCCTTCTTCTCTCATCAAACCAAGCTTCCTCTCCATCTCCACCAACCACATTCTCCAAAAACAACAAAGAACCATTTTAAACACCCATATTCAGGATTTGGTTTATGTAATGAAAGATTCAAATAATACTAATCTAACATGTAGAAATCCAATGGGCCTAACTTACTCTCAAAAGACGCCTTGTAAGAGGAGGATTACCCCTAGACTTATATATAGCTCAGGATCAAGTAACACATGCGAGGTGGGATTCAACACACCCCCTCACGCGCAGGGTAAACTTTGATAAACCACTACGAAGCGAACATTTATTGAGGGTCCAACATTATGTGGGATTCAACAAGCCCAGCATTAAACGAAAAATATGGCTCTTCTACTATGTAGAAACCTAAAGGGCCTAACTCACTCTCAAAAGACGTCTTAATTGTCCAAGGCTTTATATATAGCTCAAGTAACACAAGCAATGTGGGATTCAACAAAACAATAACACCAATTAGCTAAAGCACAACTCGCCCAATGAGTATAAATTTCAGGGTTTCGGCACCATATTAGCAACACCTAAGAGTGTGATAAATGCTCTACAATAGAACTTTTAGGGATGCAGATTGATAAATGCGAACTGCACACACACTAAGTGGAAATTATTAGCAGATAACGTAAAATAAATAAATCAAGAAACAGTAATTCATTCAAAAATCGACCACACGAACAAAAGAACGCATGCAGGCAATACAAATATATGCCAGAAAGATTAAACGCGATGTTTTGTTAGAAAATCACTAAGAAATTTTGAAAAACAACGGAATGAAGCGAAGAACATTCATAAATTAGTACCGAATTCGTGAAGAAGAAATCTAGGGTTTACAGAACAAAAGATAAATAGATTGAGGGGTCGTACCTTTTGGGAGAAATCGATAGAGAATAGAGAGGGAGAGATTGAGGAGAGAGAGAGTTCAATTCGGTCTGCTGTCGAGCGGAGGAAGGGGGAGGAGGGGGAAGGTGGTGACGTGGTAGGGTTATTATCCCCTGCAACTGCCGCGAAGTGAAGAGGGTTTGAATGCGTTATTTAAAGGGCTAATCCCGAGTCTAATTTGTTATTAATCTCGTTTAAAATATAAATTTTAATTTATTCTCTTAAATTAATTTTTACATATTAGTTCTGCATATCCTCACGTTTATATAATATTAGTTATATCTATCTGTATAATATTAGTTACATAGTTACATGTATTTGTGTAATATATGTTATGTCTAATGAATATTTTATATATAAATTATATATACGTGATTGTAAGAGAGTAATATGTGTATTGAGTTTTCCGTCTTTTTCAATGCGTGAGACTAAAACACAAGTTATAATTTCACGTGAAATTTTTCTAAAATTAAAGTTAAAATAAGATATTTGACACAAAAACACCCTTATCTAAATCATGGGGAGAGCGATGTACAACAAATTGCAGAGAGTAATGCAGTTATTTTAGGAAGGTCTACTGTAGGAATAGATGGCTTTATTTGGGACAATTACATTTTTGTCCCTAAAGTTTAGTGTGAGTGTTCTATGTGAACCCTAAAATTTTCCAAATTGATTCCTCATGTTTCATATTTGTTTCAATTCTGCAAAATTGAAAATATTAGTAATGATTTTGGACGACAAGTGAATTGTTAAAACTAAGTTTTTTTTTTTTTTTTTCCATTTCATCACTCGGTTAAAACTAAGTTGTTTTTTTTTTAATAAAGATTATTGTTTCTTTCTTTTATTTTTCACCTGAATTTTTATTGAAGAAATGTTAGAGGCTAATGTCTTAGATTTAATGAGTAATAAAATAACGAAAATATCTCCATTAAAAAGTCAGTGTTGAGCACAATTCATTTTACATTGAAAATTATTAACGATATTTTTTATCTTGCAAAATTGAAACAAATGTAAAACTTGAGAGAGCAAATATTTTATTTGATAAATCTCAAGATCTACATAGACATGCACCATGTACTTTAGCGAATCAAAAATACAATTTTCTCAGTTTATTTTGCACCAGGGTTCTATTCCGGGTCTTTTTCAAAATTTCAGTTTTTCTTACAAATTGAATTTCACCCCCATTATTTTTTCTTTTTCTGTTTTTCAAATAAGTGCACTTTTATCACTTATTAATTTTGAAATAAAACTCAACTAAAACTTAAAAAATCATAACTATATTTTAATAAATAAAAAATTACATAAATTCTAATTTTAATTACTTAAATTTTAAATTTTAGATTAAATAGTAATTATAACCAATAACTCTAGAAATATATATAACTTAAAAGGATGAAAATATCTCTTACTTTGAATGGTTAAAATTTAGAACTTTTATGTTATAATCCAAACTTTTACATCTTAATATCCGTCAAACCCATTTAGTACATTTTTTTTTTTTTTTTTAAATTCAATAATTTTGTCTAAGATTCAAAATCACTACACGCTCTAAAAATTATTGCAATTTTTTACATAAAAAACTTACAGTGTCTTTCATATAATACAATCTGATTCAATTGAAAAACCTATTAACAAAACTGGGTAGATTGCCGTTTATGCATGAGCCTTTTCGTCTTTTCAAAGGACCAAAAATTGTTCCCCCCCTCCTTATTTTTATTTCCGCGCTATTCTTTCATTTTACAAACTATAAGATCCCCTTTGTTCATTAAATCTGCAACTTCTCATTAAATCTGCAACTTCTGAGGAAGAAAGGGTGCAACTAATGGACACTGATAAAATTTGCAACCACATAAGAATATTGGGTTTAAAAACGATGCGAACGCCCCCAACACACAGGTCACGTGCTCAAATTTCGTCCAAATTGACTAACACTGTTTCTGATCGGACCACATCAAAATTAAATCGTAAGTTCAGAGAAAACCCTGTGCACACCGTATCTTTAGTACTGAAAGATCAATACTTTATATACCAAACAAGGCAAGAAGTAGCAAAATTTCTACATGAAGCTTCTTATCAAAACTAGGACAACCACTTCCCCTCCTGGTTTAGAAAAATTAGAACAATGTCCAGTTACAAGGAAACAACATCAAAGTTGTGCCTGAATTTATTACAAGAAGGAGGAGGAGGAGGAGGAGGAGGAGATGTTAAATGCTGCAAAAGGTATTTTACAAATGGAATTTCTCTCAAATTGCTAAATAAATCTGCAGGCTCCCGTGGGCTGCATAGGAAGAAAACAAAAAATGAACATTTAGCATATTCACAACCTGCATTTTTGTTCTCGTGAAATATGGGAACAAAAAAAAACGTTTCTGTTTTGAATTTTTTTACAAAAAAAATAAAATAAAATTGGCAACGAAATGAGATTATTTTTTGGGAACAGAAACGCTAAACAAACACCATCTTATTAGATTTAGCTCTAGAGAAGGCATTTCTTCTATTGGAGGAGATTTGATTCATGAGAAGGGCAAACGACTAAGACACTGATTGGTAACACTTTTTTTACTACTTTTTATGGGAAAAAAAGATTGCGCAAGTACTTTTACTATATATCAAAAGATTCAAAAGCAAAAATATCAAAGATGCTTTTGGCATTATCCATATAACATGTCTCGTAATCCAAAAAAAATTGTCTTAATCCATAAATATATTAAACTGTAAAAATGGAAGAATAAAAAAGAAAGGCACCAATTCATAACGTTTTTTTAAGTACTTTTTCGCTTCACCTATGTTTTGCACCAAGAAAAAAAGAAAAGAAAAGAGAGAAAGGCTATCATAAAAACACAATTTAAGTATTTTTTAAAAATAAAAAAAATGATTGCTTTTTGTTTCTTCATTTTCACATTTTAGAGTGTTTTTTTTTATACTTTGCACCCCTGAAGGTTTGGAGAAATTCCATTTTAGTCCCTGTACTTTTAATTTGAACACATTAAATCTTAAAAGTATCCAAATCATGTCAAGTCAATCTAAATCGATAACTTTTATGACGGAAATCGGCCACGTGTCAAAAACAGAATCATCCACTCATAAAAACTGACAGAATAACTAACTTAACATGATTCCAATACTTCAAGGTTTAATGTGTTCAAATTGAAAAGACGTGAACTAGAGTGAGATTTCTCTTAAACTTTAAGGGTGCAAAGTGCAAAAGGCTCTATATTTTAAAAGAAAAATGGACGATGACCTTTGCGCCTAATTTTTTTGGACCGTTTACGATTACTTTTTTGGGATCAAGAGATCAGTTATAGGAATAATACTAAGATATTCTCTCTACAGAATCAAACACACTTGTTTCTCACTTTTGCTTTTCTTAAAAAAAAGGTTACCAAACAGTGTCTAACCATTTTTTTGTTTTTAAAAAAAAGTACTTAAAATCATGTTTAAAAGTACTCTCAACCCTCGTAAAACTAGCCATTGATCATTCAGAAACCTGGTAATTTGTGTTGGTGGCATGATCATGATTATTTGAAGACACTAAGCATATCAATCACATTGCATTCATCAACAATTCATTAAAATAACGATTGTAAAACAAAGATCTTGATGAAAAAACAGAGTACCTTCCTCAATTTGAGATGAGCGAACATGTAATTCCACCATGAACAAGCTCATTGATTGCATCCCTGAACCTGTAATAATCATCAATGGTGTTGTAAACTTGATGAGAAATCCTAGCATACCCTGTTATTGGATTGACTTCACCCTCGTTTGGTGCCCGATAATATATAGGAACTTCAATCCCGAACGAATCTCTCAAATGTGTTCTTAGTTTCAAACAATCCGAATCACTCGATATCCCTAAACAAGCCGGTAATCCCACCATGATCATACTGCAACACATTTCCGGAGGTGACCCGAGATTTGTTTTCCATGATTTCACCAACATTTCTCCCATTTCAATAACTTTTTCGTGGTTTCTTCTTCTTATGCCTTCGATTCCACCTTCGAATCTGTTCACGAAATCTAGTACTTCTGGAACAACTAGCTGTGAACTGTAATCTCTTGTCCCGATCCAGGCACTTTCGATGGCTAGGCCATTTCCGTACTCATGGGAGACGACTGGGTGATGGAGGTTTGACAATTTATCGGATTTTTTACAGTAGAGGAGGGCAACGGAAGGTGGACAGAAGAACCATTTATGGAGGTTTGTGGTGTAGAAATCAGCTCCAATTTCCTTCATGTCGATTTCAGTGTTTCCGATTGCATGTGCTGCGTCGACGAAGATCTTGTCTACGCCGTCGTCTCTGCAAATTTGGGTCAGTTCTTTGACGGGGATGACGACGCTTGGCATGGAGGTGATGTGATCGATCACGGCTAGCCGAACTTTTCTACCGTTTGATTTGCCCAATTCTAGGGCTTTTCGGAATTCATCGATGATTTCGTTGTTGGAGGTTAGAGGGAAGGGTAATTTTACCTCGATTACCCGGCCGCCGGCTCGGGTGACGTAGGCCTCGACGGATTTCTTGACAGCGCCGTAGGCGTAGTGGAGCATGACGACGGCGTCGCCTCGGTCGAAATGAGACTCGAAGAACGACCAGGTGATGTGTTGAAGGACGATTGCCGCGGCGGTGGTGGCGTTGTCGACGATTGAGATCTCGTCGACGTGGTCGGCGTTGATTAGGTCTTTCAGCACGGTCCTGGTGCGGAGGATGGAGGGTTTGAGGGTGTTGAAGTAGAAATCGTCAGGCTGTTGGAGGAATCTAAGCTGCCATCGCTGCTGGGCGGCGATAACGGAGGCCGGACACGAGCCGAAGCTGCCGTTGTTGATGCGGGCGACGCCGGACAAATGGTGGGAGAATTCGGAGCGGATCTCGTCGGGTGTGATTATGGAGAGTTTGGGTCTTTTTGCCGCGGGGGAGGAGTTGTGATTGTGATTGTGATTGTGATTGTGATTGTGGTTGTCGTTGTCGGCGGTTTCGGTGCAGGAACCGTTTTCGCCGGAGGCGTCGTGGTGGGAGGCCATGGAGAGGACTGAGTTTCACCGTTAGGGTTTGAGGGAGAAAAATGCTGGATTTTGGATTCAGGGAAGAGACCGTCAGGAGGGAGAGAGAGAGTGGAGAGAGAGAGTGTTTTTGCTGACAAGGAAACCACCATGTACAAACAGACAGAACAAAACATAAAAAAATAATCCTATAAATTTTATTAATTTTGATATTTTTTTTGGGTTACACGGACTAATATTTTTGTTTTCCGTCAAATTTAAGAGTTAAATTTAAAAATCAAAATTAATAAATAATTTAATATAAATTAATTTATATATATATCTCAAATTGGATCAGATCGGGTATGATAATATTCATTTTATTTTTTATTTTTATATTTTACCTATTTCTACATTAAACAAAACGAGAAGTCATTTTTTTTTGTTTAAATTAACAAAATATGCTTAAAATTAGATGGAGTTAAATTTTATAATTTATATCCAATATTTAGATGAAATAAACGAAATTACCATATTATTTTAATTTTGTTCTAATTATTTTTTCATTAATATTTAAAAATTAAATTAAAATTAAAATAAAGGGATAATCTCTTCTATTTTATTCAAAAATTAGATAAAAAATTCTATCAATTTTTAAACATCTAATACTAATATTGAAAAGTTAAAGGAGAAAAAATGTTTAATGAGGTTAGAGAATGTCACTTTTAGGCATTTTGGCCAAATGATTCTTTTAAGTATTTTAACTATTGACAGATTTCTAAATAATCTTTCTAAATTTTAGCGTTTTCATTTTAAACTCTCTACGTATGAATATAGTTTTAAAAAGTCATTTTATTAGATTTTTCATCAAATCTAACAGAGTTGGGCGAGAGCGAGAGAGAGAAGTGAAAAATAAAAAGAAAAAAGAAAAGTAAGCAAAGAAAAAAAAGAAAAAAAAAATATAGTAAAAGACTATTTTGACCTTCAAGTCTGTTAGATTTGATGAAATATTTAACAGAAAGGTTTTTTAAAATTGTGTTCATACGTAGAAGGTTTAAAATGAAATGCAAAAACTTCGGACAACTAAAAAATTTGTTAATAGTTATATGGTTTAAAATGTAATTTGTGCAAAAAATAATTGTGATTGAAAAAATATTTTCAACTAAAAATAAATTAGATATGATATAAATTAATTAGGTTGAAGAATATCTCTTTCAACCATTTTGATGATTTCTTATATATATATATATATATATATTTATATATATATTTTTTTTTTTTTGTATTTTTTTTTATATGTCAAATAATGAGTGCTTACTCAATTTCTTGTATTTTTTAGTTATATTTAATTTTTTTTCTTCTAATTAACGCACAAATATATGATTAATTTCCATAGTATACATTTTAAATTACTTAAAAAAATACATGTGATTGAAGAAATATTTTTAACAAAAAAGAAATTAGGTACGACATAAATTAATTAAATTAGAATTTATTAGACTTGAAAAAATTGATAAAATTAATCATAATTTATGGTTATTTATTTTTTATTTTATAGTATATATAAATAAAATTTAATTTTTAGGAATATTATTTTACTGATTGTTTATGTAATTTTTAATAGTAAATATTTATTTTTGGTATTTATAAAATGCAATTATTCAATAAAATTTATAAATCCCCTTCTGGACATGGCTATCAAAATAATCAAATAATAGATATATATTTCATGCATCAATATTAAAAATTATTATGATTGTTTTTAAGCCCGCACAATGAGCGTGTCTAGAATTGATTTTTTATTTTGTTTAAAGTGAAAATAGGTAAAATATTGCTTTTCGAGTGAAGAGAATAAAGTATTAATTAAAGAAAGTAGAGAAAAATTAAAAAACAATTTACCTTAACCTTGTGTTTGGGTAAAATATTTTTAGAAGGGATTTCAATTGGATAAGGGATTTCAAAATTCTCTTTTAGTAAATGCTTTATTTGAATATTGAGGGAGTGGATTTCACAAATCCCTTTAAGTCTCAAATGAAGGATTTGGAAATCTTTTTGCAAGAGGCTGAATTTGCCAAATCCTTTCATCCTCTTCTTCAGTTTCGTTTGTCATCTTTAGCTTCGTCTTCTTCATCATCTCAGCGTCGTTGTCTTTAGCTTCGTTTTCGTCTTCGTCAGTGGTTCATCGTCCGTCGTTGCGATTAAGGTTCCAATTAAGGGTTTGTGGTTCATCGTCGTCTCAATTTAGGGTTCCAATTTCAACGTCGAACTGGATTTCGTCGTCTCAATTTAGGGTTCCAATTTTGACTCCATTTTGAACGAATGATTTCGATTTCGAACACGAACGAACGATTTTGAACAAATGATTTCGATTTCAACACGAACAATTTTGAACGATCTGGTCGATTTCAATTTAGGTTTTTCTTGAATTTATTCTTGGATTTGGCTTTCGTATGTCGTTTGGCGATGGGTTTCTATTTTTGTTCCCATAAATTTTGTTATGTTTTGTTCCCATAATTTATTAAAATTACATGTTTAAATGCTTCAGCTTAAACTATTATCCAAATAAGGGATTTATGAAACGAACGGATTTCAAAATTCACGATTTTGAAATCTCTTCATTTTACAATTTTTTTGAATTTGTCTAATCTTTTACCCAAACGCAACCTAAATTCTTCTAACACATCAAACCAATCCTAACGTAACGTCTATTAAAAGCCAGACAACAAAAGAAAAAAAAAATCAATTACAAACCAAACAGGGTCTTAACCATTCAAAATAATGATTAAAAAAAAAAAAAAACAACAAAAAATACTAATCCTGAAAGAAACATCTTACAAGACTTAAACAGCACCAAAAACAACCATAAAAACTACTTGGTTTATATGCGTTTATTTCTAATTTCAATTCCTTACAACCAAACACTACCCAAAACTTTAACGGAGCGTTTGGTAGCACAAAAATTGAAGGCTTGAAAATTAAAATTTGAAATGAGCGCCGGGAAAATAATATATATAGAAACAATTTCAAGATAATGGTCGTTACCAAACATATTTTTGTACTTGGAATACCAAATAACGAAAACGGAATTCTTATCTCAATTTATTAGATGTAGAAACAATAAGGCAGAAACACTAACCAAACGCCACCTAAAATTTGAATGAACACAAGTAAAATAATACATATATTTTTTAAGCCATGCGTTACTTTCTAATTTCAAACCACGAAACCAAACAAGTCCTTAGGTTTTCTTGTCGTAAGCGGCTATGTTTTGAGGTTCACATTCGGGGCTGAAAAGGCGAACCAGCAAGGCGGTGGATGAGCTGACGGTGATGGCTCCGCACGTCGCCCACCTAAGACTCCGAGGGACGGTGATCCTTGGACCTGCATTTCAATACACAAATAAAAACCATGTGATTTTTTGTGATGAATCCCAAATGGGCCCTTAGTGTGTTTTTCTTCCCGGGGGGAGGGTTCTGTTCCCAGTTAAATGTGGTAATTAGGTCTTGTTTCATAACCGTTTCCATTTCAGAAATTCTCATCCCATTCTTAGATTTTTGAGATTTTTGTTTGGAAATAGCATTCGGTAATTTTTGTTCCCGTTCCCATTTAATTCCCGTTTGAGAATTGTGCCCAATTTTTTTTTTAAGAAATGAGAAATAAAAAAAAATTGTTTCTCATTATTCCCATTCCATTCGTAAAAATTGAAGAGGGTCACCGCCGCTGTTCATCCGTCGTTCACCGGCCGCCGCCACCGTCCGGCTGCCGTCGCCAGCCGGACACTGACGCCGTCCGGCCAAAACAAAAAAAAAATGTTCTTAAAACAATTTTTTTTTTATTTGATTTTAGGATAAAATCATTACCAAACGCGATTCTGTTCCCAAAACAAAAAAAAAATTATCGTTACCAATGCGATTCTACTCCCAAGAAGGAAACAAAATTCTCATCCCATCCTATTCCCATTCCATTGCATAAAATGTGAACAAAAATGATTACCAAAGGCCACCTTATGTTCTGATCCCATAATTCTAGACAAATTTTTTTTCAGAACAAAATGTTCCCAGATTTGTGTTTCAAGTTTTCTGGGAACAGAAACAGAACTATGGGAACATAACACCACCTTCCTGTTTTGGTTCCCATAAAATGAGGAACAGAAATAGAAATAGGGGACAAAAAATCAGTTTTTGTTATGTCACATTTTTAGAACAAGTATCTTCTGAGAAGAAAAGAGAAACCATGGGAATAGAGGGGGAAAAAAAACGTGGTGGCATTTCTAACTTTGTAAAGTGTTTCCGCCTTGGTTTTTCTCTTTTTGTTTCTGCTTTCAGAAAATTAGGAACAAAAAAAGACCCAAGAATCTCTCTCCCTTTTTTTTATGTTTAGAGATTTTTGTAATGAATTCCTGAGAACAGAACAGATCACCACCACCACCACCTAAGCCGTTATCCCACTTACGTAGAATTGACTACATGAATCTATTTATGTCATAGAGATCAATCAAAGGTCATTCCCTCCGTCAGATTTAATGTCTTCAAATCATTTCCAATAGTTTCGTCCAATGTCTTCTATGAGTCTTCAATCAAAGATGATCATTGATGTAAGTCTATATTAATAGGAAATGCACAAGTATCGCCTCCTCTTGTTCGAACACTAGTGACTATACCTTCATACATATCCTTAATTACTTCGATGTACACATTGGATATCTGTTTCTTTTCTAGTACCCACCACAAAACTTCTCTGGATACCCTATCATAAACATTTTCCAGGTCCACAAATACCATATGTAAATTTATCTTATTTTCTCTATATTTTTCCATTAATCTTCTGAGTAAATAGATAATTTCAGTGGTTAATCGGTCGGGCATAAATCCAAATTGGTTCTCTTCTATGCTCGTCTCATGTCTTATTCTATATTCTATCACTCTCTCCCAAAATTTCATAGTATGACTTATAAATTTTATGCCCCAATAGTCCGTGCAACTTTGAACATTCTCTTTATTTTTATAGATGGGCACTAAGATACTCCTCCTCCAGTCGTCAGACATTCTCTTAGTCCTCAAAATGTCATTGAAAAGTCTGATCAACCACTCTATCCCAATATCTCTCAAATTTTTCCACACCTCTATAGGGATTTCATCTGGTCCTGCTGTTTTTCTAATTCGCATATTCCTTAGTGCTCTTCTAACTTCCGAAATCTTAATTCTTCTATGAAAACTATAAATTATAAAAATAACTTCTCCATCGTTCCATAATCTTTTCAGCTTTCACCAGTACATTTTCATCAGTGTCTTTGATGCATCTGACACTTCTAATATCTCTAATCTTTCGTTCACGTCACCTAGCAAGTTTAAATATATATCTCTCTCCTTCTTTTGTATCTAATTTTTTATATAAATTATCATACGCCCTAAATTTTGATTCCTCAATTATTTTTTTCGCCTCCGTTTTTGCATGTTTATATTTCTCCAAACTTTCTCGACTTCGATATTTTTTCTATTCTTTATAAGTTATTTTCTTGTCCTGAACGACTTTTTGGACCTCCTCATTCCACCACCAACTTTCTTTATATCGTGATTCTCCTCTTCTAAAACTTCTCTTCCTATCTCTCTAATACGACTTGTTGAAATATTATATTTACGTGTTAATTTCTATTTTTGGTATATTTATTGTAGGGCCTTATTAGCCCATTTATTTCAATAGTATTATTCCTAATTTAGCCTACTCCTGCAGCTATATAATTAGAAGAACAAGACTCATTATGTATATACAAAACAATTAATATATTTTCTTTCTCTTCTCCTTATATCCTTTATGGTATCATGAGCCAATTTTTCCCACCCAAACCCTATTGGCAGCCATCATTAGCTGTTGAAACCACCAAGTCGCCACCACCGCTGCCACCAGCCCCAAAACCCTAGTCACCGACCCCCCTTTGTGAAACCCTAGCCGCCGCTAACCCCTAATTGCGAACCCCCAGCTGCTACCGCCTCAAACCCTAGTCGCTGCCATCGCATCCCCTCCTGCAAACCCTTGCCGCCGCCGACCCCTATTTGCGAACCCCTAGTCGCCGTCGCCGCCGCCATCGCATCCCACCCCTACAAACCCTAGCCGCACCCACCCCTTCCATTGCGAACCACTATCTATTTGCGAACCACAACCACCTTTGTGAAACCACTGTCCATCACGAACCACACCCACTCCTGCGAAACCCTAGCCGCCACGAACCATCGCGAACCACTACCTGTTCGCAAACAACTGTGAACCCAAACCCTAGCTGCCGTTGTTGTCACATCACAAACCACAAACTCGCGAACCAAAATATCGCAAACCAGTCCTTCGCGCTCCATCTCGCACATCGCACACTAATGTGCTCCTGTCTACTGCTGCCACGTTGCGGATTGTTCTTCGTGTAAATCTCAACTACTCATTGAGGTTGTTCTCCATCCGTTGGTGTTCCGGATGTCTTAACTACATGGCCATCTCTTCAATGATCTTGCAACTATGTTAAAGTTACTTTTCTCATATTGTACCTTCTTTTTCTGGAGCCCCGTCACTCTTCCGTAGCATTTGTTCGTCTGTTTCATTGCTACGATCTCATCTCGTCTGTATTAATGGCATCCGGAAGAGAAAACGACGTCCCATCTCGGATCGTTCCTGCTCCACAGCTACCCGCCCGTTTAGACTCTACCAGTGCCCCTGAGACCATGGTCCAACGTGTTACCACCGCTTTACTCAAAGGAGCGAATTTTTCTGCCTGGTCTTACTCTATCTGTCTCTACCTTGGTGGAAAACGTAAGACCAGATGGCTCAACGGCACTGAGCCCAAGCCAGATATCAACGATCCCAAGTTTGCTCAGTGGGACTCTAATAATTGTACCATCCTCAAGTGGATCTTCAATTCTATGGAGGAACGGATATATAATATCTTCATGTTCCACGAGACTGTCAGCGGGTTATGGTCTGCTCTTACAAAAATGTATGCCCATTCTTGCAATGAATCACGGATTTTCGAGCTTTACCGTGAGATTTCCCATGCCTCCCAGGCATCCTTGAGACTTTCAGTTGCGGATTACTTTGGCTACCTTTAATCTCGGTGGGAGGAACTTGCGCAGTGTGAACCTCTGAGTGAATTCCCTAAGGGTGTTGCTATGATCGAAGCCAAGCGCTAGGATCATCGACACACATACCATTTCTTGATCGGTTTAAATCCAGAGTACGAGAATCTTTGCACTCAGATTTTGAACGCATCACCGATGTCAGATCTATACAATGTATTCTCTATTGTTGACAACGATTCAAAACACCGGCTCCTTCTCCCACCTTAAGTCACTCCTTCAGTCCTTGAGCAGATGGCCTTTCCAGCTCCCTCTGGTCCTCGCCCATCAGGCACGCGACCATACTGTTAGCACTGCCGAAACCCTGGTCACAACATTAATCGTTGTTACAATCTTCATCCTGAATTGAAACCTCGAAACCTAGGAGGGAGGAAAGGAAGATGAGGACCACGTACCGGTGTTATTGCTGATATTGTCCCTGGTCCCGCAAACCTCCACCAGCTCTCCTGGATATTTCCCACGTCCAGGCTCAACTTGCCCAGCTTCAAGCTCAGTTAACCACTTAGGCATCGTCTTCCAGCTCAACGGCTGCTCTTGCCTCGGGTACTCCTACTGCGCTTCATGGTAAATCCGGTCGCCCTACTCGGATTTTGGATTTCGGGGCTAACAATCACATGACTGGTGAGTTTTCTACCTTCACCTTCCCTGTTTCACCTATCAACCAATCTGTATGCTTGCCAATGGTAGTACCACTATCCCTATTAGTTGTCAGAGAGATGCCTGCTTGTCCCCTAATGTCACTCTTTACTTTGTTTACTATGTTCTTAAATTTGCATATAATCTTCTATTATTTAGTCGTCTTCCTAAAAATCTTAACTGCGCTATTGTTTTCTTACCTGATCGTTGCTTCTTGTAGGACCTGACTACGAGGAAGATTATTGGCAGGGGATATAAACGCGATGGCCTCTACTACTTCAGCAGCCCTCCACTTCCACCCGTTCCATCTTTTAGTATGCAAGCTTCTGTATTACCTATTTTTTATTCTTCTATGTGTTCTTTCAAAAATTTAAACTTGTGACAGGTCCGTCTGGGACATGCAAACTTTCAGTATTTATGTTGGTTGTTTCTTTCTTTTAATAAAGCTTGCAAGAACTTTAAATTTCACTGTGTAATTTGTGAATTGTCTAAACACACACATACCTCTTATATTCCTCTCATGCACCGTGTCTCTCAAGCATTTGATCTTATCTATTCTGATATTTGGGGACCCTCTCCTCTTACAGTTTTTTCCAAACACCGCTATTATGTCACCTTAATAGATGATTATAGTCGGTGTACTTGGGTTTATTTGATGAAACACAAATCTGAGGTTTACACTCACTTTATCCACTTCCTTTAAATGATAAAAACCCAATATAAAATCGTAGTGTGCAATATTAGATCAGATAATGGACATGAATACTTATCCGATGATTTTCGAGCTGAGCTTAATAAACAAGACATCCTTCAACAACTTACTTGTCCTTACACCCTTGAACAAAATAGTTTGGCGGAACGTAAGAATCGCCACCTCATGTCTGTAATCTATTGTCTTTTGCGAGGAATGAATGTTCCCAAATCTTTTTGGCACACAGCAGTTCTTACTGCTGCCTATCTCATTAATTACACACCGAGCCATGTCCTTACAGGCAAAACCCCATTCGTATATTGCAACCCACTAGCACCCTTCTCCTTATCTTATCCCATGTCCTTGGTTGTATGTGTTTTGTCCAGAATCGGAGCCCTACTCACACTAAATTAGATGATAAATCTATCCGGTGTGTTTTCTTCGGCTATTCTTCTATGTCAAAAGGATATAGGTGCTACGATCCAGTTATTCACCGTACTTACCACTCCGTCAATGTTACGTTCCTCGAGACTGTACCCTACTTTTCTGGTACCATACCTTCTTCACCAATTGAGGCAACCACTACCGAGGATCCTCCCTCACTTTCGCGTCCTATCCCTGTCTTAGATATATTTTCCCTGCCCACATCACACCCACCACCTGACCCCTTACCGTCCCCCTTACGAGTCTACTCCCGTCGTCCACATGTCTCATATCCCCTACCGACATCTTCTCAGGACTCAGGTATATCTCCATCTCCCATTATCTCTGACCCTGCTCCCCACCGTTACTCGACTCGGGAACGTCGCCCACCATCCCGCTATCTTCTTTCATGTTCTACTAATCATCCAATTTTCACGTATTTATCTTTTCAGGATCTCTCGGCTCAATATAAATCCTTCCTTGGACAACTTGATTCGGTTGTCATTCCTCGCTCCGTTCATGAGACCCTCCAGAATCCAAAGTGGGTTGCCGCTATGCAAGTAGAGATGAATGCCCTACAATAAAATCAGACATGGGACTTGGTTGACTTGCCCACTGACGAACGGTCGGTTGGTTGTAAGTGAGTCTTCAATGTCAAATATCTGGTTGATGGATCGATTGATCGGTACAAAGCACGACTTGTTGCTAAGGGCTACACACAAATCCCGGGCAAAGACTTCGGTGCCACATTTGCCCCGGTTGCTAAGTTGACTACTGTTCGGCTCCTTGTTTCGTTAATTGTATCCCATTCTTGGCCTCTGCACTAGTTGAATGTCAAGAATGCCTTCTTTAATGGTGACCTGATTGAGACTATCTATATGGAGTCTCCACCGGAATTTCGGACTCAGGGGGAGTATTCGGGTAAAGTCTGTCGGCTCCGAAAATCCCTCTATGGACTTAAGCAGTCTCCTTGTGCATGGTTCAGCCGATTCAGTGAAGCCATCCTTACTATGGGGTTTACCCAGTGTCACTCAGATCATACTTGCTTCATTCGTCGCCAACACCAGTGACAGTGCATCATTATTTCAGTCTACATAGATGATATTGTTATCACAAGAGACGACGCACTTGGTATTCAGCAGGTAAAGAAGGATCTCAGACAGATTTTTGACATCAAAGATTTAGGTCCTCTCTGCTACTTTCTCGGTATTGCGGTTGCTCGGTCTCAGAAATGTATCTCTCTATCCCAACGAAAATACGCCCTTGATCTTCTTCAAGACGCTGGGATGCTTGGATGTCGACCCGCCTCTACTCCCATCGATCCGAACCTTAAGTTAATAACAGACTCAGGAGAATTATTATCAGATCCGTCAGTATATCAGCGACTTGTGGGTCGCCTTATCTATTTGACTAATACAAGGCCAGATCTTACGTATGCTGTCAACGTTGTGAGCAAATTTATGCACTCACCACGTACATCACACCTGGAATGCTATCTACCATATCATTCGGTACCTCAAAACATGCCTGGTCTTGGGCTCTTTTATATGACAGGGGCACATGAGGGATTCTCCTACTTTACAGATGTTGACTATGCAGAATCAAAGGACGATAGACGTTCGACCTCTGGCCTATGTACCATTAATGGAAGACACCTAATCTCATGGAAAAGTAAAAAGCAATTTGTCGTCTCCCGATCTTCTGCTGAAGCTGAGTATCGTGCAATGACTCAAGGAATGTGTGAACTCCTTTGGCTTCGTTCTCTTTTGAGCGAGTTGGGTCTTCCTATGAGGAAACTCATCTAAGTTATTCTGTGACAACAAGTCTGCCATAATGTTATCCTCAGACTCAATCCTTCATGAAAGGACGAAACATATCGAGGTAGATATCTACTTCATTCGTGAGAAAGTTCAATCGGGAATCATTATACCAGCCTTCGTCCCATCTTCAGAACAGGCTACTGATATGTTCACCAAGTCTATAGGACCATCTCTTATTCAGTTTAGCTATTAGCAAATTAGAGCTCGTCAACATTTTTGCTCCAGCTTGAGGGAGAGTGTTGAAATATTATATTTACGCGTTAATTTCTATTTTTTGTATCTTTATTGTAGGACTTTATTAGCCAATTTATTTCAATAGTATTCTTCCTAATTTAGCCTGCTCTTGCGGCTATATAATTAGGGGAATAAGACTCATTATGTATATACAAAATAATTAATATATTTTCTTTCTCTTCTTCCTATACCTTTTACGACTCGCCATAGCAATCCACATTTTGTTCACATCTTCGTGTCTCTTCTATAACTCGTCATTGCTAATTTTATCTTTAAATAACTCTATCTTTTCACCTCTTAAATCTCTCCAACGTATCCTTGCATGCCTAGTTATCTTAGACTCCCGTTTTCACTCCTGAAACTTGAGATCAATTACCATTAGCCTATGTTGGGTAGCAATATCCTCTCCAGGTATGACTTTACAGTCCTTACATATTAAACGATCACTCGCCCTAGTTAGGACAAAATCTATCTTGTTATTCCTCTTACTACTCTTAAATGTGATAAGGTATTCATCCATTTTCTTGAAGCATGTATTTAGAAGAACTAAATCATACGCCATAATAAAATCTAAAATCATCTCACCCATTGTATTCCTCTCTCTAAATCTATAACCACCATGTACTTTTTCGAAAGTCCCTCTTTTCTTCCCGACATTTCTATTCAAGTCTCTTCCAATAAATATTTTTCTTAGTTAGGTATACTTTGAACGACTTCATTCATCTTCTTCCAAAATTTTCGTCTAACATCTTCTTGCAGTTCAACTTGGGAAGTGTACACACTAATAACGTTAATCACCTCCCCTCCAATCACCAGCTTCATAACCGTCATCTTATCGTCAATTCTCCTAATATCAACAACGTTATCCTTTAAATCCCTATCTACTATAATGCCCACCTCATTTCTATGTTTGTCCTTCCCCGTATATCATAATTTATATCACGTACTCTCAATTTTTCTAAACCTCTTTTCAACCCACTTAGTTTTTTGCAAGCATAGAATATTAATCCTCCTCCTACACATCACATCCACTAATTCTTGAGTCTTACCCGTCAGCGTCCCTATATTCCAAGTTGTCAGCCTAAGCCTATTCTCATAGACTAACTTTTTTATCCGCACCCGTTCACCATAATGCGGCAACCCTCGTTCATTTGACACCATATTACGAGAACAAAACAAAAATCTAATTTTTTCCCCCATATTTATGTTTCTATAGTAGTAAGAATAAAATCAGCGAAAAGATTGAATTGCAAACAAAAGAAATCCGGGTTCAACTTTTAAAGCTAAATTTTCTCGTAATTTCTTAGATTTCATGAAATTAATCTAAAAAAGAATAAAAAAAACACTCTTTATCCAACTTCAAACGACTTTTGATTCATCAAATCAAATATGTTCTTGTTTTCACTTTATTTAAAAGGTAATTATTTTCTTCCTCTTAGATTTTTATATTTCAGTAAATTGCCTTTTACTTTCCTCGACTTTACCTAATTATCACTTTATCCCCCTCCACTTCAAAATGCTACACTTTATCAACTATTACTTTTGAATAAAGTGAGAAACTAACATTTTTTCATTTAAATTAACGAAATATGCTTAAAAATGTATGGAGTTAAATTTTTCATCCAATTCTTGAATGAAATAGACAAAATTGCCGCTTTATTATAATTTTGATTTCATTTTTTATTATAAATATTTTTACAAAATTAAATTAAAATTAGAATAAATGAGCAATTTCATCTATTTCATCAAAAAATTAGATGAAAAATTTAACTCTATCCATTTTTAAGCATATTACGTTAATTTAAATGAAAAAATATTAATATCTCTCTTTGTTCAAAAGTATAAGTAGTTAAACTGTAGTTTTTTTTAAATAGAGGGGGGAAAAGTTTACCCTTTATATTTTAATAGATTTACCCAAATTTTCTCTACCATCTATGAAATTCCTTTTCAGGTAGCGTTTTATTTCATGGAATTGAAATCTTTAATTTCAATTCCATGAAACCAAACGCTTTTTGAAGGAAAAGATGTCATATGGGGATAACAAGAAGAAATTTTCTCTGCTCTCAAAATTACTTTTGATTTTCTACTTCCAAACGTGTTTCTTTTGCTGTAAAAAAAAATACTTAAAAACGTTACCAAATTATACGCTTCAACAAACACCTCAAAGATGCCACATTTGTCCAAAACTTACTCATAGGTTAAAAATCCAAAATAAAATCTCATGTGTTACCCTACGCCGCCCCGCCCCCCACCCGACCCCCCAAAAGAACACCAATATGAAGAAGTTTTCAATTAATTTTTTTAAGAAAATATCAGGATTCAAGCATAATCATAAGCAATGCTCGGTAAACGGGTAAAAAATGAAATTAATTACAGAAAAAAAATAATGGTGATACAAAGAGAATAATATAGAACTAACCGTAATGCAAGCGACAAAGAACCCAAAACCCTAATGCTCCTCCAACGCTGAAAATGCCGGCAGTGTGTCTCATTAATCTCGAACAAGGTTTTGCATCCGACCTCATTAGCTCACCATCAGAAAAACCAAACAAACGCCTTAGCGCCATCTCTTACTTTTCCCAAACAATTCAAAGAATAGCAGACCCAATATATATATATATATAAATATATATGATGCACCCCCTTTGCTTGATCCAAATCTTCAATCTGTTGCAAAATTGAAAACAAACCAAGTTTTGCATTGGAATTTCTAAGAAGGGAACAAGCGATAAATGATTAGGCAGTGTTTGATTGCACGGAATTGGAGCTTTGGAATTGGATTTGAAAATGAACGCACCTAATATATATATATATACACACAGATCCATTTCCCATTCCAATTCCGAGGCTTGAATTGCGCGCTACCAAACACAGCCTTAATGCAAATTTGAGAAACTATGGACTTTCTCATTCCCTAACAAAGGAACAGACAATGCCTCCCAGTTATCAAATTGGAATTTCTCTTCCAAACATAATTATGCTTAAGTATTGTTTGGTTGCAAGGAATTGGAGCATCGGATTTGGATTTCAAAATGAACCGATGTAAAAATCAACAAATCTTACATGCATTCATATATCGTTTCAATTCCAAGGCTTGAATTTTCCGCACTACCAAATGCAGCCTTAATGCAAATTCGAGAAATTATGGACTTTCTCATAGGTAGTGTTTGGTTACAAGGAATTGGAACATCAGATTTGGATTTCAAAATGAGCACATGTAAAAATCAACAAATCTTGTTGGGTTTATCCCAAATCGGATGTGGAAGATGTGGGATAAACCTAACAATCTCTCCTTCACACATTGGGCCTTTGATTGTCTAACCCTCAACCAGTCTCTCCCTTTGTGACTATTGGGTCAGAATTGTAATAACTTGAGCTCTGATACCAATGTAGGGTGGTCTTGGGCATCTCTCAACCCCAAAAGGTAGCTCGTTGAGGCTTTCCTTGACGTTTATAACTTGACAACCAATCCCTTCTGCATTCTATGTAGGATAAACCCAACAAATCTTACATGCATTCATTTCTCGTTTCAATTCCAAGGCTTGAATGTTCCGCGCTACCAAAAACAGCCTAAATGCAAATTCAAGAAACTATGGATTTTTAACCCCAAATAAGTGCATAATTACATTTGGAAAAAGAGTAAACTATTAAACATCACATGAAGAAAATTCAAGTTGTATCATAAACATAGTGAACAATAAAAATCAATGATTCACCGAGGAGAATGAGCACCACATGCAAGATTTACCAAAAATTGAAATCCCTTCTTGACTTTGTGAGACGATTTTAGTAGACTTAATCAACAAGCTTCTGAAGAATATTTTCTATAGCATAATCATCTACCCAGGTAGGAATGGCAATTCAACCCGAACCGATGGATAACCAAATCAAATCGAACCGAATGGTTTGGTTTTGAAATAATTTTGGTTACAGTTTTGGTTTTGGTATTGGTTTTGGGATAGTAACCGTGAAACCAATCCGCATAACCGGTATTTTAGATATATTTTTATTATATATATATTATCATCACTTTTTTTATTTTTTTATATTTTGACTCCTATTATATGTGTGTTATAGAGTTAATTGGGCTAATTTTAAGATTTTCATAATTTATTCCGGTATTTTAGTTGTGTTTTTGTTTATATATAAAAATTAAAAATAATGGTTCGCGGTTTCTTGGTTTCGGTTTTACATAAAATTTAAAAATCTCAACAGTTTCGTGGTTTTGATTTTGCATAAAATTAAACGGATTTTAAAACCATTTTCTAAAAAATCAGCAATTTTGGTTTTGATTTTGGATTTGGTATGTACCTATTACCTAAGGGTTTTGGTTTCTAGTAAAAACGGCCCAAAACCGAACCATTGCCTTCTCTATGCCCAGCAGTCAAACTAAAGGATCAAGGCAAAGTCTAAAACAAAAAACACTGATGATTGATGAACAATATTTAAGTTAAATTTACACCCATTTCCTCTGTTAGAGGCAATGAATGTTCAACCGTTGGTTTCAATTTCGAGAATAAACAAAACATAAACAAGGGTTTAAGCACAGTTTTATTCAGGCACTTTCTAGAACAGGCAATTGTCAATCAGCCAATCACACACCCACAATACAGAACTGAAACCATGAGAGAGAGGGAGAGAGACGAACAGTTTACGTACCTAAAGATGCACAACTTCAAGCTTCATCTTATATTTCAACTGTAAGTTTGGAATTCTTTTCAATTTAAAAGTATTATCAGAGGCGGCGGCGGCGTCGAGCAAACGCAGAGGCGACGGTGGCGAAATAGAAGCGTGTCGACGGAAGTGGAGGCGGCGACGGTGGAAACAGAGAGGATGGAAATGGAACGGCTGAAAATGTAAAAGGAAGAAGAAACTCTAGTTTTGGAGTCGGGGGTTAATTTTGTCATTAAAATTATTTAAAAATTATTGTAGATTTTTTTTATTTTTTATTTTTTAACTATTTAATTTAGATAGTATTACAAAAAAAATTAATTTAAAAAGAGATTTATTGAGGAAAAACTCTAAAAAAATATATTTTTATTATTAATTGGCTTTTTTAACACCTAAACAGTTTGACACGACATTTTCCATCCTCATACTCTTTGTTGTCCGGAAAGTAACACTGCACATATGGATGTTTTTGAATTGTCTTATACGAAACTAACCGTTGCCTGAATCGATATTACTGTAAGCAAACCATTTGCACCCCCTAGATTCTTTCATCTCGCACGTAGTCATGACGCAGACTTTGTTAATACTCACATACTTATAATTTCATATTTTCATAAAATATTGCAAAACTCTCCCTGTGCTACTCTGAAGTAATTGACCAGTTTCTGTTAAATCTTGAGTCCATGGTGTCGATAATCAAAATTTCTTATCGTGCTTTGCATAATTTGTTAAAAAGTATTTTTCGGTGTCTGAATCGTTATCAATAACTGCTAACACCATATTTTTATCATCCTGAGAACCTCCATTTGGTCACCCACCACATTTGCCACTCACACTCCTAGGAATTGCTACCGCTTGCACCGCTTAAATTACTAGTGGCACTATCGCTTGCGCTGATGCCATTGATACCAAAACCGATATTGTTGCCACTGTCGCAATTCTTTATCAGGATCTCTAAAAAAAATCGTATTAACCCAGTTTGACATATAAATCACGTTGTCGAAATTCTTTCGATCAATGAGTAAATAATATGCATTGTTGGGCATGAAAAATGACATATCAAACGATTTTGGTTTCACAAAAAAAGTCGTTTCACAACAGCAATTTTGACAAAAAAATAACGTGTTTCTAGTCGGTTTTAAAATGGGATCATTAGATAATACGCCTAGATTTTTTTGAGTATATATACCATACCTTGTAATGTATTTTTCTTTTTTTCATATATATATATATATTATATTTATTTTTTCTTTCCCTATTTCTTTTACTAATTATAAAAATAAAAATAATAATAAAATAAAGGATTTTTTAATTAAACATCCATTTTCTAAATACATATTTGGATGGGCCTTAATAAATAAGCCCAAATATTAAAACACCATTTAATTATTTATATTTTGAGAAAACCCCAAAATTGGCTTCACAAGCAATCACGCTCGAGTAGGATGGAGTAAACTCTTGAGTTATTTTTGGAAACAATAATCAAGCAAAACGAGAATATTTTCATCATATTCCTTCATTTAATCCATGAAAATGGAAGAGATTTTGTAGATTAAACTTTCTATTCATATTTCTCATTGTCCTTTTTTGCAAAGAATAGCAAGTAGGTAACCCTAGATTTCCCACTTTCGGTAGATGGCAACGACCATTGAGGCAGCAGGAGCAATCGGCGACGACCATTCATGCGTCAGGAGCAACCGGCTACTATTATTTGCGGCGGCATCAACTATTGACGACCACCATTTACGGTGGCATGAGCTATCGACGATTGCTTAGATCCCACTAATTGCACTAATTGATACAGGTAGAAACCAAGCGGTGAATTGTTCAGATTCCACTGATTGCTTGCTAATTGTTTCTTCAATTTTATTTGCCGCCGTCTTCATTCTCTTCGTTGCCGTCCATTTTAGTAGTCCATCACTTGTCGAAAACCATTTTAGCAGTCCATCACTTGTCGAAAACCATTTTAGCACGGTCCGTCGCCTTCATTCCATGGTTCAGTATGGTCCGGCGGAAATCCATTTTTAGTAGTCCATTACCGGTGGATACCGTCGTAGAAGTAAATTACAATCACTTGTACTAGATTTCAGAATTGAAGAAAAAGACAATAAAACCATAGCAACAGTTTTCAGTGAGTAGTTTTCTAATTCCCTCTCCATCTTATCATTTTGATGTTTGGTTGTTCAAGATTGTAAATGTGCAGTAAAAATTACATATTGAATTCATGTTCTTGAATTTCGCTATGGGTCCATCTCGGTGGTAATGTTTGGGCTGTTAAGATTGTTAATGTGTAGAAAAAATCACAAAGTCAAATTGTGTTCTTGTATCCCCTTTTGGTTCCATTGGTGATGTTTGAGTTTGTTAAGAATCTTTAATGTGTAGCAAAGATCACAAATTAGTATCTTGGAATTTTGAATTTCCCTCTCCGTCATTTCATTGTTGATGTTTTGGGTAGTTAGGATTGCTAATGTGTAACAAAACCAAATATTGAAGTTGTGTTCTTGTATTTTTCTTTGGTATATCTCGTTGGTGATATTTGAGTTGTTAAGATTTTTAATGTGTAGCAAAAATCACATATTGATATACAATTATAATTGGATGAATATTGTTGTACATAGACTATTTGTAATATTATTGTACATTAACTATTTTTGTAATATTGTTGTACATTAAATTTTTTTGACATATAAATATTGTTGTACATTAAAATATAAACAATCAGTTGACACTTGCAAATTGTTTGATGAAATGCCCGAAATACATGTGGTCTCGTTTTTTAGATTGATTCAAGGTTACTCACAAGTCTTCCAATACATCGAATCCATTAACCTGTTTGTTATATTACATAGAGAAGACCACGAACTTAATTCATTTGTTGTCACCACATTGCTGAAGTTGCTTGTGAGTATAGAATGGCTTGAGTTAGGGTCAACCATACATGTATCTATCTATAAGCTTGGTCTTGATTCAAATACGTTTGGTGGCACTGCTCTTATTGATACATATTTGGTTTGTGGGGTTGTAGATGTTGCTAGGAAAGTGCTTGAAGGCATTATGTACCCTTGAGTTTCATGAATGCGAGATACTCTCTTAAGTGTTTGAAAATTTTAGGGATTTTGTATAATTGACTTTTGCAAGTAAGACATGTAGGTGTGTAAATTAACTGTATCAGACTATAATCCTTTGTTGGATGCGATAGTGAAGTGAAGGTTTATCCTTCTCTCCATCGGAAGAACAAATTATGAGCACTTTGCAATAGAAAAAAAATCACAAATTGATATATAATATGATTGGGTGAATATTGATGTACATTAATTATTTTATAATATTACTATACATTAACTATTTGTAATTGAGTTAATATTCTTGTACATTAACCATTTTGTAATATTGTTGTACATTAACTATTTTAGAGGTATAAAAATTACTGCACAGTAAATTTCTGTTACAACCATGGAAAACTTTGCATCTGAGACATTTCATGCACATTTATTTGTACAGAACAAGAAATACACCGACATGAAAGGTATTAATCATGAACCACATCTACCCTAAAATTACTCACATCAAATAAATTTATAAATAAGTAAACCATTATATCAAAAATTATATAAAAAACAACATAACAAAAGTTCGAACAAATGATCCCCGTGAAATGAAGCTTTTCTTGAGGACTGAAGCTACGTAGATTGCATCTATATTGTTTACCCCTTGCTTGCTTATGTGCTACTGGATCATTGTCGTTTTTCGTACGTCGCTCATGCCGATCATCGGATGCACCCGCCATTACCTGAGAAACAAAAACAGTTCAGTAGAAAAACAAACGATAATTTTGTATGTTATTGTTCATGTCTACTATATGATCCAAGTTTCACAAATGCATTAAGAAAAACTTTTTCAGCTTACATATATTAAGTTAATCAACCGCCTTATTGCAGAATAATATAGTTATATCAAATTTTTGCATCGTTAATGATAGGTGTAAAATACCTATCTAATTCTAAACCGAATTTGCCAATTTTAGAGTATTTTATTGAAGTTTGAATACCGTTTTAGCTGTTTTTATTAGTCAGGAGCAGGGACGTAAACAATCGGCAAACCCAGCGAAATGGTGCGAAAAGGGTAGCCAAAAAGATGAAAAAATGAGGTTTCAAATAACAGAGCAATTCCGCTTAGGCGAAGTTTCCACCGCCTAGGCGGAAATTCATCAGAAAGATGCAAAAACTGAAGATTTGAACTTCGCCTAGGCGAAGTTTCTACTGCCTAGGCGGAAATCCGTCAGAAGGTTGCAAGGGCTGAAGTATTGAATCCGCCTAGGCGAAGTTTCCACCGCCTAGGCGGAAATCCATCAGAACGCTGGAAGTACTGAACTGCTGGATAGAGCTGCACTGCTGTAAATCCGCCTAGGCGAAGTAGCTATCGCCTAGGCGGAATTTCGTCAGAAAGAAAGGGAGCCAAGAAGTTAGTCTTCTGCCTAAGTGAAGATTCTACCGCTTAGGTGGAATTCTAACCAACTTAAACTCCGCTTAAGCGAAGTTTCTACCGCTTAGGCGGAAATCGCAGAACAGGTCAAAATATCTGTTTAGATATTTTTGAACCCCTAGGCCTATAAATACCCCTTGGCCACGTCTGAAACTTGGAGTTGAAGAACTCTAACCCTAGTAGAGAGCTCTTAAGCTATATTTTGAAGATCAAGAAGGAGGTTCATCATTCGGATAAAGAATGATCACTTGCGAATCAATTATTAGCGATAGTGAACCGTTTCACTTCCAGATTTGATCGTTTCTCTCTTGTTTTATTCTTTGTAATCACTTTTTCATATCTAAGAATATTGAATCCCTCTTATTTTGTATGCTATATGGCTAAGATCTTGTAGTAGTAGTTAAATGTTACTTAGGTGTAGTCGAAATCATGTAATCGTTTAGTTGAGTAAATTAATGTTACTTTAATGTGTTGTTTGTCTAAATCAGATTGTGTTTACCGTTATTCTTGATATTATGCTTGTATTGATAAATCGAGAATACGGGGTTTGACACTCGGGAGAGGTAACCCCGGATTCAGACTAGGGTAAATACAACGTGACGTTCTAACGACCCGGGAGGGCGTTAGAACGTATGCAACCCATGACGTTGGCTCAAAACTCACGCGACCTAGGGTCGTTAAAGCATTGAAGGGGATTTCTTCGCTGACACAAAGTCGTGTAATCCCCCGTCTTACACTCGGGAGAGGTAGCGGAGGGGTTATTGATACAGAGGTTGTCGGATTAGATAAAAACCGTTATAGCTAACTAAATGACATCGATTATGCATTATATGAAAGAGATTAATACCTAAGTAATTAGTGTAATTAGAACTAACCCAATAGTTGTAGTTTATCTTAGTATAGTAAATAGAAAACAAACGAGTTATGATTAGTCGAGATAATATGAAACTATGTAAATCACAATACTCAACCGAATTACACGTATTTTCCAGTGGAACGATATCCGATCTTACAAGATCCATTATATTAAAACTAGACCTCGTATACTTGAGAGTAGTCCAATTACTGCGAGGAGGAAACATGGTGTGAATCCTCACGCGTACAGTTAATCTCAAGAACTTTGATTTTTACTGCACATTAAATATCTTAACAACCCAAACATCTTCACCAACACAGAAACCAAATTGAATATGTAAGAACTGAAAGCCTCTGATCCCCAATAACCAGTAGCACCACTGACATGGCTACATGAAGTGTGGAATTTCCAGCAATGGATGTTTTAAGAAGGAGTTTACTAGGATATAACTAAGAGATTTTGCAGATTGATGGGAGGGAATTATCAGTTTAGCATTTGATTTTGCATTGAACTATAAGCAAAATGACCCAAAAAGATAAAAAAGAATCTAGTAACTGAACTCTCAAAGAAAACTTGCATCAATCTCAAAAGAAAACGTGCAATTAAAAGCAAACATAGTAGGAGAATAGTCCATAGTATTAAGAAGAACCAAGTTCCCTCTTTATTATTTTTAAAATATAAAAGTTCATGACATAGGCCATGAGCGGATTAGATAATGGACACCCATCAAACTACTCATGTTTTCCACAGTTTCTAATACATAACACTTACTATGCATTTGAAATGCTCAGTGAATTAAACCTTTAATAAAAGTTCACAGTTTCCAGGCATTGCAATTTCACTTCTTTTTATTTATTTTTCTGTTTTGCTTTTACTTTTCTTTTCTGTTTTGCATCTTAAGAATTGAAAATTCACAAAGTGAAGACGCATGAAAGTTGTGTAGTAAAAATTCAACTAGTTATAACTGTACAGTAAATATTCTCAATTATAATTATACAGTAAATAATTAACCAATTGCTTGTTCAATCAAAACAGACAGACTTTTCTTGCTGCCATTATTCTCTCAAGGCCTGACAATATTTAATGTATAGTTATTTTTTTCTTAAAATTTACTGTACAGTTAAAAAATAACAAGATGTCAATCTAAAATAGACGTGAAAATAAAAAGTAACAACCTATTGCTACACAACGAAAATCTGTCAGCATATCGAAAATAAACTAAAGATTGATTTTTGTACCACCGTAACGATTTGTTACATATAAAAAATCTCAATACATACAATGTCAACAAGAAAAGAGGAAGAAGAGAGAAAATCAACATGGAAAGTAACGATTATTGATACACAATAAAAATTCCAATACATCAAACATCGATTTTTACTACACATTAACTAAACATCGATTTTTGCATCGCAGTAACGATATGATCACCAACCCCACATCAATAACGAAAATCAACAACGTTGATTTTTCAACAATACACCAAATTTCCTTCAAGACTGAACAAAACCCACATCAATGTCTTATTTTTTTAAATCAATGAATATGTCAAAAAATGATTTTTTGCTACATTGTCCACAAATCCATGAACCCTAAATGGCGAATAGATGGGGAAAGATGAAGCAAAGTTCTACTAAAAATTGCAACAATAAATATATTCGAATAAACACCTCAGTCAACACACAATGAACAGAGAAAACGTCCAAGCAAAATATAATGGACAAACCCAAATTAGCAGAGAAGAAGCAAACACCCAAATCAAATTTGAGAATGAACAAACCCACATCAATGTCGATTTTGGCACATCAATAAAATATCAAGAACCCAAATGTAATTGTTGCTTACACATTGTTAAATCATTTTTAGTCAACAATGTCAATGAGTGCAAGCATTCGAAATATTTAGGGTTGTAAACGACATACATTAAACATCGATTTTTACTGCACATTAACTAAACATTAATTTATGCTACACAGTAAAAATCTCATTAAATCAAACATCAACACGAATGGGAAGACGATGGAAATGCAAATCAAAAGTTTACCACCGACTTTTGCTACACAATAACAATTCAAAATTTTCGGGCATGAGAACAAAAATAAAAGAACAATAACAATAACCAAATAGACTGTCGCGATCACACACACACACTCATATATATATATATATATATATATATATATATAGACATACAGATTCAATATAACAATTCAACAATCTACACAAAAATTGGGGAAATGAAGAAAAAAGGGAAATAAGGTTGGAACTTACCAGATATGGAAGGACACTGATGGAGAGTAAAAATGATGGTGACTGCGACTTAGACTGGACTGCGATGGTGGCTTTTGGACTTGACGGCAACGGCGTTGGAAGTGGACAGCAATGGCATTGGGAATTAACAGCGACGTATGCTTGGGTTGGACGACGATGCTTGGACTGGACGGGTTGGGAACGAACTGGACGGTGATGTTGAGAATCAACGACGACGATTGGGTGTACTGCAACGGCGAAGGCAATTGATACGGAATTATTGTTGCATAATACAAATTAGGGTTTCTAATAGTTGATTTCCAAATTTGGGAGGATGAAGACCATTCATTGCTATCAAAATCTTGTTGCGGAAGAGAGGATGGCTGTTCTAATGGGGTGATTTTCCAATTTTGAATGAAGCTTTCCCCATAAAATTATCTTCCAAATCCATCGATCTTTATGTGCCTCTTCTCCCTATGTGACGGCTGCAACTTGGGGTTCACTTTAATTGTATAACCTTATTAGGGGATAACTCTAATAAGGCAATGGGCTTTGGGGTCCATACTAAAATAAATTATTATCATGGCAGGTTGAGTATAGCATTTACCGTCTCTAGAATCTACACTACTTGCCAAATAATTTATTAGGAAAAAACGAAATTAATATTATATATATATAGACGTGGAGACACACACATATATAAATATATATATTTATTATTATTATTATTATTATTATTATTATTATTTTTAATTATAAAAATAATATATATATATATATATATATATATATATATATATATATATATATATATATATATATATATATATATATATATATATATATATATATAAAATAAAATAAAAAATAAATAAATTATCATCATAGTAGGTTGAGTATGTTAATTTCTAGGAAAAATTACATTTTTGGTTTGGGTGGGTATAAGTTGAGATTTGTAAAACTATACATTTATTTTCTCAAGTTATATTTGTTTTAATTTTGTAAAATTAAAAAAATAAATTATTGACAAAAAATAAAAATAAAAATGGATTGTACTCAGCACTTAACCTTTTAGTGTCGATATTTTTGTTATTTTATCACTCCACGAAATTTAAAATATTTTTTCTACACTTCTTCCTATATTTTTAGACGAATCATTAATAGGGAAATATTAAAAAATTAGTAAAATGATGAAATGGTGAAAATATTTTCATTTGGAATAAAATATTTTTCATACAAAAATAATTAACAATATTTCGAAGGATAAATTGTCTTCATTTCTTTTTTTCTTTACTTAATTATCATTTTATTCCATTCACTTCAAAAAGTAACACTTTATTTATTTTTACTTTGAACAAATTGAAAAAAATGACTTTTTTTCCATTTAAATTAACCGAATATGATATGAGAAATTTTTATCTCATAATTGATATAGGCGTGGAGTGGGCCGGATCGGGTCAAAAATTCGATTCGAAACAGACAAACCCAATGAGTTATCTGGGCCAAAGAATAATGAGTTCTGTGCAAGACAAGTGGTCTCCCTAAGAGGCCCATCAATGGGCAGATCAAAGCCTACGGTATTAAGGACCAAAGAGTAACGGTGAGCCTGTAGTGATTGTCTCTCATACACTTGAAGAGTATTATAAACCAGATTGACTGTAATGACCCATGATTAATGAGGAACGTTACAGAGATATCTCCTACAATAAATGAGATATTGGTTATTTTTCAAGCCGTTAGGAGTGTATCACACAACGAACGACTTCTTCAACGAAATAATAGAGTATCTCCAAGCCTATAAAAGGGGTAGGTATCATTGGTATCTTTTTACGGTTCAATCTACGTATTAATTCATTCTATTAGTAGATTAACTTATTCTCACGCTGGAGATTCTTTGGCCGACACCACACCAGTGTCCCCCTTGATAACTCACGGTTTTGCAGGTATCTAAAGGAAATCGAATAAGGCCCCGTTTAGTAACCATTTCCATTCTAGAAATTCTCATTCCATTCCTAAATTTTTGGGAATTCTATTTGGAAATAGCGTTTGGTAATTTTTGTTCCCATTCTCGTTCCCATTCCATTCTCATTTGAGAATTGTGCCAACTTTTTTCTTAAGAAATGAGAAATAAAAAAAAATTATTTCTCATTATTCTCATTTCATTCCCAAAATATTTTGTCACTGTTCATCCACCGGCTAACCACCATCCGTCGCCGTCGGCCACCATCCACTGTCGCCACCGGCAATCTTCGGCGACCGTCGCCGGTCAACTCCAACATCATCAGCCGCCTATCGTCTGGCCACTGCTACCGTCGGCAACTTTTTGGCCACCTTCCGGCCACCGCCGCCGTCCGACTATTGCCGGAGCCGTCGCCCGCATGCCGTCCGGCCAAAACAAAAAAAAAAATCTAAAAAAAAAAATTAAAATAGTTTTAGGATAAAATCGTTACCAAACGCAATTCTATTCCCAAAACCAAAAAAAAAAAAAAAAATTATCATTACCAAACGCGATTCTACTCCCAAGAGGGAAATATAATTCTCATCCCATTCCCATCCCATTGCTGGGATGGGAACAGAAACGGTTACCAAACGCCACCTAAGTTTTTAACATGTGTGGAGTTGCTACGCGTGTTAGGAATTTCTGGTAATATCATTTGGCGCCGTCTGTGGGAAACGCTAACGTAAAAAGCTTTATGTCACAACTATGAGGCAATTAAGAGAAAGAGGAGCAGCGTAGAGTCAAAGTAATAACTTACCGCCACCATCTGATAATGAAGTACCAGTAGAAAAGCATGAGGAGGTTCGAGCTGATCCTCCACTGAAAGTGTTGAGCACATATGTGAAGATTGATGCTCTCACTAAAAAGATGGTCGAGATGATGGATATGATCAAATATATGGTAGAGATAATCGCCAATACTAGATCACACTCCCTAGCTACCAACAAAGATATAGGAGAAGAATCAGAATCTCTAGGATACGATAATTCACAATCCTATGGAGAGTGAGCTGCCTAGGAAAATACAAACCATCAGTAGCGCGAAACGAGAGTGCACAGCTAAACTGAGACTGTTGACTCTTGTCAACAGATCAGAAGCAAGCTGAAGAGAGGTCAGTCTTTAGACGAGTTGGATACGCTATTAAAAGGTACTGAAATACCTTTCTCTTCCGATATCCTGGATGAACCACTATTTGAGAGGTTTGATCCCACGATGTTCAAAAAGTACGGTGGATCACATCCTCTAGTTCAAGCATGTCATGAACCTTTATGGATCAAGTGACTTCACCCTTTGAATGGATACATACGTTCCCCAGTAACTCCATCACATCGTTCAAGGAATTTGAAAATATGTTTATCAACTGCTTTATAACCTGTCAAAGGTTGATGAAGGGTTCTGATTATTTGCTGGCACCGCGTCAAGAAAAGGGAGAGACTCTACGACAATACAAGAGCTGCTTCAAGAAGGAGCTAACATGCATTCGGGTTGTGACACTAACCTCGCTATTAATGCATTTACGTTAAGGTCATGCCATGGCTGATTTCAAGATTCTCTCATGAAGAAAATTCCTCGGAGTATGTTGGAGTTGATGGAAAAGGCTAAGCCTTACATGAAGTTGGAGGATGTTAAACTCGCAAGAGATGGTAAGGGATCTTCCAAGGATCACCCCAGACAAAGCGAGAAAGACCATAGCAAGGCTAAAACCAGCGATTCAGACAGGCGGAAAGATCGGCTACGCAACTCAGGATCTAGATTAGAAGCTCGGCAAGAGCCAAACTTGTCTGGTCTACGAATGTCGATATCAAGAATCCTACATGAGATACGTGCATCTGAGGTAATTTAATGGCCTCCCAGGTAGGCTACTAAGTCCAACATAAAGAACAAATCAAGGCACTATGATTTCCATATGGACCATGGTCTTGATACGGATAGTTGTTGGGAGCTAAAAAAAAAGATCAAACGGCTGGCCGATATGGGTCAACTGTGTGACTACCTACAAGAACACTCAAGGGATAAAAAGAGGCCTAAAAATGAAGGTCGCCATAAAGAAAATTGTGATAAGGAGCGCAAAGAGGATTGCCCCAATAAGAATTGTAAAGTGATCTTCATGGTAAACTCTACTGGGCTAGCAACTGGAGAATCCAGCCGCGAGCGGAAAAAGAAAGTCCACGAAGCAGCACTGGAGCGCTGCTATGGAAAATTAATGGCAGTAACCACAAACCCGGGTCCAGTCATCACTTTCTCATATGAGGATTGTAAAATGATTGTTCATCCCCATGAGAATGCGTTTGGCATTACTCTTTGGATTTCCTGTTTCCAGGTAAGATAGATTTTGGTTGATAATGGTAGTTCCGCTAATATAATTTTTGTGGATACCCTAAAGCAGATGGAAGTGCCCAGTTTGGATGTTAGTTCAACCCAGACAGTTATGGTGGGATTCAATGGCGACCTCAGCTCACCGCGAGAGAAGATCACCTTATCTGTTACCGCAAACAAGGAGGAGCGAGGGTACACCAAAGCTACGGAGTTCATGGCGATGGACTCTTCATCGCCTTATAATGAAATACTAGGACATCCATGGCTGCATACGATGAGCGTTATGTCATCAACATACCATCGGTGCGTCAAGTATGCAAAGGTTGGGCAATGCGTCATCAACGTACCAGGTGGCATCAAGGCAATGTTTCGCTGTAGCTATGAAAGACAAGAATGATACCTTGTAGAAATTAAAATAGGTACAGGAAGCAGCTCTGTCAGAAAGCTCGGCCAATGAAATTGATAATTTCAAAGAGCATACTAGTGTGATTCAACCAGCCGAGCAGGTATGAGAGATTGCTTTCAATCAGGGTGCTCAGAAACTGATGATAGGAGAATCATTAAGCCAAACTAAGATCAAAGAGATCAACTGACTGCTCCAAGAGAACTTGGATGTCTTTGCCTCGACTCTAGAAGGCATGAAGGGAATTAACCCTGACGTTGCAGTCCACCGCCTTGATATCTCTATATCCTATCCTCCAGTTAGGCAAAAAAATAGAACCTTCATCCCTAAGAAGGAATAAGTGATCGAAGCTGAGGTAAAGAGGTTGTTCTCCATTGGCCATATAAGGGAAGTTATGTATCCGAAGTGGCTGGCTAACCCAGTCCTCGTAAAAAAAAAAGAACAAAAAGTGGAGAATGTGCGTAGGCTTCACTGACCTCAATTAGGCATGCCCAAAAGACTGTTATCCAATGCCGATGATAGACGCGGTAGCAGGGAATCAACGATTGACCATGTTGGATGTTTATGCAGGTTATAATCAAATCTGCATGGATCAACAAGAAGATGAAGGGATAACATTCATCACACCAAGAGGTAGTTATTGTTATAAAGTAATGCCATTTGGTTTAAGAAATATAGGAGCTACATATCAGCAGTTAGTGAATCGCATTTTTTAAGATCAGATCGGAGCAATTGTGGAGGTTTACATAGACGATATGCTGGTCAAAAGCTCTAGGAAAGAGGACAACTTTTGCCATTTGGCGAAAGCCTTTGCCATTCTGAGGAAGGACAACATGAAGCTAAATCTAGAAAAATATTCTTTTGGAGTTGTATCTGGAAAAATTTTGGGCTTTGTAGTAAACCAGACTGGCATCATGGTGGACTCTGGTCAAATAGAAGCTGTCAAAAACACGAAATCCCTTGAGACTATAAGAGAAGTTCAAGTACTAACAGGAAGGTTGGCTGCGCTAAACAGATTCATCTCTAAATTTACTAACAAGTGTGCTTTTTTTTTCAAGATTTTGAGGGGGAATAAAACCTTTCAGTGAGATGATGACTGTGAACAAGCGCTCCAATCTATCAAAGATTACTTGGGCTTAGTTGAGACATTGGCTAAAGTAAACCCAGGGGAAGAACTTTATCTTTATCTAGTGGTGACACCTGTAGCAGTCAGTGCTGCGCTGATAAAAGATCACACAGGAAGGTAGAGACCGGTCTACTACATCAGCAAGTCACTAGTCCTAGCAGAAACTCGTTACACTGAGTTGGAAAAACTTGCCCTAGCCCTGGTGACCGTAACACGAAAGCTCAGACCATATTTTTAGGCACACGAGATTCACGTGTTGACTTCGTACCCACTCCGAGCGGTAATGCACAGGCCAGAGGCATCAGGACGGCTCATGAAGTGGGTTGTGCAGCTTGGTGAGTTTTTCATCAAGTACAATCTTGGGACCGCAATCAAGGGTCAAGCCTTGGCGGACTTTATTGCAGAACTGACTCCTCCAGTTGAATTACTGCACGAAATGGAGAATACAGGGATTAGTTAGCTGCACCATGGAAGCTCTAGGTTGACGGTGCTTCGAACATGAAGAGGTGTGGAGTGGGCATAATCTTGTAAACACCTGAAGGATATCAACTTGAAAAAACAGTATAGCTTGGCATTCGAACCTCCAACAATGAAGCAGAATATGAAGCAATAATTATTGGGTTGACTCTGGCTAAGGAGTTAGGCACTCAACTTCTAGAGGTGAAGTCAGACCCTCAATTGGTGGTCAATCAGATTAATGGAATGTTCATCATTAATGAGGAACGATTGTGCTTTTATGTTGAGAAAGTAAAAGAACTGATCTTCTCATTCCAAGCTTGCAAGTTTGAAGCCATCCCCAGGACTGAAAACATAAAGACAGATGTTTTATCAATACTAGCTTCCACTTTTGGACCAGATCAGCAGTCTGAATTGGTGGAATTTCTTGATCAACCGTCCATAGCAGATCCAGTTAACCAATGCGCATGCATTGGTCAATTGGACTAGGAATAAGACTGGATAACTCCTTTAATTTGTTACTTAAAGGAGAGAATCTTACCAGAAGATAAGGATTCCGCCAGGAAGATTCTATACAAAGTTACGAGGTGTGTGTTAACCAACGACAAACTATATAGACAATTTTTTTCTCAACCTTTATTGCTTTGTTTAGGACCAAAGAAAGCTACCTATGTCGTATAAGAAATACATGAAGGGATTTGCAGAAATCACCAAGGAGGAAGAACCTTAGTTCACAAGGCGCTAAGAGTAGAGTATTACTGGCCAACTATGCTCATTGATGTGCAGGAATATGTGAAGAAATGTGACAAATGCCAATGTTTCTCCAACGATATCAAGGTCCCTGCTCAACAACACACTCCAATAATCAGCCCTTGGCCATTCGCTCAATGGGGGATGGATGTGCTAAGTCCCTTTACTCTAGCGCCAGGGAACAAGAAGTACTTGCTGGTGGTAATTAATTATTTTACCAAGTGGGTAGAAGTTGAAACCTTCATAATTGTGGGAGAGAATGAAGTGAAAAAATTTCTTTGGAAGAATATCATCTGTCATTTCGGTATCCTAGCAGTGCTTATTTCTGATAATGGGACACTTTTTACTGGTAGCAAGGTTGCATGGATGTACGACGAGTTAAAGATCCAACATCGAATATCCATCCTAGCATACCCACAAGCTAATGGACAAGCAAATGTTATAAACTGATCTATCAAGGAGGCATTGAAAAAATGACTGGATGATGCTAAAGGAAAATGGGTTGAAGAACTCCCAGGAGTGTTGTGGTCTTACCGGACGACTCCAATGTCTGCCAACAGGGAAACACCTTTCTCCCTGACTTACGACATCAAAGTTGTTGTTCCAGTGGAGATAAGAATGTTGTCCAGGCGAGATGACACAATCAACCTCGTGGAAAACAAAGAACTTATGCGAGAAGAAATGGACTTGCTAGAAGAAAGACTTGATAGGGCGCTGATAAGAATGACAACTTACAAGTCAAGAATAGCTCGAATGTTCAATCATGCTGTCCGTCTAAGATATTTTGCCGTAAGAGACCTGATACTTCGTCGGGTCATACCTCATTGCCTAGAAGCTCGCTTAGGAAAGCTAGCACCAAACTGAGAAGGCCCTTACTGTTTTACTAAGGTCAACAGACCAGGAACCTATTAGCTAGAAGATATGGATGGCGTGGAAATTCCTAGATCTTGGAACATCTCTCACCTGCTTAAGTATTTTGTATGAGTTTTTAATCATTTTATGATTATTTTTTTTCTTTGGATGTTTTGAAATAAGTTTTTCTCAATTTGAGATACATTTTTTCAATAAAGCGAAATTATTCTATTTCTATAGATCTTGCAACGGTTGTTGTCGTACTAATCTACTTCTGCTTTGTGTAGAACACTTAGTAAATTCAGACTAAGTTTGAAACAGACATTAAGGTCAGAACTTAACTGGGCACCTCAGTCCAACAAGTAACTGAGCTCCTAAGCTTAAAATTTAACTAGACACCTTAGCCCAACAACAACTGAGCTCCTAAGCTCAACACCTAACTGGGCACCTTAGCCCAACAACAACTAAGCTCTTATGCTCAACACTTAACTGGGCACCTCAGCCGAGCAACAACTGAGCTCCTTAGCTCAGCACCCAACTGGGCACCTCAACCCAATAATAATTGAGCTCTTAAGCTTAGCACTTAACTGGGCACCTTAGCCTAGCAAGCAATTGAGCTCTTAAGCTTAGAACTTAATTGGACACCTCAGTCCAGCAACAACTGAGCTCTTTAGTTTGGCAACTAACTAGGCATCTCAACCTAGTAACAACTGAGCTCTTTAGCTCAACACCTAACTGGGCACCTTAGCCCAACAAACAATTGAGCTCCTAAGCTCATAACTTAACTGGGCACCTCAGCCCAGCAACAACTGAGCTCCTAAGCTCAGTACTTAACTGGGCATCTCAGCCAGTAACAACTGAGCTCTTAAGCTCAACATTTAATTGAGCACCTCAGCCCAACAGCAACTGAGCTCCTTGGTTCAACACTTTAACTAGGCACCTCAGCCCAATAACAACTGAGCTCTTAATCTCAGCACTTAACTGAACACCTCAGTCCAGCAGCAACTGAGCTCCTTAGCTCAGCACCTTAACTGGGCACCTCAGCCTAGTAGCAACTGATCTCTTAAGCTTAGCACTTAAATGAGCGCCTCAGCCCAACAAGCAACTGAGCTCCTAAACTCAACAAAACTGAGTTCCATAGCTCAACAATTAATTAGGCACCTCAACCCAGATTTAACTGAGCTTTTAAGCTAAAAAAAAAAAATTGAGCGCCTTAGCTCAGGGTTTAACTGAGCATCTTAGTTCAGCAACCAACTGATCATTTAAGCTCAACATTTAATTTAGCAGTTCAGCTTAGCGAATAAGCACATCTAGACTGGTTGAATGAGTAGAATAGGGCAATTAACTAAGTGCTTAATTTCAACAGAACAGATCAACCCATCTCTAGATGACACTGTTTGAATCACTTTGCTCTTTAACTACTGTTTTACCAATTCAACAGAGTAAGTGTTGTATGGAGTCCTGCTAATCTCCATAATTTTCTTGTCATCAACATCGTTAACTGCTTCAATGCAAAAAATACAAAAAAATTATCTAAGTGAAGAGTTTAAGATTGGTTGACATCTGGGAGATATGAATTTTATGATGGTCAATTTGATTACCCTCCATGCGTCAATGCTGATTTTTTATGACTATGTTTGTACTTCCAATGCTCAAATTACTACCAAAAGCCCAACGGTTAGTTCATAACTAGCTTAGTTTTCTAATCAAGTTATGAAGAAGGGCAGGCAAGAGGGCAACACAAACAATCAATCAATCAACAACACAACAACACCACACAAGATCAAGAAAATCAATAACTCCATAGTTTTTAATATTTTTATCAAAAAAGAGAAGGAGGGATACATTGCTACAAAAACACAAAAGCAAGAACGAAAAAGATTGTTCTTAAGTACATAAAATACTATTCTTAAAAAAAAAAAAAAAAAAAAAACTAAAACAAAAAAAAGGATTTTTTTCTTTCATCATAAACTAGGGCTTCCGACGCCGGAGTAGCAGGCGAACCCAGATCTTTCAAATCTGAGTTGGAGAAATAGAAGGCATACTCCTCATGCTTATTAAGCTTGTTGATCAGGTCACGGAGCTTGGCCCTCTTTGCTTCGTTCTTCTCCACGAGTTTGTCCTGCTTCGCCTTGACAGTGTCGGTAAAAAACTTGTGATAGTTGAAGTCAGCGGCTAAGTCACGCTTTCTCCTTTCGATCTTCTTCAGTTCCTCCCTAAGTTCATGTAGGTGAGAGATTGCTTGGAAATGCGCCACTTCTATGGTGGAAAAAATAGCGGGGGTTTCCTCTAGGGCACAAAGACGAGGATGATCCTCCATGGCGGTCTTTTTGCCACCAACATCAGGGAACAGAAATGATCTCCCAATTCTATTTCATGCAATCTTTCAGACTGAATTGTTTTGAAGGAAGAAGGTTTGGTTTATGAAGTGGATGTCATAAGTGCAGTTGGTGTGAAAAGAAAGAAGAAATAAGTACTCAAGAAACCAAGATTGAAGCAAAAGAAAGCGTTTGAACTTGTGAAAACTTATCAACGCTTGGCCTGACTTTAAATAGCCAGACGATCGAAGAGTCAGAGTAAACTGAAACGTCGAAAAAGTGTGCTTTAAATGTTCGAGTGACGTGTTCTGATAATAGACGTACCGCAATTACCACAAGTACACATTTGAGATTAAAACGATGGCAACTATTTAAATATATATCATGATGATAAAATATTATTATTATCAAAAATTAATTACAAACGTGAAAAAAGAAAGTTGAAAAGACATTAGGGTAGGTCAGAATGTGACGTTCTGATCGGTGATGTTTGGTTGGTCATATGACAGCGTGTCAGTAACGCTGGCTGGAAAACCTTGATCCATGCTTAGAGCTGAGCTCTCCACTAGTACCTCGGCAGCCGATATGAGTAAGGCCTCTTCAATATCAACAATCTCTTCTTTGCCCTCATCAGCATTTTCTCATTCTGGCTCGTCTTCTAGCTCGTCAGCTAAGAATGAGAGATCCAGACCATGATACTCTTCAAATACTTTCTTCTGATAATAGGAGAACCCTACCTTCTGGAGCTTCTTTGATTCACCTTGGAACACAGCCCAAAGGTTTTCAATATTTTGCTCAGACTGTTTAGTCTTGGTTGCTAGCTTGGCCACAAGTCTCTCCACCTCTTGTCCTTGATCAACAGACTTCAGTTTCTCCTGATCCAGCTCAGTCACTAGGCGATCTTTCTCGGTTTGCAGTTGCTGGAGAACAGACTATTTCTCATGAAGAGTGTCGTCTTTGGCCTGAAGGGTGGCATCCTTCGCTTTGAGGTCAGCATCTTTTGATTAATAACCATACAAGCTGAGCTGATTTCCTTAGTTAAAGAATGAACATTATCCCTCAAGGACGAATAATCTCCTCTCATGCCAGTTTTCTTTATCCCGAGCCCGTTGTTCTCTGAGCAATAGAGTTCGTTGCTTTTCTGCAAAGCCTCCCGTTGCTCATTAGCAAAGCGTAACTTCAATTCAAATCTCTTTTGGCAAGATCTCGCTAGTGCAAGGTCCGTCACCACACTAAGCTTCTCATTTTCTAAGACACGATTCATTTATTCTAACTTGCTGAATTCTGTCATCTGGTGTATAAGTTGGGCATCCAACTCATTGGTGTCTTAGGTACAATTGACCATAGCAGAAGACATGTGCATGCACTATAACAGTAAAGCAAACAATAAATGATTAACCAACACCCTGAGGAAATAGATACTCGAAAGTTATAAAAGTTACCTAGAGAAGTGCACAAATTATCATCCAGAATAGCTTAGCCTTGTTGCGGTCTTCAGTTCTCTTCTTACCCTTGTCTTAAGACTTCTCGTACAAAAATTTGATAATATCGTCAAAGATTGCACCACGACTTGGGACAGAGGGTCCAACTTCTTCGATAAGCTGGCACATTTGCCGCTTAGATATACCACGCCCACTAGATGTTCTTTGGCTGGTAGCGGGTGCTGGGGAAGGTTGGCGATTAACAGAAGGGGGCTCAGCTACAGGAAGGTCAGCTGAAATGTCTGCCTCCCTTACAGGAGGTTCTGGCTCACTTACCTCTGGTGGGGTAGGAGTTGGAATTAGTGAAACCATTACTGAAATCACTATGCACCTACGAATACTTAAAGGTTGAGAATCGTCGTCAGATTCAGTAGCCTCCTATGCAGTAGGTTGAGGAGGCAGATTGATAGCAGGCTGAATGGTGGGCTAAGCTGTTTGGCTGATCTCTAACTGAGCGGAGGGCACAACAGGATGGTGTGTTATCGGTTTTGCGATAGCAACAACAATAACAATGGTCTGGGATGATAATTGCCCAATAGTCCTAGTAGGCTTCTTCGCTAGCCTCTTTCACTTCTTGGTTCCAAGTGGCAGCTCAACTAATGCATTTAATCGAGACTGATCCATTTCTAGTCTGATGAATGGATGATAAGTTAGGACTTTGTGCGAGCACTCCGCTGGGATCAACAACTTCTTTAACTCCCCTTCAGCTCTGGCTATAAGGCCAAGGCTTTTGCAAGCTTTATCACCTGTATTAGAAACCCTATACAAGACATTTAAATTGCCTGAACAAAATTTCAAAAGAATTCAAACTGTTAAGAAAAGGCAACAGGGAAAAATTACTTGGGGGTATTAAAGCGCCTCGGCACAACAGAAGTCTACCCCACTTCTTTAGGAGAGAACTCCTAATCACCATAGAAGAAAAGGTACCACTGTTGCCAGTCCCTTACTTTAGCTGGAAGGTTGCTAAGAAAAGAAAATGTCTTGGGGAAAGAATAGTAGTATCTCCCAAGATTGGTAAGGAATTTGAGGTATCCTATGCTCCTAATTGTATCTACGAAGAGAGGTGTTTCATTTACTTGAGCCAGGGCAATGGCTCCCATGATTTGGTGAAAACCATTTGGGGTTAATTGGGCAGGGGTAATTTCTAATTGATGGAAGGGATTACAGAGTAATGGAGAAAAAGGGAGAGCGAGTCCGTACTCTAACATCCATGAAAAAAGACATATTTCATCCTCCGAACCATCGAAGGGACACTCATCTTTGGACGGAACCCTAATTGATACCGATGGAAGAATTCCAAATTGTTCTCGAAATGGCGTAAGCCATTCTTGTGGAAATTTGCTCGCACCATGATCCCCCTTATTTTTTGAGGGATTGGAGGCCTGAGCAGCCTGAGCCGTCGTCATCCATTCTATAATGGGATTTAACGATGAACTAGCCTCAACAAAAATGTTCGATTGACTCAATGACATCTTATGGCAGAACAAGCAACAATAAAAAATAGAGAATACGAAGAAAAAGTTACGCAACCGAAGGATCATAGGAAGACGAGAACTTACATGAAATGGAAGTAATATTTTGTCTCTCTTCTCTTGAATCGTCACGAAAGTCAGGAGGGCAAATGATATGGGAAAACACCCGCTCATAACTGACATAGGTGTGGAGCCTTAAATGGGTCGGATGGGGTCAGAAATAAGATCCGAAACAGACAGACCCAATGGGTAATTTGGGCCGATGAATAATGAGTCCAATGGGGCAGGTTCTTAGGCAGTCTTCTGTGCAAGACAAACGACCTCACAAAGAGGCCCATCAATGGGCAGATTAGAGCCCTCGATATTAAGGACCAAAGAGTAACGGTTAACCCGTAGTGACTGTCTCTCCTACACCTGAAGAGCATTATAAATTAGATTGACTGTAACGACCCATGATTAATGAGGAACGTTACAGAGATCTCTCCTACAATAAATGAGATATTGGTTATCTTCCAAGCCGTTAGGAGTGTATCACATAACAAGCGATCTCTCCAACGAAATGACAGAATATTTCCAAGCCTATATAAGGGGCATGTATTACTGATATCTTTTTACGGTTCAATCTGTGTATTAATTTCTTCCATTACCATATTAACTTATTCTTACGCCGGAGATTTTTTTGCCGACACCACATCGGTGTCCCCTATGAGAACTCATGGTTTTGCATGTATCTAAAGGAAAACGAAGAGGTTTTTAGCACGTGCAGAGCTGCTACGCGTGTTAGGAATTTCTGGTAACATCAAAATATGGTTAAAAATAAATATAGTTAAATTTTACATCCAATATTTAGATGAAACAGACGAAATTGTCCCTTTATTTTAGTCTTAATTAACTTCATTTTAAAAATAAAATAATTTCTCACTTTATTTAAAGTAGAAGTAGCTAAATTGTAACTTTTGAAGTGGAGGAAGTAAAATAATAATTAAACAAAGTAGAAGGGAATAAAAGATAATGGGTCATTCGGTGGGAGGTCTCTTATTTCACCCTTAATTTTAATAAAGTCCCAGGGGCAGAAGGAACTTGTGTTTTAGTCCCGCCTATTTTAAAAAGGCGAAAGTCCACTACAAGTTCTTGTAGACATGCGGTTACATGTAACAATTTTGTATTTAAAAATTTGTTACATGTTGCAAATATTACTGTATTTTGTAACATATAACAACTTTGCGTGTAAAATTTTGTTAGATGTAACAAAAATCACACAAAATATATGTAATTAGTTACATGTAACAAAAAATACACAAATATATGTAAAAATATAACGATTATTAAATTATAACTAATATTCGTTACATGTAACTAATATTCACTATAAAACCGAATTTATTCACCAAGTTTTTCCTACAATCACTGTAATGCCCTTACAATCCCTGTAATGCGGGACTAAAACTCAAGCAAAATCTAATTTAAGAGACTAATTCTAAACGTAATATTAAGAAATAACTAATTACGGATTAGACCATAAAAATAGGACTAATTGTCGTCTTTCCCAAATACGATTTACCCCATTTTCAATTCTGCGAAATTGAAATAAATATAAAATTTAAAAGACTAAATATACAATTTAATAAAGGATATATGCCATTGACATTCCCTGTCATTTTGCACTATATTAGATACCTTCCCTGTTATTTTGTAAATACTAGAGAATTCCCCTGTTTTTTTGCTTAAACACCACTTACCTCTCTTATTGATTAAAAAATAATAATTTCTTTATTATAATAGCAAATTTACCCTTGACTATTTAAAAAATAATTAAATAATAAAAAATTAAAATACATAAATAACCCTTTAATTTATATATATTCATCGCTACCTTCTACCACCGCACCCACTGCCACCACCACCTCCTACCGCTGCCACCACCCACCACCCGCCGTCGCCCACCACCTTCCACCTCCCACCGCCACCACCTACCTAACACCACCTCCCGCCGCCGCTGTCGCCCACCCGTCGCCGCCTCCCACTACCACTACTCAGCTCCATTTTAATTTTTTTAACCATTTCATTAAAAATAAATAAATTAACCTTTTCATTAACATTTTTTTCTCTCTCTCCGGTAGTGGTGGGGGTTGGTGGTGGCTGCGGTGGGTAATGGTGGTGACGATGGGTGGTAGAAGGTGGCGGCGAGAGCTGGCGGTGGGAGTTGGGCAGTGACAGTAGGTGGCAATGGGACGTGGGGTTGGGTGGCGGTGGTGGGAGGTGGCGAAGGGTGCTGGGTGGTGGCGGTGGTGGGAGTTGGGTGGTGGAGAGAGGTAAATATATTTATTTAAAAAGTTAAGGGTAAAAAATATAATTTTAAAAATATAGGTGTGCTAATGATTTATTTTTTTTTAAAATAACCTACGGAATTTTTTTTCTAAAGGGAGGTAAGTGATGTTTGAGTAAAAAGATAAGAGAGATCTCTGGTATTTGCAAAATGATAAGGGATATATCTGATATAGTGCAAAATGATAGGGGAGGTCAATGTCATATACCCTTTAATAAATGGGGCAATTACCAAAAAGTACTCCTATGAGGACAAAACTACCAAATACACATTTTTTAAAAATATGTTACAAAATAATTCTTTTACCTTTTTATGACTATTTTACCCCTCGTCTTATATTCAACACGAGGGTCGTATTATATTTAACACAATCTCAGATCGTGTAACATTTAACACGATCTCGTGTTGAATATAATACAAGGTCGTATTACATTCCAATTTTTTAATTCAAATTGATAATTCCTCTATCTTACATTCGTGTTACATTCAACACGATATCGTGTTACATTCCAATATTTTCATTCAAATTGATAATTCATCTATCCTATATTCATATTTTTTATTTTTACCAATGCAAACTAAATTAATTCAACCAAATGAACCCTAAATTCCATTTAAATCAACCAAATCAATTCAAACAAATCAACCAAATCATTACAAACCCTAGAAAAATCAATTAGAATCAGAAAATCGTGTCGAATCACAAGGCAAATCGAATCGCGTCAAATAAGAAAAACCAAATCAAATACAAACTCCTAGAAAAACAACCCCTAGAAAAACAAATCAGTCGCTCGATCTCCTTGCTCAGCTCTAGGGAAGGTGGAAATGCATCAACCAACCAAACAAAACACAAATAGAAATCCAAACATCCTCACATTTCTTGGTGCTCGTTGGGGAAGAAATAGAGAGAGATTAGTGTTGAAGAAGAAGAAGAAGGGGTCAGAACAGATGAGCTCCTGATTTGGTTTTTCCGTTGAAATCGAGTTAAATGGAGTCATCGTTTTTTACCTTTGTCGCCGTGGGTTTCGGAATTCTCTTTGTAATCGTCGAATCTCAACAAAATGGGAATAATCGGCCACCGCCGCCTCCTCGTCCGCAGTCACGAGTTCCACCGCCACCCTTGATGTCGCCGCCTCGACTGCCTCCGCCACCACGTGCGCCACCACCCTCTCCCCCTAGATCTCCATAGTGGCCACCACCTCCCCCAACCATCCGACTCGTTCACGTTTTTTGGTTGGATATGGGAAGCACATAGAAGAAGATGTGAAAATATAAGAATGAGTTGTTTACACTTCTAACATTTTTTTTTAAAAAAAATTATGGTACTAGAACTGTTTTGAACTTATTTACGAAAATAGACTTACCCGGGGATGTGATCCCCGGATTCGTGGGCCCAGACGTATACCCGGGGTTTGGAACCCCGGGTATACAAAAAATATTCCAATTTTTTTTTTTTTTTTTTTTCGTTTGGGGTTATACCCGGGGAACTGAACCTCGAGTTTAACCCCCCCCAAAAAAAATGGTTTTTAACCAAGAAATTTTTAAAATTTTCGACAACTTTGAGTTGATTAATAGTAGTCTATCGATATTTTAAATAAATCTAATTTTTTTGTGCATAAATTTCGTTCAAAACACTTCATAATACTTTTTACAACACTAAAAAGGGACAAGCGGATGAATTTTAAAAAATCGTCAAAGTTGACCAGACGAGCTGTTTCGATAACGACGATTTTTTTTTTCCTGGTAATTTGGAATTAACAAAAGATTGCATATCCGTAACAGAAATGAACCAAATTTTTTGTATATAAACTATATTCATAACACTACATAACAAAACTTAAAACACTAAAAATGGATTAATGAATAATTTTTAAATAATCGTCAAAATTGGTCGGATAGAGTTGTTTCGATGACGATGCAGTTTTTTAAAAATTTTAAGTTAACAAAAAATGGTCGTCTATCTGTAATAGAAATGAACCTGATTTTTTTGTATACAAACTACGTTCATAACGCTAAATAATAAAATCGAGAACACCAAAAACAAATAATATGGTATTGAGAGAAGATAAAACTTACGTAAAATAACAGAAAAAGTTTGGATGGACATAACTCTGCGCTTGGTGGTCCGTTTGGGGCGATTTTTTTTTTGATTTCGAGTATTTTTTCGAGATCTAGGCGTCTCAAACGCCGTAGGCGGTTTGGTCGAGTATTTTTTCAAATAAAACTCGTTTTCACCTTCAATTATGGATTCGAAGTGTTAGGTGACTAAATTTATAATATTTGTCATGAGCGTGCGTCTTATTCCGTTGGTAAAATTGAAATCTTCAAAAGCCAGAGTGATGATTCAGATCAGACCCAACTTTCAAAAAAAAATCGCCCACAATGGATCACCGAGCGCAAAGTTATATCAATCCAAACTTCAAAAAAATTGCATTGTCATCGAAACAACTCTATCCGACCAACTTTGACGATTATTGAAAAATTATTCATTAGTTTGTTTTTAGTGTTTTAAATTTTGTTATGTAGTGTTATGAATATAGTTTATATACAAAAAATTTGGTTTATTTCTGTTACGGACATGCAATCTTTTGTTAATTCCAAATTGTTGAAAACAATTTCGCCGTTATCGAAACGGCTTGTCTGGTCAACTTTGACGATTTTTTAAAATTCATCCACTTGTCTCTTTTTAGTATTGTAAAAAGCATTATGGAGTGTTTTGAACGTAATTTATGCACAAAAAAATTAGATTTATTTAAAATATCGATAAACCACCGTTAATCAACTCAAAGTTGTCGAAAATTTTAAAAATTTCTTGGTTAAAAACGTTTTTTTTTTGGGTTAAACTCGGGGTTCAGTTCCCTGGGTATAACCCCAAACGATTTTTTTTTTTTTTTTTGTATATTTTTTGTATACCCGGGGTTCCGAACCTCGGGTATACGTGCGGGCCCACGAACCCGGGAATCACATCCTCGGGTGAGTCTATTTTCGTAAATAAGTTCAAAATAGTTTTAGTTCAGTAATTTTTTTTTAAAAAAATGTTAGAAGCGTAAATAACTCATATAAGAATTATGATAGAAGGGTAATTTTATCAATTCAAAATATTTAGGGTTAGTTGGTGTAAATCAATATTTTTTATAGAACTATTTTGTTGAAAAAGAGGTTATAGGACTATCTTTTTGGTGATTTAAGGAGAATATTCGGTAATTTTCTCTTAATAAAGTTCAAAGTCACATTCGCGGTACAATAATATAAAATTTCCCTAATTTCCTAGCGGAAATTTCTAGGCACTTTCGTGTGGCAAAGAACAACTATAGATGCGTATGGCACGTGCATATCACGCGCCGAAATGCACGTGGTTGACTGGTTGTTGCCACTCACCAGTCACCACTACCTCTTTCGTGTGATAAAAAGCAACTATTGATACGAACGGCCCTTGCATGTCACGCGCCTAAATGCACGTGGTTGTTGCCACTCGCGACTACACGGCGAGCTATATGGCTAGACTTTCAGACAAAGTATAGCATATTTACTCCCGCTCTCTCTCTCTAAAATATCTTCACTCTCTCTCTCTCTCTCCTCCATTTCTGGACTCGACGTCTCAAAATTCTCCGATAATCGGAGCATCGTTCTCACCAAGGTTTGCTTTCTGATCATTTTCTTCAGTTTTTTCTTCTGTAATCAGTAGAGGTTTTATGCCTGAGCTTTGATCATCGATTTTCTTTACCAATTTTGTTTGACTTTTTTTTTTTTTTTTTTTGAATTTGAAGCTGCTTTTTAGTTGGGGTTTTCGGTGAATTTTCAGACAATAGTGCTTAGCAACTGTTATGACTGAAATATACGTAATTAATCGCGTATGATTTAAGTTTCTATTTTCTTATTCAAAAAAACAAAAAAAAAAATAAAAAAAAAAATCTATATGGGGCTCTTCATATATTTTTTTTTTTTTAATTTAGTCTGATTATTATGCCCTTGATTAGATGTTCTTGGATGGGTCCAAAGGCACTTATGAAATAAAAATGATTATTTATTTTTTATTTTTTAAATATATCTTGAATGAAGGGTTGTTATAGACATTGAATTCACTAATTAGACCTTGTGTTCACCTTTTTCCTCAATCCTCTTTGATATATATATTGTGTGTGTGTGTGTAATATTGACTTAGGGCCCATTTGGTTATCGAAATTATCCTATTTTATGAATCGTCTTATTTTGATGAATTGCTTTGTATATTTCTCCATTTAAGTGTGAACAAAGAAACATAAAATTATTTAGTTTAGTAAAAATTTTAAGCTATATTTTATCCGAATTACTTACACGAGAAAATAGCATTTGAACTAGAACTGAAACGATTAGCCAACTAATTTAAGTGTTTTTCATGCAGCCAAACAATGAAGTATATGAATTCATAAATTGACCAATTGAGAAATAATACAATTTACGAATTGAAGGACAACCAAACAAGCCTTTATTGTTTTGGTACGCGTTTGGCGGATTGTTTTAATGATGCTCTAATTTGCGGTTTGAAAATCTGACACCCGCCATAAAGTGCAACCCCCAAATTGCACGGATGATTTGGCTACAAGGGGATGAGAGATAAATTCTGATAAGCTTGACTCTGATGCCATGTTAGGAGGATCCAACTTAAAATCATATGATTTCTAGTGGAGTAATTCCTTTGACTTATATAATGGTTTGGGAACTCTCAAGTGATCGATGTAGAACGATAATCTAACATACATATGTATACGCGCGCGCGTGCACACACACATATATATTTGGTGTTGAAAACTGCAAATTTATAAATTTTCTTGTTCTTCAAAGCAGGGAATTCTCTCAAAAATGGGGCAAAACTGTCTTTTTGTGGCTTTCTTTTTCTGTGCTATTGCGTTTTTGCTACGCCCTGCGACCTCTGACGGCCTCGTCAGAATCGGTTTGAAAAAGCAACGGCTAGATCTTCAAAATTTTAAGGCTGCCAGAATTGCGAGAACGGAGGGCAAAATTGGGAAGAATGAAAATATTATGAACCCTAATTTGGGTGATTCCGATGCGGATATAGTTTCGCTTAAGAACTATTTGGATGCTCAGTACTATGGAGAGATTGGAGTCGGCTCACCCCCTCAGAAATTCACTGTCATATTTGATACCGGCAGTTCCAACCTATGGGTTCCATCGTCAAAATGTTACTTTTCGGTGAGTTTTTTTTTTTTTTTTATTTATTTATTTTTTCCCTTCCTGTTTTTAGAGTATCTTTATTTTTAAACCTTATCAACAGTTTTAGTTGATAACTAGATAAATTCGATATAGTTGATATTAACTAGAAGACGAAAGCCTTATTCGAAGGACTAAAAAATAAACAAAAATAGACGGAAAAAAGGTTATAAGTGGGTTATTTGAAGGACAATACAATGATTTCCTCTTTTATCTTCCTTGCATTTGATATGTTTTTTTTAGCAGTAATTAATAATTAGAATAAACCTGCAGATTGCTTGCTTATTTCACTCCAAGTACAAGGCGAGCCGGTCAAATACATATAGCAAGAATGGTAAATTTTTATGAGTTCGTTTTCTTAAGATTTCTATTGTATTAATTGTAGAATATATGTTTGTGTATATAATTCTACCAAGGGCGATCCTATTACAAGAATAGCTTCAAGTACACGTGTTATACGCACGCACGCGCACATGGCGTTTGTATTGTATGACTTTGGTGGTTGTGATGTAGAGAGGTTTTTTAGGGACTGTTTGATTTACAACTCATAAACGGTTTGAGAAAACTTGTTTGATTTGGTTGAAGAAAGTTTTTGAAATCGGATTCTTCATTTTGAAAAATATGAGAGAGCGGAGTGTGTTTGAATGAGACGGAGAGGGAGAATATAAAGATATATAAATGAGTCAAGTGGAAAAAGGGTCAAAAAGCAATTTTTTAAATAATTAAATTAACACACACATATATATTATTTTAAAAGAAAAAGTGGCAATGTGATCGGAAAAAAAAAAAAAAAAAATCACATTCGAGTCCTTAACCAACAAGACCCTTTTAGGTTTCAAATTCATTTCGGTAGTGTTTGGTTTATACAAATGCAATTTTTTTTTGAAATTTGAAACATGTTCATTTCCAATACGAAGGCCTCAATTAGGGTTTTGCTGAAATAATTTATATCCGTGTAAAATTCAGGAAAATCTATTTCCATTAGTTATGGATCCGGATCGGTTTCTGGCTTCCTCAGTCAAGATAATGTCGAAGTTGGTGATCTTGTAGTCAAAGATCAAGTGAGATTTTTTTTTTTTTAATTGATTTTAACCGAAATTAATTCTTACCTCTTATATTCAATCATAAAATTGCCCATATGTATGAAAATTTCAGGTTTTTATGGAAACAACACGAGAAGGAAGTCTTACATTTGTATTAGCAAAGTTCGATGGAATACTTGGACTCGGTTTTCAGGAAATTTCTGTTGGCAAAGTGGTTCCAGTCTGGTATTTTTCATTTTTGTCTGAAGAAATCGTTATTGAAATGTGTTTCTACATTTTTACCCTTTGGGCCGTCGAAAATTTCTTTTTTCCTTCGCCTGAATTATAATGAAAATTACAGGTATAATATGATGGAACAAGGGCTTGTACATGAGAATGTTTTCTCTTTCTGGCTTAACCGTGATCAAGAGGGAGAAGAAGGCGGTGAGCTTGTTTTTGGCGGAGTCGATCCAAATCACTTCAAGGGAAATCATACTTATGTTCCCGTAACTCAGAAGGGTTACTGGCAGGTGCGGAATGTGAACAAAAAAGTTATATATATCTATTTACACACACACACACACACACATACATATAATTTAAAAAAAAAAATCAATTTGTGTATATAAATTTTGTGATTATTAATTATTTTTTGACTTTTTTTGGGCAAATTTTCAGTTTGAAATGGGTGATTTCCTCATCGGAAACTACTCCACAGGTAATTTCCACATCCATACCATGTCATTATGTTTTTCAGGATCATGTTTTCCGACATCGGATATTCATTTGGTTGTAGCTTATGATTATGTGGAATTGGAGACTTGGTATCGGAATTAGAATTAGAATTGAACGCATGGAAATTTTTTAAAAAAATTTGTGCGTGTTGTGACTAAAATTCGTTGTAACCAAACACTACCTTAAAATAGAAAAGTAGCAAAATGCAATTATTTGGCTATGCAAGGTTAAAAGCTATATTTAATTTCAAATTTTCATTTTTTATTTTTATTTTTTGGCAGGTTTTTGCAAGGGTGGTTGTTCTGCTATTGTTGATTCAGGAACATCCTTGTTAGCCGGTCCAACTGTATGTACTCTTCTCTTCTATTCATTTGGTTTACTTCCCAAAGGAGTTAAAAAAAAAAAAAAAGAAAAAGAAAACGAAGACACCCATTTGGTTACGTTTTTAAGTTTTAGAAAAGTACTAAAAAAAAGGTTACCAAACGGTACCTAAAATATTTAAGCTTAACATCAACCCAATATTTTTCTTGCGATTTCTCTCACCAGCGTTAAATTTTGTCATTTTTCAGGCGATTATGACTGAAATCAACCATGCCATAGGAGCAGAAGGCGTAGCCAGTGCTGAATGTAAACAAGTTGTTTCTGAATACGGAGATATGATATGGGATCTTTTAGTATCGGGGGTACGTTATATATGTGTGTGTGTCTGTGTGTGTTTTCAGATTTTAAGAGTTCAAAAAATCTAATTGAAAAAATAAATTAACTTTAATCGGCTGCAGGTGCAACCCGATCAAGTCTGCTCACAAGTGGGTTTATGTTTCTTCGATGGAGCTCAACAAGTGAGGTGAGGAAGCACACACTGTTTCATGATACAGGCATTTTTGTTCTCAGAAGACTTGGAACAGAAACACAAAAACAGAAACTAATTTGTTTCTGTTCCACGTATGACTCAAGCGGCCGATTTTTTTTTTAAGAAAAAATCAAATAATACCCTACAAATTTTTGGAGGACCGTTTAAGACCTCAAAACTGTGCACCGTCTGAAAACCAAAATCAAATAATCACTTAATTATGGTGCCTCAGGACCGTTTGCCAAATGGGGCTCTAATAAATATTGAATTTTTGTTGGGCAGTTCGAACATAGAGACAGTGGTGGAGAAGGAAAACAACAAGGAGAAAGTATCTGCAGGAGATAATGCTGCATGCACTGCCTGTAAGATGGCTGTTGTTTGGGTTCAGAACCAGCTTAAACAGAAGGAAACTAAGGAGAAAGTGCTCGATTATCTAAATCAGGTGTGTATAATATGTGTGTATATATATATATATATGTATGTATAACTTTTTTGTTTTTGAGAAAAATGAGTTGTTTTTTGGTTGATAAAAACAGCTCTGCAATAGCCTACCGAGTCCAATGGGAGAATCAATAATTGACTGCAATAGTGTTTCGACAATGCCCGATGTTACTTTTACCATTGGGGGGAAAGCTTTCACCCTTACTCCCGACCAGGTCTCTCTCTCTCTCTCTCTCTCTCTCTCTCTCTCTATATATATATATATATATATACACACACACACACACACATAATGTGTGTGGTGCAACAGAATAGTAAGAAAACTAGATATCATTCTGGTAGATGGGAAATAAGGTGGCGTTTGGTTAGTGTTTCTGCCTTTCTGTTTCGACTTCCAATAAACTGGGATTTTTGTATTTTTTTTTATTTTTTAACTTTAAATGTACAACGATAAATATACATTTTTGTAAGCTGGCAGGGTGGTGATGGCCGGTGAGGTGTTGGTGTGTGTATTTTTGTGGAAATGAATAGGAATCAACATTTTTTTAGTTCTCAAATTCTTGAGGAATTTAAGAAATACTTCTAAAATACTCTCAAAATTTTGGGAACAAAAACGTCTTTACTAAACATGTTCTTGTACATTAATTCCAAAATTTTGGGAGCTGAAACGAAAATCAGGGACAGAAACATTAACCAAACGGGGCCTAAGAGCCTAGATATTTTTTTTTAGCGGACGTAAAATTATTGAAAAAGAGAAAATCATCATATTAAGTTTTATTGCTTATTTGTTTTTGTAATGAACTTGTTTCGATTTTCAGTACATTCTTAAAACTGGAGAAGGCATTGCCTCTGTCTGCATTAGCGGTTTCATTGCTTTGGATATTCCGCCTCCCCGTGGACCTCTCTGGTGCGTAATTCTAACCTTCATTCTCAAGACATTCTTTTTGCGAGAGGACGGTTGAGATCTATTTGTATGGATGCTGATTAAATCTCAACCATTAAATTGAAGAGAGTGTACGATCTTCTATCATTGTCTGATATATAAATTATCATGTGGGCTACTACTAGTTACTTGGCTTAAGCATTTTGCTCCACATGGATTTGGTTCAAAAGTTACTAGTCCAGTGTGCCATATTGAGCATTACAAATGGTATTTGGGCCAACCCTGGGTAGAGGGTAGAGGTCTCAAACTCTCAGGGTAGGTACCACGTGTCCTTTTTTGGGTTATCTACCCATATCAAGGGGACGAATTGGGCCAGTGCGGCGAGGACGCCGCATCTCCAATATGAGAAGTATTAAAAGTGATTGTCTGATATATAGTATCACGTGGATTACTACTAGTAACTTGATTTAAGCATTTTGAGTCAACTTTGTCCAAAATTTTGATTTATGGTTTGACAACGTTAAAATTGGTATGTTTTCAGGATTCTGGGAGACGTGTTTATGGGCGTGTATCATACGGTGTTTGATTATGGTAATCAACGGCTCGGTTTCGCTGAAGCTGCTTAGAATATATTATATGTATATATATGAAGGCTGGTTTTATTAATATGCCTTATCCGACATTAAGTACGATGATTATGTATATATTATGTTGGTATGTATGTATGTGACTTATTATTAATCTGTTTCGGGGTTGAAAACTTGGAGACATTTGTAATATGCCTGGTGTTTTTTTTAGTATGTTTATGAGCCGTTTGTTTAGCGTTTCTGTTTTTAAATTTTTGTTTTTGTTCCTTAAAATCATGGAACAAAAACAAAAATGCATTATTTCTTGTCCCGTTTGTTTAATGTTTAGTGTTTGTCGTCCCATTCTTTTGTTTCCGGTCTATAGAATTCGGGAACAGAAATTTGAAAAAAAGTGTATAGAAATTGTTTATTTTCTGCACACGCTGGGAACAAAGCAAAATTGCATCCAGAATTTTGTTTTCGTTCTAGGGTACTCTCCTAGAACATAATTTAGTAACATTTTTTTAAAAATATTTTTTAAAGTAAAAAATAATAAGGTAACAACAAAATACTCACTTGAAAATAAAAGTATGAATCAAAAAAGGTGTTTAATATTATAAGATTATCGTTTTGTAAAAGTGATCTCTTAATTTGAAAAAAAATAATTAATGTATCGATCTTGATTAATATATATATATATATATATATATATATATATATATATATATAGATTGATCATTATATTCTCCCTTTTGCAATAAGAAAAAGAAAAAGATTTTTTTTTTTTTTTTTATTGTTTAACTCTTATTTAAGAGTTATTTTGGTTAAAAAAAATAAAATTAAACAGTTGTGTTGTAAATTAGTCTTTTTTAAAAAGATTCTTAGTCTACAGTCTTTTGACTGTTGACCAAATTTATTAAGAGACGTTTATACCTTTATATATATAATGTTGAAAATTCTAAATACCCACCTCACTTTCTATCCCTCCAACAGCTGTTGCATCCCTGTTTTCTCTCTCTCTCTCTCTCTCGTTCAGCCGCCGGTGAACCTTAACCATGAAAAAGACATCAATCCACCTCGACATCATCTCGTCGGTGGTGTACCTCTTCGACCACAAATACTTTCCAACCACAAGCTCGGCGTAGAAGAATGGCAAGTAAAATGATGTCGCAAGTTCCAAATCTGGAAAAAAATTACAAATCTGGAATTAAATCGACACAGTCATTGGCGGTGTAACTCCCCGACCACAAATACTTCTCAACCGCAAGCTCAGCGTAGAAGAATGGTATGTAAAATGCCATCGTAAATTCCAGATCTGGAATTAAATCCCACATCCTGTCAATTCCAGATTTGTTCCAGATTTTTTTTTTTATTTGTTTTCTTGTTATTTTGGTTGAGTTTTGTTTATTGATTTGTGATTGTTTTTGTTTGACGCTGTTGTTTTTTGCCATTCTTTTGTATGTTCTTAAAAGATATAGAAATAAAATTGGATTTTCGAATATTCATGGTGATATGTATTTTGGTTAATATTCATGTGTTTTTGGTGAAATGTTCACTGTTTTATTTTTTTGTTAATCTTAATTTTTTTCTATGTTTTTTTTTGTTCTTGATTATCTTTACTGATTGCGATGAGGTATTTACATTAATATTCACACATTAACATTTGCTCATGTAAATGTTTATGTGAATGTTCAGATTGTCAGACCAATCAATGTTTTATTTGATTTTTGTTGTTGATTTGTATGAAGTTTTCGTTTATTCACGAAGTGTTTTGATCGTTTCTCAAATATTGAGTGAACGTTCATACAAAACGTCTAAATTATTGTCGAGTGATTTTTTAGTAAATCGAAATATTGTTCTGAAATATTGAGTGAACATTCACACAAACGTGTGAACCATTATTTGAGTGAAATAAAATAATTATTTCTGAAATATTAAGTAAATATTCACACAGAACGTGTGAATCATTGTTTGAGCAGAAATTGAGTGAATTAAAAATTTTATTATGAAAATTTGAATGAATATTCATACAGAACATGTGAATCATTATTTAAGTGAACTAATAATGATTCTGAAATATAGAGTGAACATTCACACAGAAGTTCTAATGATACGGTTCGTAAATAAAAATAAATTGGGAGGGCATTTATCGATGATTTTTTTCTATATTTTCTGTGAGGGCCATAAACTTAATTATTTGAATCAAATGGCTATTTTATAGTTTATCCATTTCTAAAGACTAAATAATTAATTACTAAAAAAAACTATTTTACTTTTAACAAAAAATAAAATAAAAAATAGCTTAATGTTTTTACTTTTTGTATTTTTTGAAGTCCTTTAGAAGTCCTTTATATATATATATATATATTTATTTATCATTCCTTAATCCCATAGATTTCATGAATTTTTCATTCATTTTTTATTTGACTAAGAACGTTTTCTAAAATTTTTTGATCTTCGAATTTAGAGGATCTTACTAAGAACGTTTTCTAAAATTTTTTGATCTCCGAATTTAGAGGATCTTACTTTCACGCGATTCATGGTTAGATAGTAGCATGGACAGATCCGTCCAAGAAGAAGTGAACGAACTATATCACGAGGGGGTAAAAAGGGTCCCGATTCAAGGGAGAGCAAAGCCTTCCACCCACCGACTTCTTATATTCTTATATGATGAAAACTTAATCCATCCACTATTTAATAAGGGGTAACAGATAGGTAGTAAGCTGTCTGCTTGTAGCAGCGAAGCCAAGCAGGATATGCTGCTTATGTTATACTGAAAGCCCAAAACTAAATATCATTGCAAACAACCTACTCAACGAATCTCATAAGTCAAGACCTGTTCGCATTGCAAATTTAAGTGAAAAAAATATACTTCTAATAAACATTACCAAACGGTGCCTAAACAAAACTCCGCCTAAATTCGCTTTTGTTCACAAAACACTTTGATGCAGAAAAGCGGTTACATTCCCAGAAGTGTTCTAAGTAGCTAGGAATAAAATAAAAACTGGTTTTTTTCACTCCCACCAGGGAACAGAAACACTTAAAAACAAACAGCACCTTCCAATAGATGGATATGTACTATATATATCCATCATAAATTGTAAATTTCATCTTCACTTTAACAAAAATGTAATAAGAAATTCAAAGAAACTATTTTCTCCCCTTAGTTAAAAAAGGAGAAGGACAAAAAAAGAAAAAGATGAATCAAATCTACAAATACAACCATGATAACGCATAAAATTAGAGTTACAAATTACAAGTTTTTTATTTTTTTGTTTAGGGGGTTTAAGATACAAGGCACCGATTTAGGCGCGTGTTGATGGAGGCGCTTGTAGTTTTATCAATCCTCATCGCTGTCGTTGTTGAAAACAGAGGCGATGACAACTTTAGGCTTCTTTGCAGCATTGCCAATCTTCTGTGTAAAGCATGAACAAAAAAACGTAAACTCGCATTCAGACACATAATCGGTTTTTTCCCTTTGAAGGTGCAAGTGGCTAAACCCTAGAAAATTGAAGGGTTAGTTAGTTACACTTCTCCCCATGTAGTTGGACAAAATTGCACTTTACACCCCTCCAATATGTTCGTCATCATTTACCTCCTTGATTTAGACTAATGTGCAACGGTTACTTTTTTGGTTAATTTTAATGGTCAAACCTAAAAAGTATAAATTAATAAATTATTTAACATTACTTGACATTTACATACCTGGGATGAGATGGGGCGGGTTGAATAATATCCGCTTGCTCTATTTTTTCACATTTCCATTATTTCCCCCCGAGTTGGGTCCAATCGAGTATAAGGGTAAATTTCACATTTTATGCAATTCTTTTAACAGTTGCACTAAAATCTAAACCTCAGGATAAGTGATGACAAAAATACCATAGGGGTGTAAAGTGCGATTTGGTCAAACCACAGGGGGACAAAGTGTAATTAACCAAAAATGAATGATTTTGACGGAGGTTAAAATTCCTTGTTTGGCTGCTTTACAAAGGAACTTCTAAAATTCCTTTATTTTGCTATTACGAAAAATTCATAATTTCCTTCTTGAAATCAAATACCTTACCCAAACGCACCCTAACGATGCGTTCGGGTGAAGGATTTTGAGACTATTTCATTTTGAAAAGCAATTTCAGAAATCCACGAGATTGAAAGGGGGATAAAAATGGCATCTGAAGATACCTCCTAAAGAGGGGTTATTCGTAAATCCTTCTAAATGAGGGACAACTCTCCATCTCAAAATGAAATTACATCTATAAAATGATTAAAATCTCAATTTAAGAAAATAAACTCAGATGACAGGACTTTAAAATTCAAAATTTCAAAATTCAATCATTTCTAAGTTCCATGAATTTTTCAAATTCCTTATCCAAACGCACTCTTATTCAAATACCCCCACCCAAACACATCCCAAATTCTGCTATAACACCCCACCCAAACACACCCCAAATTCTGCTATAATCAGATGAGGTAATCGATAGATTCTATAAAACACAAGTTGAAAATAGAAGGAGAAAATGGATTGAAAAGCTTAATGCAAATTTTAAGAACCTTTGATGGACCGCTTTTGGAAGAAAATCCGAATTTCAATGCCTTGCGCTGATCTTGATCAACAAGTGTAGTAGCACTTCTAGTAGAAGCCGATTCCACAGCAGTTCCCGCATCTTCATTAATTTGCAGCTTCCGAGCATCAGCCCTAATAGACAATAACAAGACAAAATCCTTAAATCAAAATATAATTTTAAGTTAACTAAAAAAAAGATGAGAATTATGGAACGTAGATAAACCAAGCGTGCATTTGGGTCCGTTTGGATGAGTTATTTGAAGGAGGCATTTGATTTTAAGAAGGGATCCGTAAATTTTTCTTAACAAATTTTATTAAGAGAAATGTACAAATCCCTTCTCGAAATGAAATACCTTAGCCAAACACACCCTTATGGCCTGTTTGTGCAGAAGGTATTTAATTTCCAGAAGGGAATTGTAAATTTTTCTAAAGCAATTAACAAATCCCTTAAGAGTGCCTCTGAGTCAGGTATTTGAAAAGGAATTAACCAATCCATAAAGTTTACTTTAAAAAAATCAATTTTATAAATCAAATTCCTTCTTCAAATACATTAACCAAACACACCCTATGAAAAATTCTTAAGGTAAACTCCTTTTTTCCATCAAATTCCTCCCTCAAAAACTAGAGATGACAACGGTTCGGTTTTGGGCCAAACTAAACCAAAACCGCAAAACTGTTAAGATTTTTTAATTTTATATAAAACTAAAATCAAAATCAAAACCGCGAACCGTTTTTTTTTTTTTTTTATATATATAAACAAATTAACCCAATTAATCCTATAATATACATACATACATATACACACACACACACATTAGGGTCAAAATGCAAATAAATGAAAAAAAAGTGGGGGTAATATATATAATAAAAATATATTTAAAATATCAGTTACGCAGTTCGGTTTCACGGTTACTATCCCAAAACCAAAACCAAAACCGCTTTGATTTTTAATTCCGAAACCAAAACTGTAACCAAAACCATTTAATCTGTTTCAAAATCGAATCATTCGGTTCGATTTTGTTCGGTCGTCCATCGGTTCGGGTTGCATTGTCATCCCTATCAAAAACCTCACCCAGACACACTCTAACAAGTCAAAATTGAATACATACATCTGAGCAAACTTTGCAAGTTCCCTCTCTTGACGCTGTTGTTCTCGTTTTTGCCTGTCATCACGACTACTACTCCCATGCATCTCCCTCATCTCCTTGAAACGCTACAACCGCAAAAATAAATAAATAAATAAATTAATTAAAATGAAATAATTTTATGCATGGCTAAAGTGTACCACAGAACAAAAGCTAAGATCAATTTCATACCCAAACCCTAAAATATGAATTTTTACCTTTCGGTGGTTGTGGTCATAAGAGCTCAGGTGACCTTCAAACTCCACAGCCAGTTTATATTGCTTGTTGCATAAATCGCAATAGAAGACCTTGTGTATTTCTTTCACCTCGGTTTGGATTTTCTGCTCACGTTCTGCCATAACCTGGATTTTCATAATGTGCAGGAAGCAGGCAGTAGAAGCCACCAGGTAATAAAAACTGCACGAAATTCTCAAGACCTCCAAAGGTTGAAGTTCCCTTATGACATACCATTCCCGTTCAAAAGACACACATATATGCTATATGCTGCCTTCTGCTATTAGATGTATGTTTCAGAAAAAGTAAAGCATCAACCCAAATTCTCTATGTTGGAAAACGTCTAGAACTACTCACTATGAATTCGGAAGAGCATACCTCTCGCTTCTTTAAGACTTCTTCAGTTTCCTCGACCTCAATATCAAGCTTTTTCCGCTGGATATTTTCTTCTGCAGTGAAATAATCATCTTCCTCTTGTTTTCCAACTCCTAGCTTTGCATCTCTTATCCCGGATTTTATTGGTTCAACAATTCCTAAAAGAAACATAAAAAGAAAAAGTAAGTCCAAGAACACCAATGGTGTACACTTGCAAACATAAAAATAAAAAAAGAAAAAGAAAAAAAGAAGATATTATGGGAAGTTGCTCAAGACATGCAACTATGATCATTACTCCTACCTTGTTCATCCTTCCCAAGACCCTTTCCTTTCCAACCCATCTTCTGGAGAAGCCTAAACCCAACGTTTGATGATGTCAATTGTGTTTCAAGTGATGCTTGTTCCACGTTGTCTAGGTCTACATTTTCTGCTGGCCTGTGACCAATTGGAAGGCGAAAATCGTCGGCAAGATCCTCCAGAATAGAAGCCTCATGTACCTAATATAGAAGCATACGTTAGGGGAAATATGTTCCACAAGACTTAGCATAAAAATAATTTCAAGATACATTCAAATTGCAAATGAAGATAACATAATCACATAAAGCCAACGGCTGACAAATAAACAGACTATGTGATCGAATAAAAGGGGAGAGAGAGAGCGAGAGACCAATATATTCAAATAGATGTCAAGTTAGCTTCAGTTCCACCATAACAATAATGAGTATTGTGAAATTTACCTCCATTTTCTGTTGCCTTCTGTCTCTGAAGCGCATCTCCATTCTACCAGTATGGGATCTACTGTCCATCTTCAATGACCTAGATGCAATACAAAACCATGAAAAATGAAAATCACACATCAAAAAGTAGCATGGTAGGTGGGCCCAATATGACATACTTTAAAGGGTTTCATATCACCGCAAGTACCAACTGCCAATAAATTCCATCCTTAACCACAAAACAAAAATAAGATGATGCACACAATATTCAATAAAAAAATATATTACACAAACATAATAAAAGAGTAAATTGTAATTGCATATCATATTATCACATATTATCAATTGTCATATTACAAAAACATTAAAATGAAATCCTTCTAGATCTAGCCGAAAAATGGAGTGGACCACTTGGGATTTAGCTTGGATATGGCAGATAATGGCTTGGATCTGGCCAAAACAAGGCCTGCTGGTTGGAGGAGAGGTGGAGACGAGCTGGGGGGAGGAGGGCTTCAACAGAAAGTAGGGTAAAATGGGCGTGGACACCCATTTTACCTCGTATCGGGCTTAACGGGCATTAACCCAGTTACAAGCCGTTACAGCTTGATACTGGTCCAATACAGGCCGATTCGGTAGTGTTTGGCCCGCAAACAGTTTATCAGCCCATAACAGTAACAGTGGGCCGATAAACTCATACGTAATAGGGATTAGGGTATGTAATGGCCGATAATTAAAACACTGGTGGTAACAACTAAATGAGGTGATGAATGCTGCAAGGCAGCCTCTGGCACTCGACTAGTTTCAGGAATAAGCCAATTATTTCCATTCATAGATCTTAACAAAGCTTTCCTATAATCATGTCCAAATTTCCATCAAATGAAAGAAGGTTTAAAGAAATAAATCTACCCAGTTTTTGCATATCCATAATAGTTGATAGACTGTTCTCAGGTGGTTAAGTATTTCAATCAACTGCATCACTCATATACATGATAAATAGCGCAAAATTCGTACAGACCCTGGATAGATACGTTACAGTTGCACCACGAACATACAATTATGAAAGCAAATTTCTACAGAACTAGTTCAATAAGTTATCAGAAACATCATATCCATAAGCATATCAACTAATAATTCTTTTTATTGCACGAATAATCCAAATCACCCATTAACGAGCTACAATAAGCGATAATCAGCAGAGTTGCCTATTCAAAAACGAACTTCCCTGACCTTCTAATGTCAGATTATCGATTGAATCAAGGAAAAACATACAAGGCCTGAAGTTACAAACCTAGGATTTCTGAATCGCGTTGAGATGTGCAGAAAACAATATTAGTGGAGCTAATCTAATACATAAACATACTTACATACTTTTCAAATAATCCTCGTAGAAGAATTTACTGGATTATGAGAGTCGCCGGCGAGTGAGAGAACAACGATTTTCTGATCTCTCCGTCGTTGGCGTCGTCTCTTGTCGTTCGATTTCGATCTCTCAAACTAAGGAGAGAGAACGAGGGAGAGAGAATTTTAGGGTTACGATAATTTCACCCGGGAATGATATCTCTAGCTCACCGACGGTCCAGATTATGCCACGTGCCCACGTTCGCTAAGGTTAGGTTTGGGTAACAAATTTGACAAATTGAAAAGATTTGTAAATTAAGAGATTTTTTTAAGGGTAATTAATTTTATAGAGGCTCAATAGAGAAAAAAGACCCCTGACATGAACAATTAAATTTTTAAACCCCACAAATTTTTTAGAAAAAAATCTTTCATTATGATCCTCTGTTAACATTTATTTACAAATCTGTCATTTTGTCATTATGCAACAAAACAAATTTGGACAACAAAAATGTGTTAACGTTAAAATAAACTTGTTCCAATAAATACCACTTACCTATATTACAATATTACATTGGGAATTGACATTAACATTATTGCATCCATTTTTATTTTTTTTTGCAAGTTAACGCATCATCTCCCAATCTGTCTGTTTTGTGCATTACGTTAACGCTAACTTATTTTTACCACTAGACGTGTTATATATTTTTTCTCTTGAATATTTAGTATATTTTGTGTGTGTTTACGTTAATGCATCTTGTTCATTTATGTGTGTGTTAACGTTAATGCATTTTTTTTTTTTTTTTTTTTGTGTTTCATATTATCGTTTTTTTCATTATTTGTTTTGTGTGCATTAACGTTAACACATTTTGGTGAGTTTGCGTTAACGTTAATCCACATTTTGTTATCTCTCTCTATATTTAATTTTAATGCATTTAATGTTGTCCAAAAAATGCATGATATAAAAATCACTTACAACACAGACAAACTTAGTTGCATTAACGTTAACGCAATTATAACCCCGTCACATTTAACTTAATTGCATTAACATTAACGCGATTACATACCAACATATTTTACTTAATTGTGTTAATGTTAACGTGATTACAACCTAGCACATTTAACTTATTGCGTTAATGTTAACGCAATTACAAACCAGTACATTTAACTGATTGCGTTAACGTTAACGCACACCAACTCAGCACATTTAACTTAGTTGCGTTAATGTTCAACATAATTACAATCCAGCCGTTAACGCATTTAATTTTGTCCAGAAAAACACTTGTGTAAAATGAAAAATTGTGTGCGTTAACGTTAATGAATATTTTCACCCTCACAGTCGAATCGAAAATGAATATCACCACCGTCGAACAATACCGCCGAATCGAACATCAACAACTTGAAAAAACACCACCAACGTGAACAAACCCAGCCACTGAAGTTAAATGCGTTAACATTAACGTTTTATATAGGCAAGCTTTTTGAAGTCCAAATCTTTTTTATTTAAAGGCAAACTTAATTGCATTAACGTTAACGCAATTACATCCCAACCCATTAAATAATTGCGTTAACGTTAATGTATTTTAATTTTTAGGGCTGGGTGTTAACGTATTTTGCTTGAATATTTACATTAATATAAATACATATTTTATTGGTTTTAGCGTTAACGTTAATACACATTTTTTTAGGGTATCTTGTGTTAACGTTAACGCATTTACATTGTCTGGATAAAATTTGACTGATGACCAATGGTGGTTATCGGATCTGGCTAGTGGTGGCTGATGGTTGTCCGAAACGAACATCAACACCGCCGAAAAACACCACTAAAACGAACAACATCCATCACTACCAAGAATCAAATAGAAATATATGTATATATATAGGGAGAGAAAAATACCTGCCACCGCCACTATCCATCACTATCACCACTTAAAAAATTATACAAAAAATCCACAAATTCAAAACACATAGTGATAAATTGTGAAAACCACCACTTCAGAAATATTCAAGAAACTCACAAAATCAAAATACCCACAAATCCAAAACAAAATCGTGGGCGTCAAAACAAAGACGGATATGAATAATTAATATGCAATAACCAGTAAAAAACCCAATACTTCAATACGGTAAAAACTAGCTATAGTAGGGAAAACCAAAAGCAAAACCAGATCTGTCATCGCCGCCTCGTAAACCACCATCGAAGACGAAATTGCGAACCATCATCGACAGATCTGTTCTTTAACCTCCACCAGAATCTTTGACCCAGAATCTTTGACAAATCTAGGGTTTGAGCACGAGAGAGATAGAGAGACAACTGATTGAGCTCGGACTCGGCCTGGAATAGTCGAACCGACCGTTCATTTGGGTGATCAAAATAGGGGAGAGGTTCTCGGAGCTTGAAAAATGGCTGACGGATGGGAAATTCGAGGAAAGAATCAAAGGGAGAGGGCTTCTGATCAAGGACTGGGCGCCACAGGTTCTGATTCTTTCCCACCCAGCGGTCAGCGAATTCCTGACACACTGCGGCTGGAACTCCACCATCGAACGCATCTGTTCCGGCTTGCTGATGATCATATGGCCTATGTTCGCAAAGCAATTCTTTAACGAGAAGTTGGTGGTGGAAGTTCTTAAAATAGGCGTCTGTGCCGGCGTTGAGGTCGCCGTACGGTGGGGAAACAAGGAGAAATTGGGGATTCTGGTGAATAGAGAGGACGTTAAAGCAGCTGTAGAGATACTGATGGACAGTGGAGAAGAAGGAAAAGAGAGAAGGAGGAGGGCGAAAGAGCTAGGTGAAATCTGCCGCCGCCACAATGGACCATCGATTTTAGAGAGAGGGAGAATGTGATGTTAGGTTTAGAGTGAGAGAGATCTCCTTTATGTTAGGTTTAGACTAAGAGAGTGATCTCTTTTAACATAAATGATTAACGTAAATGAGAGGGGTATATATGTCTTTTTATGTCCCATCTAAGGGCTAAAAACTTAATTGATTGTACTGTTTGATCTGAATCCTAACCAAACTTATAAAAATAATTTTTTTTCTTAATGGTCTCTCTATGGGAGATTATATAATAAAAAACTCTTTTTTTAATTGATTACATTTCAGTGATTTCATTGACAAAAATATCTTCATAGCATATATATATATATATATATATTTATTTATTTATTTATTTTTTGGGTTAATAGCATTTTACTTCTATGTGATTTGACCAATTTGCACTTTATCTCTCTATGGTTTAAAAATCGTCACTTACGCCTCTATGGTTAGATTTTCAAACCACTTATCCTTTGATATAGAGGGTAAATGCACCTGAATCAAGACCATAAAGAGGTAAGTACAAACACAGGTAATAAGTGCAAATCAGCTAAATCGCAGGAGGTAAAATGATATTAGTCATTTTTTTTTTATTATTTTTATATGATATTAATAAAAAAAAAAAAAAAAAAAAAAGTAAAAACCTAAAAAAATAAAAGTAATTTTTTTAAAAAAAAAAAAAAACTTAAAAACGAAAAAAAGGAATTCAAAAACAAAAAATTAAAAATAATAATAAAATTTAAAAAATAAAAACTTTTTTTGCTTTTAAATTTAAAATGTTTCTTTTTTATTTTTATTTTTAACTTTTTGTTTTCTAGTTTGTTATTGAAAATATTTTTCCTATAAAAAACCACGCACAAAAATTAAAGAAACAAAAATAAAATAAAATAATAATACCGAACAAAAGTTAAAAAAAATAGAAACAATAGAGAGATAGAGGAGTAGAAACTAGAATATATATATATATATATATTATATCGCAATCGTATTTTTGTCAGCAAAATATGATAAGTGTTGTCTCAGATATTATTAAAATAACAGGTAGTGTCTTCTATATTTGTTAAAATTGTAGAAGGTGTCTCGAATTTTACTGTTTGAATTTTTGGCTACTTTAATTAATTAATTAAAATGATACCCATAAATTAAATTAATCCGATTAGTGTTTCGTTGCGTTACTAATGGTTTGGGGATCGACATAATATATTTATATGACAAAAATGATTAAGGTTTGAATGAGATTTTAATTCTCAAAGTAACTCACTTAAGATTGGATGAAGACAAGATGGATAAACAATCCCACATCCATTGTGGAGTAAAAACTCGAGAACCATATCAAGCTATAAGTTGTAAGCAATCTCACATTGATTGTAGAGAACAAACTTAAGCTTATATCAAGTTATAAGTTGTCGGCAATTTCACATTGGTTGTGGAGAACAAACTTAAGCTTACATCAAGTTATAAGTTGGAAATAAAAGCAAGCATGTTGAACCCAAGATTTTGATGAACAATTAAATATTGATGTTTTTTGTGAAACTAATGAGTTTATTGAGTGTTTCAAATTTAGAGTTCCGTACATTTGATTAAGAAAAAGACTTGATGAAGAAAATATAAAGGGTGTAAGATGGACATAATGAAGATATGAAGAATTTTGAAGACATTGAAGAAAAATAAGTGAAAACAACTCTTTACTTATATACTCTTAATATAACCCGAATTAAGATCACACACGACACTTAAAATGAGTTAATTCTATGCATGTCATGATAAAAAGTAATAAGTTTAAGATCCTAAAATGAGATATTGTATATGCTGAAATGATTTTGATAATTAACTTTATTGAAAAATGTGTTTTAAAGTATAAAAAGTTATTTTTTGGGTCAATTCAGTTAACTGAAAAAAACAATCGGTCGACTGATTAAAACAGTGAGTTTTGGAGTTAAAACGAAGTGCTACTGATCTAGTAAGTCAACTGAATGAAGATGATCGGTTAACCATTTGAAACAGAAGCTGAAATGGGTAAGGAAGTAAGCACACTAATCCAATCAATTAGCAGAATGAAGAAAATCGATCAACCGTTTGAGTTAGTAGATGAAATGGAGAAAATTGGGAGCATACTGGACGAGTCGGTCAACCGACTATGGAGGGTTGGTTAACCGACTGTGAGTAGTGCCAATGGCTATTTCAAGCTTGGCACGGGTCGGTCAATCAACTGCTTCAGTTGGGGATTCGGCTAATTTGTTCTCTTAGTAAAAAAAACTATCTGTTTTTTATGATTCTAAGAGAGGGATTTGGGGGATTTGAATATATTACAAATATGAACAACCTATTTAGTAATCCCTATTAATATGGTCTATATATTTTGAAATTCTCTTAATTTAAATGATTTAATATTTCATATTCTGAGAATAGTTTTATGGATTTAAATGAGACATTTGAAAGATATTTTTAAATGGAATATACTTGAAATGAAAGGTAAATGATATATGGGGTCTTATAATGTCATTTTATGACATATCTTTAAAAAATTAGTCGTTGGAGGGTTAGTTATTGGTCTATTAATACAGACCTATAGGAATTTAGTTATACACACCAAGAATATCAGTTTGAGCTTTTATAAGAGTGAAATTTACTCTGAGATTTTTACGAGATAGTTTTTATAAGTTCTTAATCTAAAGAGTTTGTTTGGCGTCACCGATTTGAGTTCTACTTGCTACATTGTCATTGCCTTCGTGTTTTCCCAGTGAGATCTATCCAAGTTTTATTAATTTACTTTGAAATTTTATTTATCTTGAATTGCTTGGTATAGGATTGTTAGAAAAATCATTTTGAACTTAAAAGTCAGATGACATGTGTCATTTTGATAAGGTGGAGTTGACTGTTGAAAATTCTTCACGTTAGCTGTACTGGGTCTTGGAAGGACTGGCTTATTGTGTCCAAAGTCCTACTCCTTAGGGGGTGGTACCTATAGAAGGCTCGGGCCAAGATTTGTCCCGGCGAAGTCCCTTCAACTTGAGAATAAGAGCTTAGAGAGAAGAAGTACAAAAATATGTCAAGTAAACAAATGAACTCAGAGCATTCACATAAATAAAGCGTACCTAGGGCCTGTATAGCCCCTGGTATATATAGGCATCAGAGATGATCAATCAAGCCTAAACACGATTAATTAGGTGAAACCATGCATTTAGCCAATAATCCAGGACATTTAGGAGATAATCACTGGGCGTCGACTTTTGGGTCTATTTGGTGAAGCCTGCGGGCCTTTATCAAGCCTGTGGGGGTAAACTGGTGGAGGAGAGTAGAGATCCTTGGAGTCCCAGAGGAGAAACGAGCTGGGATGGGGAGCCCGTCGAGACGAATAACTGAGTCTCTGAAGTTGGCCATCTAGGGCATGACACAGAGCTCAAGGAAGCAACATCTTTACAGGACACCTTGGTCCTTCCTAGGTGCAAAGAAGATTCCAGGGAGGAGCCTTGGTCGACGTATGCTCTAGCGTGGCACTGTGGATTCTAGAATGCGTCCATGTCATAACGAGGATGGACATGTGGCTAGGTCCCAAGTGTTGACTCAGTGGTACACGAAAATACCCTCAACAGTTGTCTCTTAGTCCTGTGCGACGAGAGAAGCGAGATGGTCAAGGATATCAATTTCTAGCTGGAATGAGTATCCCAGAGACTTCGAAGCACGAGAAACACCCCTGGTCGGCTCTCTGGAGCTCTCTGCTAACCAAAGGTCAGTCTTTCTGGTTGGAGCTTCTAGGAGGTGGACATGTCTTCTGGGCGATCCTGTCGACGAGTAGAGTTTTGAATGACATTATTTGAACTGTTTACTTTTTTTGAAGGGCTAATTTAGAATATGCCCTCATGCGACCGAGCTTTGTGGTCAAATAGCACAACAGGGCGACCCCGAAATTTCTTTGATTTTCTGGGTATCACTTTTCCCACGGTTAACTTTTTTTAAGGGGTTAATTTTGAATAGGCCCCCATATAGTTAGGCTCTGTGGTCAGGTAGCAGGGCAGAGCAACCCCAAAATTTCTACAATTTTCTAGGCAACACTTTTCCAATGGTTAACTTTTTTCAGGGGAACAAATTTGGAATAGGCCCCTACATAGTCGGGCTCTGTGTTTAGATAGCACGACAGGGTGACCTCGACATTTCTTCAATTTTTTGGAGCTCAGGCCGTCACGTCTTCTGGGCGGCTGTCTCCTGGAGGGTAAATGCCTGGAGGTCAAGCTCTTGGAGGGTAGACCCCTAGAGGTTAAGCTCCTGACACTTGGGGAAAAGCTACTAGCTCTTGGAGGTCAAGCTCCTGACTATTGGGGAGCAAGTTGCTAGCTGCTGGGGTCAATCTGCTGGTTCTTGGGGGGCAAGCTACTGGCTCCTAGGGGGTAAACTGCTGGGGTCAAGCTGTTGGGGTCAAAGTGCTGGCTTTTGGGAGACAATCTGCGGAGGTCAAGCTACTGGCTCCTGAGGGGCAAGCGGCTGGCTCCTAGAGGTCAGATTCTGGGGCGATAGATTTCTGAACTTCGCGGTTAAGCGTACTTGGGCGGCAACAATTCCAGAATGGGTAACCCCCCTGGGAATTCTGAGAGATAGATTTCAGAACTCTGTGGTTAAGTATGCTTGGGCGGCATCAATTCCGAGATGGGTAACTGATAGGTGTGATATACCTACATATTTTCAAACCGAATTAAGTTATTTTCGAGCGTTTATATAGTATTTTATTACGTTTTAATTAGTTTTTATCTTTTTTTATTAAATCAGGTGTGTGGGACAAAAAGATAGAAAACTGGAGCAAAAACGATAAAATTGAACCAAAAGCGGTCGAAGAATGGTAGAAAAAACAAGCCCACCACCGCGGCGTCCAGACCACCGCCATGGCCATGAAGAAGCTGAGAAATACAAAAGGCTACTGACAGCCCATCGCCTAGGCGAAAATCAAGCAGAAATATTTTCTAAGCCACCCCTGTCTTTATCGCTGCAGTGATCAGCCAAACCGACCTACCACCGCTGCAGTGGTGAATCCCATCGCCGCTGCGGTGACCCTTTGCGCAGCATGAAGATATTTTTAGGACATTTTACTTATATATATCCTCTCTCCTCCCCCTTCTCCAGCCTCTCTTGGTATTTTGAGCCTCTTAGAATATATCTAAGGGTAGATAGAGTAGTTTTAGAGGTGGAGCTCAAATCCCGAAGTGGAGAAGACGGTGAATCGATCGTTGAGCGTTCTTAGTGGTTTATCTTCGGACGAGGCTAAGTTCTTAGATTGTTTTTCCTTATTTATTTAACTTAAGATCATGTGAGCATGTTTAGCTTGTTATTTCATTGTAAATGCGGCTATGGCTATAGCTAAACATGGATTGTAGTAAGGATTAATAATAAATTTATAAATACATTGTTTGGATGATTTCGGTGTCGGGTTTATGTTTGTTCTTCATAGTTTGATTTTATTTATCGTATTATTTATTTATCATGCTTAGTTAGATAAATGGAGAATACGGGGTTTTGACAAACCCTGGATTCGAATTTGGGTAAATAAACGTCACGATTCTATAACCTGGTCGGGGTTTGAATCGTAGATAATCGATAACGTTGGGGTAAGACTCACGCGACCTAGGGTTGTTAAAACGTTGAAGGAGATTTCTTCGTTGACACGAAGTCACATTATATCCCCCGTCTTACACTCGGGAGAGGTGTCAAGGAAGTTTTAGAACGGAGATTGTCGATAGGGTAAATACAACGCACGATCCAATGACCTGGTCGGGAGTTGGATTGTGTGCAATCAATGACGCTGGGCGAGACTTATGTGACCTAGGGTCGTTAAGACGTTGAAGGGGACTTCTACATTGACTCGAAGTCATGTATTCCCCCGTCTTACACTCGGGAGAGGTGACGATGGAGTTTACGTACCGAGGTTGTCAAATAGGTCGAACACCGTAAACGTGAGTAAATCGAAATCGAACACGTATTTGTAAACACGTAAATCCCTAAGCAATTCTTCACCCTAAAGCATATTAGTATATTAGTGTAGTTAATTTAGGATATATTAGTAGTAGTTTAATTAATTAAATACATTTGTTTTTAACTTAGATAAAGTTTGGTCACGACAAACGCGGTATTCGATAGTAACGGCACCAATCCTTGTGGATACGATAACCCGATCTTAACGATCACACTATACTAAAACTTAGACATTGTATACTTGCGAGTGTAAGTAGCGGCGTATTTCACGCCCCTACCAGTGACCTTTTGGGAATTTTGAACGACATTTTTTCGAACCGTAAGCAAACAATCTTGTGCGAAGAGATTCTGAGTAAATCGCTAATGGGCAGAATTCTGAATAGAAATTCTCAACCTATTAATGAACTATCTTGAGTGAAGAGATTCGGGGCAGCGAGCTCTGAACGGAGCTCCTCTTAGTCGTGTTTTTTTTACCGTTGACCTCTAAACGACGCAAAACTCAGACGTGTACAATCTCACAGTACTTGTCACCTGAACCACTCATCACATGGGTTGTGTAGAGTTTTTGTCGGAGAACAAAACGGAGAACTTAGACGTTGGAGAGCTCTAGTCGGAGACCAAAGAGCAGAGAGCTAGACGCCTTCTTCGAAACTTTGGTTAGAGACCACATAGTAGAGTTTTGAGTGGCGCTTATCTGATCTTTCACCTTATTCTCCCAATTTGCTTTCACTAGGTTGGTCAATTAGCTTTTTATGGAGAGTGTGCCTTTTGCCTAGTTGGATTCTCACCAATCCATAATTTAAAAAAAATGACAAAGTTGAGTTTAGTCTCAGAGCCATCATTTTTGCTGATTGGACCTAGAAACTCAAACTCTATGTTGACTGTCAAAACCTTAATTTCCTGGTTGACATGATCATGACCAAAAAGAAAAGTGGTAGGACTCTGCTGACTAGGGTTAGGGAGAAGACTTGACTGGAGGCGGTAGAGTAGTGGAGGAATGACCCCAGATATCTGGAGCTTCATATAAAGATGGCTAATGGATTCCTGGAGTTAGGGAATCAGGATACCATGACGGCTATCCACTGTCTGCATTCGGATTTCCCCACCAGCCCTGTGGAGATGGAGTTCTCAGAGTCGAAGAACGGTGCCGAGCATAAAGGCATCACGCAGAGAGATGCCGAGGAGGACAGTGCTGACGAGGGGGCCCATGAGGAGGGCAAGATTGATGCTACTTCTCCTCGCACGAATGCCCCTTAGGATGAGGGCAATAAGGACTAGGCTCTGGACCATCGTTTTTTTAGCACTTAGGATTTTGTCGACTCATTTTCACTTATTCCTATTTTTTTTACCACGAGCGTGTAAGCTTCTGAGCGGCATAAACAGGGTACTTCAAAGTTTACTCCTTCCTCTCGACGATTTCTCCAAGTTGCTTTCTGCTTGTTACTGTTTTCAAAGTTGTAAAATTTTGAATTTTTTTTTAATAAACTTCTCGTCTTTGCCTAAGACCATGGACCGCCAACCCCCCAATCTAGGACTCAAGTTGATTGTAAGGAAATCTTGTTGTAGATTAGGAGGAGGCTTTCCTTGAGTGCTTGGTTCGTAGGGGCACAAAATTGTGGTTGGTTCCTCGTGGCCGATCATCGGGGAGTTCTCCGTAGTCAGGTTAATTCAAGAACCCTTTCAAGTTGTTATGTTCATTTAGTCCACGTAAGAGCACCTTCCCTTTTGGAACGTTGGACTTATAGTCAACTGGTAGGGAGAGGTACGTAACTGAAAGCTCTCAGACCTGATCAATGCCTCGCCCATGGTGGATGACCTTAGTCTTTCTCTAGGTACGAGCTATTGACCTTCGGAGAGGGTCTAGTTGTCACCCTCAATGCTGAGCTCCAGGATGAGGCTTGTGGAGAGTCATTTATGATGCCGAGAATTTGGATATTGACCTGGAGGATCATCTGCAACTTTGGGGATCAGAATACCGCTGGGGAGAATCATTTACGATGTCGAGAGTCGGGATATTGATTTAGAGAATTATTCACGACTTTGGGGGTCGAAATGCGACTGAGTAGAATTATTTGCGACGCCGAGAGTTGGGATGTTGATCTAGAGAATCATCCGCAACTCTGCGGGTCAGAATGCCACTGAGGAAAATCATCCGCGACCTCGAGAGTTGGGATGTTAATCTGGAGAATCATCCGCAATTCTGGGAGGTTGGAATACCGCTGAGGAGAATCATTCACGACACCGAGAGTCGGGATGTTGGTCTGGAGAATCATCCGCGACTCTGGGGGGTCAAAATGTTGTTCACTAGAGAGAACACAAGGCACATTGCACAAATAACCTTCTTTATTTTGATAAGTAAAACTGCAACATTTTGTACAAACTGGAAGTTATTTATAAAAGTGGATATTCTCTACAGAAGTAACGCTTCAAATAGTTAGTGTTCCATGGCTGCCTGAGTAGTACACTTTCTTATGTTTCAAGATTGGTGCCCGGATGTATGACCCTAGTGACTCTGTATGTCCCCGGAGTTGAATCCACTATGGATGACGTTGATTTCACCATCACGCATTAGTGATCATCCCTGGCCTCAGTCTCTTGGGGGGTGGACGGTTGCAATTTTCCCTTCTTCTCTACGCCCGAGGCTTTCCCTTGGGTTCTTCTTCATCAGGATGCTCTTGATTTTCTCTCCGAACATAGTTTCCAAGATAGCCTCTTTGAATGAAAGCTTCAATCTCCTGTCAAAACTGGAGGCAATTTTTTGTGGAACGACCCCGATCTTGGTGGAATTTACAATACTTGGTCATTGCCCTTTTGGCCGACATTCCTCTTAAGGGAAACAAAGGATGAAAGAAGTCACACCTTGAATTCTTCGCGAAAATGGCGGCCACTGAGGCCGTAAGCGGGGTGAACCCTTGCTGGTAACGCCTTGGGAGAGAAAGTGGTGTCCTATTCCCGGGAAGGGGTCCTAATATCCCTTCCGCTTGTAATTTTATTGAGCCTTGGGTTTTATTTAGACATCTATTCCTTGGTTCCCTCAACTTGTTCACTCATTCCCTTTCTTTCTCTTGGTTGCAGCACGGAAGTCAACACCATGGAACGTAGTCCCTCGATCTAGAGCTTGATCGAGAATAGGAGTAGGGTTTGAGCAGTGGTCATAAAACAACGTCTGATACCAGAGCACATCCACAAAGGCATTTAGTGCTACAGTTTTAGAGAGGTCGTCGCACATATTTGCTTTTCGACTAAAGCGTTCGACGTAGTTTCCCAAAGATTCAGTGGGCTCCTACTGAAGAGCAAAGATATAAGCCATAGTTTTCAACCTCTACCGGGAATGGTTGAAATGAGCCAGGAACAATTGCTCGAGCTCCCTAAAGGTGAAGATAGATGTTGGCCTCAGACCCTAGAACTAGGACCTCGCTGCACCGATAAGGGTGATGGGAAAAGCTCTGCAACGCAGAGCTACAGAGGCCACCTGCATATCCATATGAGACTTGAACATAGACAGGTGGTTAACAGGATCTAACATTTTATCATACGGACTTATCTGGGGGTGAGTGAAGCGTCTCGCCGCTACTTCTTCTAGAACTTCATCCATAAAGAGAGATCTCATCTCCACAATAACACCCGATCTTACCTGGCCTCCTTGCACCTCCTGGAGGCGAGATTTTATATCAGCCAAGTGACACTCCACAGCCTCTCCTACTCGGGCTTCCCCCGCACATCACTGTCGGTAACTTGGGCTGTAATGTGACGGGAAAGGGACAAGTAGAAACCAACTTCATGTTCAAGCCGGCCTCTAAGGTCAGACCTGGTTGAACGATGAAGAACTCAATGATCAGGGGACACTGACAGGTCCTTTATCACAAATTCGTGCAGTAAAGGAAGTGGATATCTCAACATTGCGCCGGGGGGGGGGGGGGGAGGAGGGGCTCTTCCGTCCTACAAACTCAGGGTTACGTGGTAGAGGGCAACCCTCTAGCACATGCCCATTAGAAGTGTTCATGAGAATATCATGGTCTTGAGGTGGCTCCTTGAGCGCTGCAGTCTAGAGAGCTAATCCACCCTAAATAGGGACAACGACAAGTGCGCGAAGAAGAGTTATATACACGACTTGAACTCACTTATTTGGAATTCAAGGAGATCAACCCAAGATACTTCTATGGCTTCCGAGGTCTATCTTACAGCCCCAGGTGGCAGAGTTGATAGTCCTTCTTAGTCTTGTAGGGGGCAGTCATCATTGTTGGTGGGAGCTGAAGGGTGTGTCCTTGGAGTTCTCGACATGTCTTTTCTTTCTTCTGTCTATCTGTATGACCAAACCTTATGATCATCTAGGCTCAGTTGGTGTCCCAAAGAAGTTCAAAACTGTTGGTGTCCCAAAGTGATCAACACCTCGAGTATGGTCCAATCAAGTGACATGTGTTATTTTGCTGAGATGGAGTTGACTATTGAAAATTCTTCACGTGAGTTGTGTTGGGTCTTGGGAGGATTGGCCTATTGTGTCCAAAGTCATGCTCCTCAAGGGGTGGTACCTGCAAAAGGCTCAGGCCGAAATTTGTCTTGGCAAAGCCCCAAACTGTTGGTGTCCCAAAGTGGTCAACACCTCGAGTATGGTCCAGTTAGGTGATAGATGTCTTTTTACTGAGGTGGAGTTGACGAGTTGTTTACGTAATAAATATTTAAAAAAAATAAAAAATTACTGAATAAGTTGAGGTTTAACTTATTTACCCAAGGCATGCATTTTGGCGTTCGAAACGCCTGGATTAAATCGTTGTTATATTTTTTTTAAGTCTTTTTATCTCGACCTTGTGAAGGCCGGGATAATATATATATATATATATATATATATATATATATATATATATATTTATTTATTATTTTTTATGTTCTGGCCCAATAAATTTTTAAATTTTTCGGTAATTTTAAGTTGATTAACGGTGGTCTATTGATATTTTAAATAAATCTAATTTTTTGTTCATAAATTACGTTCAAAACACTCCATAATTATTTTTGTAACACTAAAAATAAACAAGTGGATGAATTTTAAAAAAATTGCCAAAGTTGACCAGATGAATTGTTTCAATAACAGCGGATTGTTTTTCGGTAATTTAGAATTAACAAAAGATTGTATGTTCGTAACAGAAATGAACCAAATTTTTTGTATATAAATTATGTTCATAACACTACATAACAAAACTTAGAACACTAAAAACGGACTAGTGAATAATGTTTAAATAATCGTCAAAATTGGTCGGATGAGTTATTTCGATGATGATGCAGTTTTTTTGAAAACATTGAGTTAATAAAAAATGGTCGTCTATCTGTAATAAAACTGAACTTGATTTTTTTGTATACAAACTACGTTCATAATGCTAAATAATAAAATCGAGAACACCAAAAACGGATAAGGGAATATATGGTGTTGAAAGAAGAGAAAACTTATATAAAATAATAGAAAAAGTTTAAATGGACATAACTTTGCGCTCGGTGGTCCGTTTGGGGCGATTTTTTTTTTATTTCTGATATTTTTTCGAGATCTAGGCGTGGAAAACACCATAGGCGGTTTGGTCGAGTAGTTTTTCAAATAAAGACCGTTTTCACCTTCAATTTTGGATTCGAAGTGTTGGGTGACTAAATTTATAATCTTCGTCGTGAGCATGCGTCTTGTCCTGTTGGTAAAATTGAAATCTTCAAAAGCTAGAGTGATGACTCAAATCAGACCCAACTTTTAAAAAAAATATAGCCCCCAACGGACCACTGAACGCAAAGTTATGTCCATCCAAACTTTGTATAACAATATAGTGTTTTTGAAATATTGAAGAGCAATAAAATGTTGTAGCAATAACTATTATTTAAAAATTATTCACTAATCCGTTTTTTGTATTCTCGATTTTATTATTTAGGGTTATGAACGTAGTTTGTATACAAAAAAATTAGGTTCATTTGTGTTACGGATAGACGACTATTTTTTGTTAACTCAAAGTTTTCAAAAAAACTGCATCGTCATCGAAACAACTCATCCGACCAATTTTGACGATTATTTAAAAATTATTCACTAGTCTATTTTTAGTGTTATAAGTTTTGTAATGTAGTGTTATGAACATAATTTATATACAAAAAAATTGGTTCAATTCTGTTACGGACATGAAATCTTTTGTTAATTCTAAATTGCCGAAAAAAATTCTACCGTTATTGAAACAACTCATCTAGTCAACTTTGACGATTTTTTAAAATTCATCCACTTGTCCGTTTTTAATGTTGTAAAAAAAAAGTATTATGGAGTGTTTTGAACGTAATTTATGTATAAAAAAATTAGATGTATTTAAAATATTGATAAACCACCGTTAATCAACTCAAAATTGCTGAAAATTTTAAAAATTTATTGGTACAAAACATAAACATAAACATAAAAAAAAAATAAAAAAAAAAATTATCCCAGCCTTCACAAGGCCAGGATAAAAAACTTAAAAAAAAATAATTTTTTTTGCTCACAGCCTTCACAAGGCCGGGATAAAAAATAAAAAAATATAACAACGATCTAATCCCGACGTTCCGAATGCTGAAATACTTGCCTTGGGTAAATAAGTTGAAACCTCAACTTATTCAGTAATTTTTTTTTTAAATATTTATTACGTAAACAACTCTGGAGTTGACTGTTGAAATTTCTTCACATGAGCTATACTGGGTCTTGAGAGGACTGACCTACTGTGTCAAGAATCCTGTTCCTTAGGGGGTGATACCTACAAAAGGCTTGGGCCAGAATTTGGCCTAGCGAAGCCCTTCCGGCGTGAGAATAAGAATTTAGACAGAAGATGTACAGAAATATGTCAAGTAAACAAATGAATTTAGAGTATTCGTGTAAATAAAATGTACATTGGGCTTGCATAACCCCTGTTATATATATAGACGTCGGAGATGACCAGTTAGACCTAAATAAGGTTAATTAGGTGGAACTATATGTTTAGCCGATAGTCTGATGCGTTTATGAGAGAATCATTAGGCTTGGGCTTTTAGACCCATTTGGCAAAGCTCAATGGCCTCTGTCAAGCTTGTAGTGATGAGCTGGTGGAAGAGAGTAGATATTCGTCGAGTCCCGGAGGAGAAACGAGCTTGGATGGGAAGTCAGTTGAGACGAATGGCTGAGTCCCTGAAGTTGGCCGACTAGGGAATGGCGTAAAGCTTAGGGAAACAACGTCCCTGCGGGGCATCTTATTCCTTCCTAAGTACAAAGGTGATTCCAAGGAGGAGTCTTGGTTGGTGTATTCTTTAGTATGGTATTGTAGATTCCGGAATGCGTTCATGTCATGATGAGGATGGACACGTGATTAGGTCCCAGGTGATGACTAAATGGTGCCCGAAAATACCTTCATCAAGCCAGAAAATCTTTTTAAACGATTTATAACTGATTATCTGATTACGTGCTAAATTTGTGCTACCTACTTTATTTATTAATTAGATTTGAATTGTTTCACATTGTATCTATCATGTAGTGATTTGGGATATTTATCGGGTATATTCGTATTGAGGTTGTAGAATCTCATTGTGGGAAGAAACTCATATTTTTTGTATTTATGAGTTTGAGTGGATTAGACCACGTTTTGGACGGTGTCTAGTCAAGATAGTTACGTTTTGATTTTTTTCTTATGAAAAAAATTATAGTTTGATCTTTGTCCTAGTAAAAAAGTTAGGTATTATTTTTCCTCGAAAAGAATTAGGTTTTAATTCATCTTGCAATTAAATTATTTTTTGAGTGATTTGCAAAGATTTATCATTCCCTATGAAAATGATAAGTGAGAGAATGTTAAGTTTATCTTTAGCCTCGTAAAAAGATAGGATTCATCATTTACTAGTGAAAATGATAAATTGTAAAAATTGATTATGTGCCTGTAAAAGAATCATGAGTTATAACGATTTGGTTCCTACTTGGTAAATGAATTAAGGGGTTTAGTGAATTGTGAATCTCCTTGGAGCTCGGAGGACTGGATATAGGCAAGATTAAATTAACCGAACCAAGATAAATTCTTGTGTGATGCATTGATTTATTTTCTATCTTGTGTTTGGGTGTGCACTTAATATTAAACATATATCCGCTGCGTATAAAGATAATAATTGATTTAGGAAAATTAATTATTTGTGTTTAAGTGTTTGATTGTTAAATTTTTGTAATTACCCAATTCACTCCCTTCTTGGGTAACTCTTTGAGCCAACAAAGTCACTAGACAACAAACATTTAACTTGAATCGTGTCGGGTCGAGTTTTGGATCGGGTTTGGGTCCGATCTGGTTCGTGTCGGATCTTGACCCAATAGGCCAGTTTTAAGTTTAAATAAGTGACAGTTACGCAGTTTATTAACTACTTAATCGTTAATTTTAAAGTAGTAATAATGAATAAATATGAAGCTTCATTGGTGACTGTTCGTGTGAATATTCACGCAAAAAGATACCTTTCTAAAATTGCATATATTCAATGGTGTCTTTTCGTCTTTTATAAATGGAAGACTCCACATCCATTTCAATTTGCCTAATTCACAATATTAGCATTTCATATTACTACCAAAGCACAAAACATATAGAATTTTGTGAGAGTTCAAGTACAAGTTTAGTTCGCCAAATTTTTTGGTTTCAAGTGCTTGCACCAGAAACTTAAAGATCGTTGTACCTTGAGAAACAAACTTCCATTATGACCATTAGCACCAGTGATGTCGCGTGAATCTGCTTTAAGAACATAAAGTCAAACTCTATCTCGATCTACTTCGATTTTGTTCATTTTTTTTAATATTCTGGTAAGCCTTTATTTAAAGTTTAATTCATTGTTTTTATTATGTAAACATTTGTGTCCTATCTCTACTTTTGCTTTTGTTTCTGTTATGTGAACACTTACGCCAACACACATTTTCTAGTTCTGATTGATGAATGTTCACGTTCTACAGATTTACGTAAATGTTCATTTTTTGCATATTCGTGTGAATGTTCACGTAACGATTATGGTCTGGTATACACTTTATAATGATTCACAGAACTTCCAAAATCTAATTTTACAGTTTATTCATGTACGGTTAATATTCACATTAATATTGTTTAACTATTATTTGTTTTATTTCATGATTATTTGAGTATTTATTTTGAAATTTCAGTAATTATCACCAACATTAACCTCATAATTTTTGGGTAAATTTTAAATATGTCTTAAATTTTTTTTTCTTTAAATCTTTATGAAGCAGAAATTGAACTTTGAGAATAAAACACTAAAACAAACACCGTCCTGGAGTAAGAATTGACATTGGTCATAACTCCTTTAAATTGAAAATTATTTACTTGTAATCCTTATAATTATATATATATTTTTTAAAAATATAATTTTTTTATCATGATATAAATATCTTTATTGTAGTATCATTAATTTAAATTTATATTTCTATCATTACTAAGTTCTGATATGAGAACTTATGCTTGCGTCTAATATACACTTCAATACATGTGTTCAACACGAAAAATGCTAGGATTAATTACACTTTATCCTTTTTAATTTGATCAAATCTCACTTTACGCCCTCATAATATTTTTGTCAGTATTTGCTCCCCATGTAGTTCGGACTTAAATCCAACGTTAATGATTTGTTAATTCTGACTTGTTAAGGTTTGCCCATTAATTTTAACAAAAAACGTATTTACTTAAAATTACACTACAAGAAATAAGTATTGACGAAAATATTACAGAAGTGTAAAATGAAATTCAGTCAAACCGCATGGAAAAAAAGTTGTTAGTAACCCTCATTTAATTTGTAAAGAAAGCATCAAATAAAGAAGAAAATAAAGATATTTATAATTGATAATTTAAAAGGTAGCACTCAAAAAAAGGTTGGTAGGATCCCAATCTAAAACTTTAGGTTAATTCATTATAAAAAATTAATGCCAAACATGCTAATTACCATATAATAATACAATTAAATAATTTTTTTGGTACCTAATTTTAGAATATTTAAGTAAAGAAGAAAAAAGAATGTGTTTGTGCCTAAACTTGAAAATCACTTTAAGCTTGGGTTTTGATGCTCTTTAATTGTTTTTCAATAAGCATTGGTAACTTTTTAATATTATTTATTTTATATTTAAAAAAATAATATATATATATATATATAAAATAAAACAGGATGACTTTTTGGCTGACTAGGACAAACTTATGATTAGGACAAACAAAATATGACCAGGACAAACAAAATGCTGACGAGAACAAACAAATGTTGACTAGGACAAACATAAAAAAAAATCAATTTTGGTAAAAGGTTGAATCAATTTTTCTTAATTAATTTAATTACATAATTGAACAATTACACAATTCCTTAATTAGACATAGCATTTAGTGAGAATATAAAAACAAATTAATTAGTGAGAATTGATTAATTAATGTAAAAAAGGAATGGTTTATTGAGTTATAAAAAAATAAACATACATTTTTTATATATTTCTTAATTCTTTAAATATTGAGAAAAAAACAAAACCTATTAATTTATATCATATTTAATTTATTCCTTAATTAAATAATATTCCTTAATGATTTAATTAAATGTTTCTAATTAAAATTTGCATCGTTGTCTATCTCGGCTGTTGGCACTATACTTCGATTTCAACTATTTTTTCGATTGCTTATTACTTTGAATTTTTTTTTTTTTTTTTATTTATTTCTTATTAAATTTTAGAATCTCCAATTGATGCTTGGACGGTGACCCCTGAAGTTGAAGCAGTGTCGTTTCTTAATTAACATACCATTTTTTAGGTATGTTTAACTAACCTCAACCTTAAATTTCGAATCCCCAAACAATTTTTTTTTTTTTCCTTTTTGTTACAATACTTTTGTTTATGTTCCTAAAAAACTGGGAATACAAACTAAAATTTGGGACAGAAATACTACGGTGGTATTTGTTTAGTGTTTTTGCTCGTCAATTTCTGTTTTTGTTCCTCCAAAAATCACTTAAGTAGCATTTGTTTTAATGCGAATTGGAGTTTTCGAATTGCAATTAAAAATGAACGCATGTAAAAATCTGAAACGTAACCGAATTCTTCCATTTTGCCTCTAGATTATCAGTACTAAAATTTTTTCCCTTTTGTACAGATGATGAACAATATCAATCTCGGGGTGAAGGTGGTGAGGGCCCACGGGATGGTAGCGAAATATGGTCAGGGCTCATCTCTTGCCCTCTTCACCGATGTCACCAACTCCAAGTACTCTCTCTCTCTCTCTAAATTTGCATTATTGGTGTATCAATGTGTGTGCTAATGTATATTGTTTGTTTGATTTTAATGGATGCTTAATTTGTAGGATGGATTCATACTGCTTTGTTACCACCATCATCATTTAAGTATTGTGTTTTGTGGTAATACTTAATTGGGGGAAAGCTAATGCGTAAATTGTTGACTGGAATGGCGTTTTATTTGCAAATAGTTGAAATTTGCAAGTAGATTTTAATGGTTTTAGTCACAAGTTGATTCTAATATTTAAGTGGTTTTAATCAGAAGTTGATTATGATATTATTGTTAATTTTTTTATTTTTTGTTGTGCGCACCTGCGGCTCAGTGATTGTTTTTTATATTTAAATTTGTATTGTATGATTTTTATTTTTATTTTTGTGCACTTGCAGCTCATTGATTGTTTTTTATATTTAAATTTGTATTGTATAGTTTTGTTTTAGTTAGTTAAATTTGTTTTTTAGAGAGAATTTAAGAAGAACACTCATCGAAGAAAAGATTAGAGAAAATCATTTACGGTGGTTTGGACATGTGCATAGAAGACCCATATAAGCACCAGTGAGAAAATGCGATTTAGTTCAAATGCGGGACTACTAGAGAGAGAGGTAGGTCTAAGAAGACTTATGACGAGATTATTAGAATTAATTTGATGACATTGAACCTGACTGAGGGGATAACCCTTGATCGTTCATTATGGCGTAATTTTACTTTACTTTATTCCTTCCGGTTAAAAAAAATACGCTTTACCTAATTTTACTTTTAAATAAAATGATAAACTATTTTTTTTCTGTTTAAATTAAAAGAATATGCTTAAAATGGATGGAGTTAATTTTTTCACCTAATTTTTAGATGAAATAGGCAAAATTGTCTATTTATTTTTAATTATAATTTTTTAAAATATTTATGATAATAAAATAAAATAAAAATAAAAAAATAATTTCATCTATTTTATTTAAGAATTAGAAGATTTTTTTTTTTTGGTAGAAAAAAAGAAACAACAAAACTAAGGACTACGCGAACGGGACTCGTTCTTCATATCTGCTATGAGAAGCCTTTCCAACCTCTCCGGAGGTTTCTCAAGAAAATGCAATTTTGTTCCACTGTGCGTTCTCATTCTGGTTAGATAATCTGCACATATATTGTTTATCTTTCTAGTCATTTGGATAAAAAAATCATGAGTGTCTATAATATGTTTGCATTCCGCGATCTATCTTCTATGGACGTGGCCTTGGGACACTCTCCATTGATCAAATTTACTGTTTCTTCCAAATTAGATTCCACCATAAGTCTCGAGATACCTCTAGTAATCGTCAAATACATTTCTTCGTGTATACTCCTGATTCTATTAATTTTTAAGTATATTTTATTAATTTAAACGTTTTTTTTTTGTTAAAGAGAGCTTCCCAACCTCCTGGCTATAGGTTTTTGTTGAAGAATCCCAAAAGATATACAGCTTGCAAGCAATCTTATCTGGAAAGAAGATTTCCTTTTTTTTCACTTTGCCCCCTTAAATTTTATCAAATTGCATTTTCTCCCCTGAATTACTTTTAAAAAACTTATCTAGTATGGTTCAGAGTAAAGTGCAACGGTTATATTTTCTATTAAAATTAATAGTAAAATCAAAAAAATTTAAAGTAATAATTTATTTAATATTAATTGACATTTATACTCTCGAATCAGTCCGATAATATGTGTTTGTCCCTTTGTTGTTGTTTCTTTCCTTTATTTGCCTCGGTACAGTCGTAAGAAAAAACCAATCAAGGGCAAGATGTAAGGCGTTGGCGCCGTACTCTAAAAATTATGATAGAATTGAGGATTTTTATTGAACAGTTTACGAAATTAAAATTTTAGCCAATTAGTCTACGTGCTAAAGTAATTTTTTTTTAAAAAAAATTTAAAGTTATTGTCAAATATCCAAAAGTTACTATACGCCATAAAAGTTATTACAATTGTTTACATGGAAAAATTACACTAACTTTTATATATTACAATAATTTTAAACTTTTAAAAAATTAATGTAATGCATGAACTGTATAGTCTAAAATTTTAATGTAATGGACTGTTCACAAAAAAAAACCCTAAAATTAATTTACACTAGCCTCTATTTGAAAAAAATAAAAATTCAAGTACTATGACTGGATTGGGTTTCTGTATTCCCAATTTGCCCCCCAAAATTTCTAAAAACAACACCAATAATACTATATTTTAATTATAAAATTCATTCACACTAACCCTCAAATTTTTCCTAAATTACTTTTTGGCCCAAGGAAGTCCAATTCTCGAACACTCCCTCCCCTACTATAAATCCAATGGGATTCACTCCCATTTGATCCCAAGAAAACACTCACCAGACAAATTTTCTTCCAGAAAAAACTGCACCTTTCTCTCTCTTCTTCACCTCTGTGTGTGTGTGTGAGGGAGAGAGAGAGAGAGAGAGAGAGAGAGCTCAGCTGAGAGACTGTGCGAGAGAGAGAGGGAGAGAAAGCTCGACTGAAGGAGAGTGTGTGTGTGTGTGTGTGTGAGAGAGAGAGAGAGGGGTGTGAGTGTGTGTGTGTGTGTGAGAGAGAGAGAGAGAGAGCTCAACTGAGAGCGTGTGTGTGGGAAGAGGTGAGAGAGAGAGAGAATGGGAGGAAAGAAGAAACCCTCTGTTTCTGTCTCTGCAATTTTCAGTTTTTTCAAGGACCCGAAGACAAAACGGGGTGGCGGCCAAGGCGGCGGCGGCGGAGGAGATCAAGAAAGTAAGGAGGATCACATGAAGGCCATGAAAATGTTTCCGAGTGACGAGGACAGAGGGCGGTGGGTGGCGGAGCCCGGCATCGACAGGAGGGCCTCCGCTTACATCACCACCGTCCAGAAGAACTGGAGCCACCTTGACCTTTCGAGCTAGAAGATCTCATATCTATTTTAATTTTTAATTGTAATTACTTTGAAATTTCTAGGTTTTAAATGAAAAATTATCAATAATTTATTTTAGTGCAACATTTTTTTTTTTAAATACAAACGGTTGGAAACTAAATATTAAATCTACCACAAAAGAGACACGCTACATAATCGCTCGATACAAACCTTTAGTTTTAAGCATTTTCTATGGTTTAAGGTTTTAAATTGGCATATTTAAAATTTATTGCTCCAAATCACGTGAAATTTTTCTTTTTGGTAAATTGTCTTTTTATCATTTTTACTTTATTTAATTATCACTTTATCTCCCCTATTTCAAAAAGTTTTAATTTAGCGAAATATTATTTTTTACTGTTTAAATTAAGAGAATATACTTAAAAATAAATAGAATTATTCATCTAATTTTAGATGAAATAGACGAATTTTTTCCTCTATTTTAATTTTAATTTAATTTTTTCAAAATATTTATAATAAAAAAATAAATTAACATTTAAATAAATAGATAATTCCGTCTATTTCATCCAAAGTTATATGGAAAATTTAACTTAATTTATTATTAAGTATTTTCTATTAATTTAAACGGAAAAAAATTTAATTTCTCATTAAACTAGGTAAAATGTAGGTTTTTAAAGTGAAGGAGGGTAAAGTAATATTTATACAAAGTAAAGGAAGATAAAAGCAATTTACTCTTTTTTTTTTTTTTTTTTTTTTTCTTTTTTTCTTTTTTTCATATAGGGTTAATTATAACCCTCTAATATTTTCTTTATTGAACAGAATTGCATAAAATAAAAATCACTTATTATATTTGACCTGACCCAATCCGGTGAATAAACGATGTAATTGAGATTAACTAATATTAAGTTTATCTTGATATTGGTTAATCTCGTGTTTTGTGGGATCAGAGAATCCTTAATAATGAGAATGAAATTTAATCTCATGTACCAAACATAAGAATGAAATTGTCATTCCCATAATCATTTCAATTCCGTCTTGAATTTCGTGTACCAAACGCAACCTAATAATGTTGCGTTTGGTATACTGGAATAGAATAAAATCACAATAGAATTGAAATTAATATGATAATAAAGTAGACTAGTCATTACCATTCCTATATTTTGTGGCAAAAATGATTACATGTGGTATTGTAATGATGTCAAAGGGTAAAATAATTTAATTAAATTTTCAACAGTATGATAATTAATTTAATTAAATTTAATTTTAATTCAAATATTTGGTTAGTATTTAGTGTCATGTTTTTTGCTGATAAATAATTAAAACATAATCTCATGTAATTGAGATTAACTAATACCAAATTTATCTTAGTATTGGTTAATCCTATATTTTGTGGGATTAAAGATTTTTTGGTAACGAGAATGAAATTTAATCTCATGTACCAAACATAAGAATGAAATGTTCATTCCAATCCGGTCTCAAATACCGCATATCAAACGCTACCTAAGGGTACAAAGTAGGGCTGGCAAAACATGTATTTACACAATGACATGACATGAGACCGACACAAAATTATCAGGTCTGGGTTTTACTTATCAGGTATCAGGTCTGGATTTTACTTATCAGGTATCAAGTCGTTATTGTGTCAGACCCAATAACATGTAAGGAATAGTACAGATTATCATGTTGACCTGATAACCCAATATGTAAGACCCTGATTTTTTTTCATATGCACAATTTAAGTCGTATTTTAGCACATTTAAAAATAACGGGATAGACTGTGTCATTTATTGTTTAATTTCAAATTTTAGGGGTTAATTCGCTATTTTAAAAATATTAATTTTAGATTTTGGGTTTAACTAAAACTTAAAGGAAATTGAGGGGGGGTTATTATAATTTTTTTAAAATAAAATTTTTTAATCCTTCCTTCTTGAAAAAGGAAATCAAACGATATATATATATATAAGCACACACTTGGAAGCAAATAAGCGAGGAAAGAGACACGTGGAAAGAGCATCGAATATATATATATATATACACATATACACACACGCCTGAACACGGGAGAAAAATAGAAAAAGAAAAAGAAAACGGGAAAGGAAGCAGAAACATGGAAGAGAGAAAGAAGAGAGAGAGAGGAAGATCGATCGGCAGTAGGTTCGGATGTCCAATGAGTGTTTGGTGGTCGGAGATCGTGTGGGGTGGTGTGCTTGGTCGAGGAGAGCTTCGTGAGGGTGCCGTCGTCAAATTTCAGAAGAGAAGGTGGTGGTTCGGCGAAGGTGGTGGGTGATCGTCGCCGGTCGTCCGGGGAGCATTCGGTCGGCCGTTCAGGTACGAGTGTGTGTGTTTCGTGATCGTTGCAGTCTCCGGGATGCTCTTCTCATCCGGTGGGAGTGATCGTTGTGGGGGAGGTCGCCGGAGTTGGTTAGGTGAGAGAGAGGTTCAATCGGTGAAGTGTTCATCCGGTTGGTGAGGTGGGTGTTCGGTCGGTCCGTCCAGTTCATCGGCGGAGTGATAAGACGTGTGTGTGTGTGTATGTGATCGCCAGTGGGCATGGGCCAGAGGGGTCTTCGTCGACGGTGAGGCCGCCGATCGGTGAGGTGAAAGAGAGCGTATCAGAGACGTGAAACCAGAAATTCGAGAGAAAGAAGAAGGTTCGGCTCGGTTGGTTCGGCAGAGTGTTCGGTGTGTGGGTATTCCTCCGACGGTGACGGTGGCCTGAGTGTTTCGGAGGTGGGTGTGCAGTCGACGGTGTGCTGGTTGTTCGGCGGTGGCTGGTTATGTTCAGGTAAACCACCCCAGGAAAATCCAAAACCCATCTCGTGGTCGCCAAACGTTTCGGAAACAGGTGAAACCTCAATCGATTATAAATTCTCGTTAAATTAAATTTTAGTTAGTGTTACAAATCCTAAAATCATAATAATTTCGTGACGATTAATTAATTTTAAGTACATGGTACATAAAATTAGTAACAATTCGGAATATAGGATCCCCATTGCATGATTAGGATGTTTTAGATAAGATATTAATTTAGAATCTGCCACTATTAGGTTCGCAGGCACTGGCGTCCAGATAAAGTGTAGTCAGTGTCAGTTTGACAAAACGGATATCGAGGTGAGTATACTGTCTTCTTGCCAGACTATTTTTCTATAAATATATGTGATTATTTAAACTGTATGAATTTATAAATAATATGGATCAAGTAGGATTTGAATAATTTGGTAAATTGGATTTCGATGGTTTTCAAAAAGGAAGGTGAAAATGAATTTATGTTGGCTTTTGGTGAAATCAGACGATATTTTTAAAAGAGAATAGAAAACATCGGTTTCCTAGAAATGCCTAGTTTTTCTAAAAATAAAGGGTGAAAAAGTGGTTTTAATAAAATCAGACGTTTTCCTTAAAAGAAAGTGTGATATATGATTTCTGGATTTAAAAGTTGGTTTTGAAAGAAAAGAGATAGACGTGGTAATTAGACGATATTTATTGGGTTGTGATTCCATGATGCTGTATCTGATTTTGACAATGTCATAGTTGTTTCTCCCCGTAAGAGGTGTGGATTATGTTTCTCCCCGTAAAGGGTGTGGATTATAGTTCTCCCCAAAAAGGGGTGTGGATATTTCGCAGGAAGGCATTTCTATGGATGTTATGGTACCGTTGCAACTCCCGATCGTGAGGTTAAAACGATCACTAGGACTAGCCAGTGTGTGTGTGTTGGAGGTGTGTGTTTGAAATTGGTGCTTGAGATGTGGTGTTTTACGTATATTGGTTGACTTGATATTACTTATTATAATGTTTGGTAGGATTTTGTACTAGATGTAATTTATCTATATCGCATTATTTTTGTTGTTTATATACTTGTGCTTGATCCATACTAAATTGTGAAAAAATTTAGAACGTAGTAATATTTTAAAAATGTTTTACTAAGAAGACAGTACACTCGCAGGTACAACAGCTAGGAGTCGGTCCCCTACTAGCACTAGGTAGAGCTACGTGATGAAGTCATATAGGCGATTGAGAGAAGCTGTCAAAAGTGAACCTATAAAAGGTTCATGAATAAATACTTTTAGTTAATTTAATTTTGGGACGGGTGTGTCCCCCATAGTAGGTGTTTGTATTATACAGTAGGTGTATATTGTCATTCATTTGTTAATTTGGGTAATAGTGATGTCATGTTGTAGTCACGCCCGCCTCGGGATGACGGGTGTCCGGAACGGGTTGTGACACAATAGGTTACATGATAATACACGATAAGAATTTCGTGTATTCAGGTTACACGATAACCTGAGATTTAATAGGTTACTCGTTAATTTAATAAATTATTTTTACAACCCCAAATTATCAAATATTATAATTTAGTACCTAATATATATATTCACATTTCCCTAACCCTAGCCCATTTGATATTCGTTCTCGTGGCTTCTTACTCCGTTCTTTTGCCGTTGCTCCACAAGACGATGACGACGGAGGACCGCCGCTGCTCCATTTCGTTCTCTCTCCCTTCGCCGCTGCTCCACAAGATGACGACCACCGCTGCTCCATTTCATTCTCTCTCCCTTCGCCGCTACTCCACAAGATGACGACGACCGTCGCTGCTCCACAAGACGACGATGATCGTCGTTATTCGCATCTCAGCCCTTCGTTCGACTCCAGGTAGCTGTTATCATCACATTTCATTTATTTTTTTGGTAGATCTGAAAGGTTAGGGATCAATAGATCTATTTTTGTCCAGATAATTGTTATAATTTCTAATTGTTTTTTATTTCTCAGTTCCACCATTCGCCATTCGAAGCTGAGCAGAATCTCAGCTGCCGTTCGTCGAATCTTCTATTATTTGGTGAGTGAAATCAGGGTTTTTATTTTGAAAATATGTTATTTTTGTGATTGTTCTCAAATTTCTCAGTTCTACAGTTCATTTTTCGAATCTCAGTTGCCGTTCTCGAATTTTCTAGTAAGTGATGGAGTGAAATCAGGGTTTTTATTTTGTAAAGTACGTTATTATTCTTATTTGTATTTGTGCTTGATATTTTCTTCACAGATCCGTATTCATTTGTGATTGATTTAAAATTTCTTTGAATTAGTGAGTGAAATCTGCATTGGTGATATTTTCTCCACAAATCCGTAGTGTTTCTAATTATGTTTTGAATTGGTGAGTGAAATCTGCATTGGTGAGTGAAATCTGCATTTTGTTACTTATAAAAAATTCATTAATTGTTAAATATTGCTATTATAAATTGTCTTTCTAAAATATTTTTTTGTTGTTGTTGTCGTATAGGAGTAAGGTGTTTGACAACAGGAAAGTCATTAGTTTATTATGTTTATTATGGATCTATTCACAATTAATTTAAGATATTCCATATTTGGTGGTGTTATGTGAATGATATCTGTGTTGGTATTTTTTTATTTTTTTTTGTGTGACATTGTAAATGTAATGATGAATTTTTTTCTTGTTTGGTTTGTTTTGGTTGAACTAGTTTTTGTTTTTCTTTTGTAAATAAATTTTGTTAACATGGTATCAACTTAACAGGTTAACATGTCATTAACGTGTAATAGGTAGATTAATTTGTAATGGAAACTTATCAATTCTTATTGTGTCGTGTTTACCTGATAGGTTTCGTGTCGTGTCATGTTAACACGATAATTTTCGTGTCATGTTCGTATTTGGGTAGTCTAACACGATATACTTATCGTATTGTGTTCGTGTATGAGTCTTATCGTGTTTCGTGTTATCGTGTAATGACCTGTTACACGACTTATTATCTGTTTTCCCAACCCTAGTACAAAGTGCAATTAGACTAAATTGTACTCTTTATACCTGGGCCTCCCGAGCCCGAGCCCGAGCCCAAGCCATACCTTAATTTAAAGAAGCAAAACCCAAATCCAACCCTAGGGGCTAGGAGTGACCCAATACTAAATTTTTTTCAAATATTTTTTATTAAAAAAATTAATTTCATAATAAATTTCAGATTCATATTTAAAAATAAAAAATAAAAAAAATAATAATAGTACAATCAACACAACATGATAGTTCAAACAATGCATACATTGGACGCAAAGCATGGTTTTTTATTTTTCTCCATCTTAAATATTATATTTAGTTTATTATCTAATTACTTATATTTATAATAATTAAGATTTTGGCCCAAAAAAATAAAAACTCAAACGACCTTATTTGCATTGACGATAGGATCTAAAACACGAATCAAAACATAATTAACATATTTATATTCAAGTTAGAGACAAACTTAAAATAGCATAAATTATGAACTAAACTTTCTATTTAGGACTATTGAGCAATTATCTCTATTGTATACCAAGGTAGTGTCACCCTATTTTTTTTAAAACAAAAAATTCTGATTTAGAAATAGATAATATTTCTTGGCAAAATTGTCCTCAATTTATTCATACCACAACAAACATTTGCCGCCACATCAAAAGAAAATGTTCCTCATCACCGTCACCACCATTGAACACCATAATCTTCATATAAAAAATCAACACGACCACAACCACTACCTACCACCACTACCCTGAAAACATTCACCCCACAACAAATAGTCACCATCACCACCACCGCAACTCCGATCACCACAAATAATCATTGCTATCACAATCACCGTCGAACACTACAACAAATTTTCGGGTTTGTCCCACATCGGATGTGGAAGTGGTTGGTCGTTAGGTTATAAATGTGAGGGAAAGTTTTATTTCATGAGTTAGTTTCTGGGGTTAAGTGAGGTCTAAGACCACCCTACATGGCTTGAGAGAGGTCCAAGACCAATTCTATATTGATATCATAACTCAAATTACAATAACTCTGGCCTAATTGCTATAAAGGGAGAGACTGTTCGAGAATTAGCCAACCAAAAGCCCAATGTGTGAGAGAGAGATTGTTGGGTTTATATTATATCGGATGTGAAAGAGACTAATAGTCAAATTATAAGTGTGAGGAAAAATCCCACTCATAATCTAACTTTTGGGGTTGAGAAAGACCCAAGACCACTCTACACAAACATTCACCACTACTGTCATCACAACAATCACTATCACTGCCTACCACCACTACTGTCACAATAAATATTCATTATCATAACAAAAATTTCTCAGCATCACGAATATTCACCACCACAACAATCACTGCTGATGACCGCAACAAATATTTATTACTAATGACACGACCACAACAACAAAAATAGACCACTATTGTCAACATAACAAACCACCCCCACAACAAAATAATCAAAAACCAAATAAATAACCAAACTATACAAACTAAAAATATCAAAGAATAAAAAAATTGTTCCAACAACAATCAAAATAATAGTAAACAACAAAACCACCCAGCAACAAAATAATATATATAAAAAAAAAAACAAATAAATAATCAAAACTATACAAACTAAAAACACAAAAGAATAAAAAAAAATTGTTCCAACAACAGGAAAAATAATGATAAATTTATATGAAATTTTATAACAACAAAATCAACAACCAATAATCAATAATATACAAATTCAGAAGCAAATAATAAGAAATTTGTCTAAAAAATAATCAAAACAATCCCAAATTTACAATAGATTTTATAGTTGCAAACAATTCAAAAACAGGACATCAACAATATTAGAAAAATAAAACAAATCAATTTAGATGTAGAAAAATCAGATCTTAAAAAAAAATTAGATATATAATTTTTTTTTTCCAAATCTGGAAGATAAGATTTGGGCTAACCCAAATTTGAAAATTTTGGGCACACAAAGAGAGATTGTATGGTGATGATGGTGGTCCAGGTCTTGAAATGCAGATGCAAATCGTATATAGAACCTAGATTTCACGGTTTTCAAATCTAGAAATCGGTGTTGTCCCTGTAAGATTAATTTCGTTTTGTGAAAACCATCACACAAACAAAAACATTCATATTGAATCATCAAGAATTAAAACATTGAATTTTCGAAAACGTACCTGAATTCATAACAAGAAGATTAAAATATTCGACTCTGAGATTTTATAATCTTCTAAATCAACACTTTTGTTTTTTTGTCTAAATTTCTCTCTGACAATAGGAATCAAAAGAATAGAAAATAACCTTGTGTGATATAGGCATCATGGGTCCATAACCCCAAATTATAAACAATCGTGTCTGTTCGCATTTCTATTTTAACTCATCATAGAAATAGAAATTATTTTAGTCTCTACACATTAAAACCCACATCGCATTTCTATTTTAACTCATCATAAAAATAAAAATTACGTTTGTCTCTACACATTAAAACCCACACTTAATAATACCTTAATTAAGGCCCCAAAATTTAAATTAATCACTTTAATTACCCTAATTTTATTTGATAGCCTATAATTCATATTTATTTAATATATAATCCCATATATTTAATTTTACTCCAACAATCTCCCACTTGGATTATATATGTAACTTTATAAACGTGAATTATATTTTATGAGCTCATGAGTTTTGTTATCAAAACTTTATACATCTTAACAATATTGTCTATTAACCACACCAGTACAAAATCAAAGCAATCGTCGTTACATATTTCGTAACTAAACCCAACAATGATCACATATATCAATGCAACTAATGACAAAGATCAAATGTGGATGTGTAGTATGAAAATTTCATGCAATATGATCTTAACATACCTATTTCCAACCGGTTCTCCTTAAATCTTAGTGAGATCAAACCGTACCAAATCAAAGTGAATACAAACTAATACTTTACTATAGTAAATAACTATACAATAATCATAATATCCATAACAAATGTGTCTATAAATAAAAGCATCTAAAATACAAACTCTCAATAAAACGACATATCCTAAAAAAAAAAAAAAAAACACACCCATATGAGTAGTGTGCTCAGATTCGCAATCATGGAGTTTGTCCCAATGTGTTCTATAGACATAAGTCCACTATGAACTCTTTCTTTGACAACTAGGAACTTGATGTCTATAAATTTTGACTTCGTCGAACTCCTATTATTGTTAGAATGCAGTACTGTTGATTTATTGTTACAAAATAATTTAAGTGGTCTTTCAATGCCATTCAGAATACGCAGCCCCGTGACAAAATTTCACAACCATATTCCATGATTGGACGCCTCATAACAAGCAACAAACTCAGTTGCCATGGTAGAAGAAGCTATAAGAGTCTGTTTAACACTCTTCCAAGATATAGCACCTCCAGTAAGTAAACAAATATAGCCTAAAGTAGATTTTATGCTATCTCAACATCCATCAAAAACGATAAGTACCCCATGACTTTCTTAGCTGCTATCTAGTGATCATTTTCAGGATTGCTTAAGTATCTGCCCAACATGCCAACAACATACGCAATATCTGGACGCGTACATACTTAAGTATACATCAAACTTCCTACTGCTAACGCATAAGGAATCTTTGCATCTCCTGAATCTCAAAATCATTCTTAGGGCATTGACTGAGACTAAATTTGTCTCCCTTAGCCACTGGGGTGTTACCTAGTTTGAAATCATGCATACCAAATCTTTTAAGAACTTTCTCGATATAGCTCTTTTGTGATAAATCAAGCGTACCCTAAGAGCGATCCTGGTGTATCTGGATACCCAACACAAAAGAAGCGTCACCAAGATCTTTCATCTCAAATTTCTTTGATAGAAATCTCTTGGTTTCGTGCAACATGCCTATATCATTGATGGCAAACAATATGTCATCAACATATAAAATCAAGTAAATATGCTTACTCCCATTGAACTTATGGTATATACAATCATCAACCACATTCATCTCAAAAGCAAACAAGATAATAACTTAATGAAACTTGTAATGCCATTGACGAGAAGCTTTCTTAAGCCCATAAATGGGGTTTCTTTAACTTGCAAACCATCTTCTTTGCATCTCCCGACACAAAGTTTTTTTGTTGCACCATATAGATTGTTTCATCAATGTCAGCATTTAGAAACACAGTCTTAACATCCATCTAATAAAACTCAAGATTAAAGTGAGTCACAAGTGTCATTATTGTTCTAAAAGAGTCTTTCGATGAAATTGGAGAGAAAGTCTCTTTATAATCGATGACTTCTTTTTGTGTAAAACCTTTAGCGACAAGACGGACTTTGTATCTCTCCACATCAGCTTTTGAATCTCTTTTGTTTTTAAATATCCATTTGCAACCAATGAGTTTTGTACCTTCAGGCAATGGGACAAGATCCCAAACATCATTGTCCTTTATGAACTTTATTTCCTCATTCATAGCATCAATCAACTTTTGAGATTTAGAACTTTCCATGGCTTGACGAAAATTGATTGTATCATTTTCTACCGCACTAATGTTAAACTCGTGTTCTTGGAGAAATACAATGTAATCATCTGGAATTGCACTTCGCCTTTGTCTAGTGGATCTCTTTAATGGCATAGGTTCTAGAGGTGGCAAAGTTTGTTCTTCTAGAACGGGAGGTTCTTGGATATTGTTTTGATTTGGATATGCTTATTAAATAATGTTAGGAATAGGAGCCTGATCAATGTCAATAACATCTATGGGAATATCAACATATTCTTCTTCAAAAAACAAAATCCATAACCTTATCTCTCCCAACAAACTCAACATCCTCAAAGAACCGGGTGTTTCCCGTCTCAAAAATTTATCTAGTAGTAGGATCATAGAATTTGTAACCCTTAGATCTTTCGGAGTATCCAATAAAATAACAACTAACCGTTTATGAATCCAGTTTATTTTCATATGGCCTGTAAGGCCTTGCTTCAACTGGACATCTCCAAATGTGTAGGTGCTTCATATTAGGCTTCTTACTTGTCTAAAGTTCATAAGGGTTTTGGTAGTTACTTTAGTTAGTACTCTGTTAAGGATATATGCTGCAGTCTTTAATGTTTCACTCCAGAGCGATTCTGGCAAGTTAGAGTGACTAATCATATTCTTTACCATGTCTTTGAGCGTTCTGTTTCGCCTTTCAACAACACCATTTATGCTTGGAAAACCTAGCATGGTGTACTGTAGGACAGTATCACACTCCTCTAGGAATTTAGCAAATGGGCGCCGACGTTGTTCACCTAATCCGTCATACCTATTGTAGCATTCACCACCACGGTCAGATCTTATACTTTTAATCATTTTGCTGAGTTGTTTTTCAACTTCAGCTTTGAATGATTTGAACACATCCAGTGATTAGGACTTTTCATGAATGAGATAAAGGTAGCCATAACGTGAAAAATCGTCTATGAACATGATAAAATATTATTGACCATTCCATGAAACCATAGGGAATGGCTGTAAGACCCGAGTTCTGCATAGGTATAATTTTTAGTTGCATTTTAGAGAAAATAACGAGGTGCATTGTGTCATTTAATATTTACTTAAAAAAAAATTAGGGGTCAATTATCATTTTTAAAATATTAATTTTAAAATTTGGACTTAAATGATACCTTAAGGAGATTTGGAGGAGGTTAATGTAATTTGGAAAAAAAAAATATAATTAAAAAAAAAAATCTTCTTATCCACGTTGTGGATAATAAGCAAAAAGAGAAAAAAATATATATGTGGATGTGCTTTTGTGGTAAAAAAAAAAAAAAAATGCAAGTGGACTTCATTTGGCAGTGGACTTTAGTGTTCTCATATATATATATATGTGTGTGTGTTTGTGTGTGTGTGTGTGTGTAGGTGTTCAGCCGAACCAAAGAAAGGGGGGGAAATAAACAAATAGGAGAAGAAGACTTTCGACGTGAGAAAAAAGAAAGAAAGCAGAAACAATAGCTTTTCATCAGGTATTCCTTAATTGTATACATACATATATATATATGTACATGTATATATACGGGGAGTATATATATATATGTGTGTGTGTGTGTGTGTGTGTATTGTTAACCTAAAATATATATCACATTTGAATTATGGGCCTAACTATGCGAACATGTATATGTGTATAATTATATGTCAAAAATATACCCGTGGATTCGAGAAATATAGTTGGTATAGACAATCTAATTTTCGAAGAATACAATTTAAAATAAAAAATTGTAAATTTTACTAAAACGATAATTTTTAGTATTCTGTTGACTAATAAAAATTTTGACAGTCGATTAACGTTTTTCTACTAATTACATTATTAACGGGAAGAATTTTATAATCGTTTTAATAATTTCTGAACAGTTAATATTAACTTACAAAAACTAGGCGTTTGATAATTTTGTATAGTCAAAATTTGGGGAATGGAAATGATGCATTTTAGAGCCACGCATTGCATACTAGGTTTATTTTAAATAAATTATTAATTTAGACCATATCGTTGTTAGGTTCACAAGCGTTGCCGCCCGCGTAGTCTTTCGACAACAGTGTTTTTGGGTAACGTGAAAATCGAGGTAAGTGTACGGTCTTCTATGTAAATTGTCAAATTAGATTTTTGTATGAATTGTGGAAAAAAATATTTATTAAAATGGACGATTTTATAACTTATGTGGATCAAGTAAGTTTTTAAAGGTGGAAAGTGGTTTTTAATATCCGACTATGTCATAGTTGTCTTCTTGTCATGAGGGCATATCCTGTGAGATGTAGATTACCTGTTAGGCAAGACCTACAGGGTGAATATGTTATTACCTGTCAGGCAAGTCCTGCAGGGTGGATATTTGTTGTTACCTGTCAAACAAGTCCTGCAGGATGGATATATGTTGATCTGTCAGGAGTGCAAATCATGCGGGTGGCTGCCCCTACCATTGGGGATATTAAATGGCCCTGACACTGATTGTCACTTCAGATGACATAGTTGTACAGGTTATGGTATCGTCGTAACTCTCAATAGTGAGGTGAAACGATCTTATGACTATTAGAAAAATATGAATATAGTATTTTACTATATGTCGAAATGTTTGGATTGGTTGTGTTGATCCCAAGATTTTGATGAGCAATTAAGTATTGATGTTTTGGTGGAACTAATGTTTGATCAAGTGTTTCAGTGATTTAAAGTTTCAATAATGAAGATGTCAAATTGAATGGATGCTTAATGAAGATATCAAGATGATGAAGAAGTATTAAGAGTTTGAAGAAATTAAGGAAAACAACTCAGGTAAATATTAACTCTTAATATCCTATTTAGGAACACACACATGGCACAAAATGAATTTTATCTTTTATGTGTGTTTTTATTAAGTATATTTATTTGCTCTTATGTGAATTAAAAAGAAATATTTTTGAATGACTAAAATGGAATAGAAGAGTATTAGTGGAGCTTATTTAAATATAAAAATAGATAAAGGGGCGAAATCGTAAAAGAAAGTAGGTTAAAAACGATGAAACATCCTGAATTGAAGAGTCGATCGACCGGTCGACTTGTGAAAACATCTAAACTCTCTGAATCTGTGAGTCGACTGAGCAGTCGACCGGTGGAAGCATGACAAACTCTCTGAATCTGTGAGTCCACCGGGCGGTCAACCTATGCTCGCTGCGGCGATAGTTTTAGGATATAGTTTGATCCAAGTTTAAATCCAAAAGTAGCAATTTTTTGTTAGCATTTGAGAGAGATTTAAGGTATATTTCCTATATTTAAGATAAGATTCATATACTAATTAAATCCTTTCAATATAGTTCATTAAATATTAATGTTTCTCAATTTGATACTTGAAATAGATTCTATACTTATTTATTTTGATTGAGAAAAATTTTGGGGTGTTTTATTGGAAGATTCAAAAGATGTTTTTAAGTGAAATTGAACCTAAAAGAAGTCCTTGTGTTATAAGGGGTCTATAAGAGTTTTTTATTATCATGACACTTGTAAACTAGCCATTAGAAAACTGATTACATATTCCTTTAAATAGACCTGCGAATTTTATTACAAAAGCTAATCATTCTAAGAGAGAAAATCAGTTTATTTCATTTTGAGAGAGCTTTTATAAGAGTTATCATTCTACGAGACTGTGAACTATTCTAAGAGTGATTCTGATAATCAACTGCGATCTATTCTTGTTGATACCGGATTTGAAGCTATACTGTTCGAATCATTATTTTTATGGATTCCGGGTGAGATCTTTCCATATTATTTATTGTTTATTATTTTATTTTGAAAATTGATCTTAAAAATTATTTTTGATTTTGAAGAAAATATTCTTTCAAACAATTTCTTGAATCTGATTACGTGCTCTAATTTGCTACCCATATTCTTGTTAAAATCAGATTTCTGTATCTTACGTATTTCTATCACTAGTTGGGATATTAATTGAGTTTTTATTTGTCTGGGATAGTAGAAGCTCCGAATGAGATTTACTTATCAATTTTTATATTGGTGAGTTGTGACAGATTAAATATCACTGGGAATATTTAATCAAGGGTAGCACGGTTTTAGTCTCTTCCTGTAAAAAGATTGAGGTAGTAATTCTTCCTGGATAATAATTATGTTTTTCGGTAATTTTATAACGGTTCAATCTTTACTGAGTAAAAGGATATTTGGAGTATTTTGGTGAGATTTTGATTCTTGAGCCTTAGTGTTAAAAAGAATTAGGTTATTCTTTAACCTGTAAAAAGTAGAAGTTCTTCCTTAGCATGAGAAAATGAAATTGTAAAGGTTGATTCTGAGCCTGTAAAAGAATCGGTATACGGATTTGGTTCTTACTTTTAAAGGAATCTTGGTTTTAATGGGTGCGACCTCCGTGGAGCTCGAAAGACTAGATTATCCAAGAGTAGTTTGGTGAAACAGTATAAATCTCTAGTGTGCTGCTTTCTTAATTTATTTATTTTTGTTGTTTGGGTTTGCACTTAAATTTATTTTAATTCCATTGTGGTATAAAGATAATAATTAATTTAGGCATAAAATTAATTATTTGATTTATTCAAGTATATTCTGATAATATTTTTAATTATCCAATTCACCCCCCCCTCTTGGGTATTTTACTAGGCCAATAGGTTGATTTAAATATATTATCTTATTGAAATGATGATAGTAAAATTTTATTCCGGCATGGTATGCGGATTATATCATTTTATATTTTGAAAAGTGGTATTTGATAATTATATTTGATCCATAAATTATTTTTATTATGAAGATAATATATCGATAAAATATTTAGTTTCAAATGCCGCAGTTAGGAGCGGGTCCACTACTAACACTAGGTAGAGTCAGGAAGTGGGGTAATTTTTGAAGAGTTGGCTGGACAGATGTGAACCGTGGAAGGTTCAATTTTTTTTGTGGTTTTATTGTAAATATTTGGGACATGTGTATTCCCAAATTTTGAAGTGAGTAGATATATTTTTTGAAAAAGAAAATTATAACAGTGCATATATGTGTGTGTGTGTGTGTGTGTGTGTATATATATATATTTGTTGATCGGTCAGGTAACGTCGAGTTGACATCACGCCCAACCTCAGGCGATGGGGGCCCGAGAAGGGGTATGACAGTTTTTGGTATCAGAGTTTAGGTTATAGATTTTATAGACGTGCCAGATTGTCTAGTCAGTAGTGGACCATGAGATAGAGTGTTGATAGGTGGGTTTGGCACGTAGGTGGTAGTTATTCCATTGGATTAAATAATACATTTGCGTCATGCACTGTCGTTTACCTTGTTAGCTTTGTTGCTTATTAAATCTCATTTCAGATCTTGACTATGGAACGTGAAAATGAGAGTACTGGGAGTACTAGATCCCGGAGGAAAAGGGGTAGGACGCAAGGAAGCTTAGATGCAGTCAAACGAATTTTACAGGCTGCTGCGCAGCTGACAGAGCAGCAAACAAAAATGATAAAATGCCAGAAGGGCCAAATCGAAACAGCTACTTCTTAGGCGGTACTCCTGAAAAGATTCAAGGAATTGGACCCCCCGCCTTTTACGGGGACTGCGGGTCCAGCTAATGCTGAAAATTGGTTGAAGAGCGTGGGGCACGTATTTGAGGTAATGAGAATTACTGATGACAGCCGAGTTCCTCTTGCCACATTCTAGTTGAAAGAAGAGGCCGAACATTGGTGGAAGGAAATAAAGCGATTAATTGCAGTTCCAGGTAAGAAAATTTATTGGGATCGATTTGTTGTTGTGTTCAATGAAAAATATTTCCCTGAATCCTATCGGTTCCAAATGGAGGAGGAGTTCATATTACTGAAACAGGGGAAGATGACCATTTTGCAGTACGAAATCAAATTCAATGCCCTGTCCCGATTTACTCCTGATTTAGTGAAAATGGAAGAAGCAAGATGTAGACGATTCTAGAAATGACTTGATCTAGAAATACATTCCAGGTTGACAGACAGGCAGATTAAAAGTTATGTGAAATTAGTAAACACGGCGAAATTAATAGAGAATGATGTACAGGAAGCAGCCGAGAACCGCGAGCAGTACAAAAAGAGTAGATTCAAATCACGTAATAGATATATAGGTGACACTTCTCGATTAGCTGTAGCTTGACCTCTATTTTTTCGGGCCCCAACAACTGAGCAGTCAACTAGGAGCCGAGGTTCATGGCAATCATACTCTGGGCGACAGCAGAATGTATCCAGACCGAGTTACGGCCAGTAAGGACAAGGAAGGAGCCAGATGGTTAGTCGAGCTGGAATACCTGTATGTTACAATGTGGATCACCGGATCATTTCACGAGGGATTGTCCCATGGGAGGCCCAATATGTTTTCGCTGTCATGAGCCGGGTCACATATCTCCGAATTGTCCGAAATTTGTTGTTACATCTGCACCCTCTGCGAGTAGTGTGGGTAGTGCTGGCCCTAGCAATGTTTAGGGGCGTGGTAGAGGATCGGCTGGTAGACCTCCGACTCGAGGTCGTGTATTTGCTACTACCTGACAGAATACCCAGGCTACCCCGGATGTGGTTACAGGTATCATGTCTTTATATGATAGAGATGCGTGTATACTTATTGATCCTGGTTCTACTCATTCATTTGTTTCGACGACCTTTATGATGCATGTAGACAAATTTCCTACTTTTCAGTCATATAGTGTCATTATCTCTACCCCTGTGGATGAGTTAATATTGATAGATAGTGCGTATAAAGACAATCCGCTTCGTATTGGCGATAGAGAATTGTCGGTGGATCTGCTACCCCTGAGTATTTACGATTTTGATGTGATATTGGGTATGGATTTGCTATCCGACTATTATGCTACAGTTGATTGTTTTAAAAATGAAGTTACTTTTCGGGTCTCAGGCAAGCCAGAGTTTGTATTTTCGGGAGACATAATCATTACCCCTGTCAGTTTGATTTCAGTTCTAGATGCCAAGAAATTATTAAAGAATGGATGTCAGGGATACCTCACGCATATGATTGACACCAATCAGAATGAGGTACAAGTGGCAGTTATGCCATTGGTCGGGGATTTTCCTGATGTATTTCCAGAAGAATTGTCAGGGTTGCCAGTGGATAGGGAAATTGAATTCACTATCGAGTTACTTCCAGAAACTTCTCCTATATCAATTCCACCCTATCGTATGACGCCTACCGAGTTAAAGGAACTGAAAATTCAGTGGCAAGATCTGTTAGACCGCGGGTTTATCAGACCTAATGTTTCTCCGTGGGGAGCCCTAGTGTTATTCGTAAAGAAGAAAAATGACACGCTGAGGATGTATATTGATTACAGACAACTGAATAAGCTGATGATTCGTAATAAATACCCGTTGCCTAGAATTAATGATTTATTCGATCAATTACAAAAGGTCAGGGTATTTTCTAAAATAGATCTTCGATCAAGATATCATCAACTAAAAGTCAGAGACAGTGATGTGTCGAAGACGACGTTTCATACGAGGTATGACCATTATGAATTTCTAGTTATGTCGTTTGGGTTGACGAATGCCCCTACTGCTTTTATGGATTTGAAGAATCGAATTTTTCAACCTTACTTAGATCAGTTTATTATCGTGTTTATTGACGATATATTGATCTATTCCCAAAATCAAGAAAAACATGCAGAGCATCTCAAGATTGTGTTGCAGACTTTGAGAGAGAAACAATTGTATGAAAATTTCAGTAAATGTGAGTTTTGGTTAGATAGAGTTGTATTCTTAAGGCATGTTATCTCGGGGGATGATATTCAAGTTGATCCAAAGAAAGTCGAAGCCGTGGTTCAATGGGAAAGACTAAAAAGTGTGACCGAAGTTATAAGTTTCTTGGGATTGGCAGGGTATTATTGTCGGTTCGTTCAGGAATTTTTCGTTATAGCTACCCCATTGACTCGATTAACCCGTAAGGAATCTAAATTCAAGTAGACTAACAAATGTGAACAAAGTTTCCAGGAGCTGAAAAATAGACTGATATTTGCGCCAATACTTTCTCTCCTAACACAAAGTGGTGGCTTTGTGATCTACAGTGATGCTTGACACTACGGGCTAGGATGTGTACTGATGCAACATGGTCACGTGATTGTATATGCCTTCTGACAATTAAAAAATCATGAGCGTAACTACCCAACACATGATTTGGAGCTGGCGGCAATTGTATTTGCCTTGAAGTTTTGGAGACATTATCTGTATGGCAAGACTTGCGAGATATACACTGACTACCAGAGTTTGAAATATTTATTTACTCAAAATGAACTTAATCTGAGGCAGAGACATTGGATAAAGTTAATTAAGGATTATGACTGCACTATCCACTATCATCTTGGAAAGACCAATGTTGTAGCTGATGCGTTAAGTCAAAAATTAGCAGGTTCAATTGCACATCTTCAAGTTGTTCACACTAATCTATATGCGATGCATCCCGGTAGTACCAAAATGTATCGGGTTTACAAGAATACTATTGGTGGAATGGAATGAAAAAAAAATTACGAAATTTGTTGCTAGGTGTCTCATTTGTCAGCAAATCAAGATCGAGCACCAATGTCCAGATGGGTTATTGCAACCTCTACCAATCCCAAAGTGGAAATGGGAATATATCACGATGAATTTTGTTTCAGGACTACCTCGCACTCAAAAGGGACACAACTCCGTTTGGGTAATTGTTGATAAACTTACCAAGTCTACTAATTTTTTGGCAGTGAAAACGACGTACTCCCTGGATAAGTATGCGAAATTTTATATTGAAGAGATTGTCCGATTGCATGATGCGCCAGTTTCCATAGTGTCAGATAAGGATCCGAGATTTACATTGAAATTCTGACCGAGTCTTCAAGCTGCTCTAGGTACCAAGCTGAAATTTAGTACAACTTTTCATCCTCAGACTGACGGTCAATCAGAGCGTATGATTCAGATATTAGAGGATATGATGAGAGGTTGTGTTTTAGAATTTCCTGGTAGCTAAGATGATCATTTGACATTAATGGAGTTTACCTATAATAATAGTTACCATTCAGCAATCGAGATGACACCATATGAAGTCTTGTATGGCTGGAGATGCAGAACCCCAGTCTGTTGGATTGAAGTGGGGGAACAAAAATTATTGATGCCGGATATAACCCAGATAACGGAGGACAAGGTAAAAGTGATTCAGGAAAGACTGAAGATTGCTCAGAGTTGGCAAAAGAGTTATGCTGACAAGCGTAGGCGGGAGTTGGAATTTGAAGTAGGTGATCATGTGTTTTTGAGTATATCCACGTGGAAAGGCATAATGAGATTCAGGAAGAAGGGAAAGCTAAGTCCGAGGTATATCGAGTCGTACAAGATTCTAGAATGGGTTGGCACAATGGCCTATCGACTAGCCCTACTGCTAGAATTATCTAGATTACATGATATTTTCCATGTATCAATGCTTAGAAAATATGTGTCAGATCCTTCGCACGTGTTGCCTTCTCAACCAATCGAATTGAAAGAGGACTTGACATACGTTGAGGAGTCAATCCAGATTCTGAACCATAAAGATCAAGTGTTGCGGACGAAAACGATTCCATTGGTGAAAGTGTTATGGCGCACTTACTCGATGGAGAAAGCAACGTGGGAACGAGAAGATGAGATGAGGAATAAATATCAGCATTTATTCATTTAAGGTAACTAAAATTTCGAGACGAAATTTCTTTTAGGGGGGAAAGATTGTAAGACCCAAGTTTTGCATGGGCATAATTTTTAGTTGCATTTTAGAACATTTAAAAAATAACGGGGTACATTGTGTCATCTAATATTTACTTTAAAAAAATTTAGGGGTCAATTATCATTTTTAAAATATTAATTTTAAATTTTGGACTTAAATGATACCTTAAGGAGATTTGGGGGAGGTTAATGTAATTTGGAAAAAAAATAATATAATATAATTAAAAAAATATATATATATATATATATATATATATATATATATATTTCTCCTTCTCCACGTTGTAGATAAGAAGCACAAAGAGAAAAAAAAAATATAGATATATATATGTGGATGTGCTTTTGCGGTAAAAAAAAATGCATGTGGACTTTAGTGTTCTCATATATATATATATATGGGGGGGGGGAACAAATAGGAGAAGAAGACTTTCGGCGTGAGGAAAAAAAAAAACAAAAAAAAAAAGGAAGAAAGCAGAAACAGTAGCTTCTCATCAGGTATTCCTTAATTGTATACATACATATATATGTACATGTATATATACGGGGTGTATATATATATGTGTGTGTGTGTGTGTGTGTGTGTATTGTTAATCTAAAATATATATCATGTTTGAATTATGGGGCTAACTATGCGAACATGTATATGTGTATAATTATATGTCAAAAATATACTTGTGGATTCAAGAAATATAGTTGGTATGGACAATCTAATTTTCGAAGAATACACTTTAAAATAAAAAATTGTAAATTTTACTAAAACGATAATTTTTAGTATTCTGTTGACTAATAAAAAGTTTGACAGTCGATTAACGTTTTTCTGCTAATTACATTATTAACGGGAAGAATTTTGTAGTCGTTGTTTTAATAATTTCTGAACAATTAATATTAACTTACGAAAACTAGGCATTTGATAATTTTGCATAGTCAAAATTTGGAGCATGAAAAATGATGGATTTTAGGACTACGCATTACATATTAGGTTTATTTAAAATAAATTATTAATTTAGGCCCTATCGCTGTTAGGTTCACAGGTGGCGTCGCCTGCATAGTCGTTCTACGACAGTATTTTTGGGTAGCGCGAAAATTGAGGTGAGTGTACAGTCTTCTATGTAAATTGTCAAATTAGATTTTTGAATGAATTGTGGGGAAAAAATATCTATTAAAATGAACGATTTTATAACTTATGTGGATCAAGTAAGTTTTTAAATATGGAAAGTGATTTTTATTATCCGACTATGTCATTGTTGTCTTCTTGTCAGGAAGGCATGTCTTACAAGATGTGGATTATCTGTTAGACAAGACCTACAATGTGGATATGCTGTTACCTATCAAGCAAGACCTGTAGGGTGAATATGTTGTTACTTGTCAAGCAAGTTCTGCAGGGTAGATATTTGTTGTTACCTGTCAAACAAGTCCTGCAGGGTGAATATGTTGTTACCTGTCAAGAAAGTCCTGGAAGGTAGATATTTGTTGTTACTTGTCAGACAAGTCCTGCAGGGTAGATATATGTTGACCTGTCAGGAGTGCAAATCCTGTGAGTGGCTGCCTCTACCATTAGGGATATTAAATGGCTCTGGCACTGATAGTCACTTTAGATAACACAGTTGTACAGGTTACGGTACCTTTGTAACTCCCGATCATGAGGTGAAACGATCCTATAACTAGTAGGAAAATATGAGTGCAATATTTTACTATATGTTAAAATATTTGGATTGGTTGATTTAAATACATTATCTTATTGAAATGATAACAGTGGAATTTTATTTCGGTATGGTGTGCGGATTATATTATATTATATTATATTTTGAAAAGTGTTATTTGATAATTATGCTTGATCCATGAATTATTTTTATTATGAAGACAGTATATCGATAAAATATTTGATTTTAGGTGTGGCAGCTAGAAGTTGGTCCACTACTGGCACTAGGTAGAGTCAGATTGTAGGGTTATTTTGGGAGAGTTGGCTGGACAGATGTGAACCATGGAAGGTTCAATTTTTTTGTGGTTTTATTGTAAATATTTGGGACAAGTGTATTCCCAAATTTTGGGAATACATATAGATATATAGTAGTGCATATATATATATATAGATAGATAGATAGATATAGATATAGATATAGATATAGATATTTGTTGATCGGTCAGGTAACATCAAGTTGACGTCACGCCCGACCTCGGGCGACGAGGGCCCGAGGAGGGGTGTGACAATTGGCCTACAAATATCTATATGTATCAGTTCGAAGACATTTGTAGCCCTGTTAGCACCAAATTTCCTTATATTTGTCTGTTTTCATTTTATGCAATTTGTACAAATTTCAAAATTTGCAAAATCAAGGAAATCTAGAATCTCATTTGACACAAGTCTTTCAATTCTCCTTTTAAAGATGTAACCTAATCTCTTATGTCATAGTGATGCAGAATTTTCATTGGTTAATTTTCTTTTAACATCTCGAATACTTAATTGCAAGGTTTCATGATATGATATAACCGTATTAAACATATAAAAGTTATCTGCATAAAATAAAGAATCGGTACCGACCAAATTTGAATTTTGAAAAAGACTAAATTTATTATTTTTCAAAAGAACAAGAATAACCAAATTTGTCCAATACAGAAATAGAAACCAAATTTCGTCTGAATGACGGTATAACAAATGTCTCTTTCAAATTCAAATAAGTATCAGATTTTAATAATAACCTAAATATCTCAATTGCCTCAACTTCGACCTTCTTGACATCGTCCACAAAGATGTATCTTTCACCATCACTTAGCTTTCGGCAGCTCAGACAGTCCTGCATAGACATACTGACGTGAGTGTTTGCACCAAAATCTATCCACCAAGTGTGTTTAGGTACCGAAGTCAAATTAACCTCAGAATAAACTAGATTAATAAGTGTACCTTTCTTTGCACGCCAAGCATGATAGTTGGTACATTACTTCTTCTTATGTCCCGCAGCTCCACAGAAGAAACAACCATCAACATTCATTTATTTATGTTGTTTCTTTTTATATGAAACCTTTGCAGCTTATTTATCCTTCTTTCCTTTCTTCCCTTTGTCCGTGGTAATATTAGCTAAATGAGCACTTTCGGTCTCTCCTTTCTTCAGTCTTTCATCTTCTTGCACACAATGTGAGATGAGCTTATTAAGAGACCAAGTCTTCTTTCGGTAGTTATAGCTCACCTTAAATTGACTGGACTGTGTGGGAAGAGATATCAGAACCAAATGCACAAGTAAATCCTCAGAGAGATCAAGCTTAAGTGCTCTTAACTTTGAAGCAAGATGATACATTTTCATAATGTACTCCCTAATGTTCTTATTACCTTTATATCTCATTGAGATGAGACTTGTCAAAATTGTACTTGTTTTACCCTTTTCATTCTTGGCAAATCTCTTCTCAATGTCTTCTAGGAACTCTTTGGCTATCTTTATCATTTTCGATATTGTGCCGCTGAATGCTTCTTGAATGACCTTCTTTATGATCATCATACACATGCGATTTGACTTCTCTCACCTTTCAATGTCTCTCTTTTCATCAGAGGAATTTTCTTCAGTAAGAGGTGTAGGAGAATGAACCATTAACGCAAGATTTATATCCATGACACCGAGAACCATATGGAAGTTCTCTTGTCATGTCTTGAAATTTGTGCCATTTAGCATAAGAATAAAATTAATACTGACAGTGTTGTTAGAAGCAAAACTAATAGCTGAATTAAATAACCATAAACAAACAAAACAAGCTCATATAAGTCTCAAAACAAAAATAAATTCAAATAAAGGCAAACCCCATCTTAACATACCGGACACTCTATTAATATTTTATCTTTGAACAAAAATATTAACTTGTAAGTGATATTTTGATGTAGTAATCAAACATTGATAATAAGAACATATCGAATAATAAATCTTCCTTTGGGCCGGTTAATTTTCACAAGAGAGGTCACTTTGGTGACATATTGTTTCAATTAATTTATCTCAAAATACATATTTAAACATATTAATATTTGAATTTAAAATTGCATGGTGTACAAGCAAGCATGAGAGTAATGCACTGTAATTTCGACATATTTGGATATAAATAACAACAACATAACCATAGTGACGACTTGTCTTAGTGGTTGTTAGCCTTTATTTCAATTTTAAAGGGTATAGGTTTGAAACTCCTTAGGCTTCTACATAAGCCATATATTTTTTTTGCCATTTTTAAGGATTAATATATATAGACATATCGGGACTCGAACCCTTGGCCATCAAATCAACTAAACCGTTAAAGCATAAAGAGACACCAATGAACCAACACTATGTGTCAGTTAAACTGTGTGTGAATAAATTATAAATCGACGCACCATTTCATTAGATAAACAAAATGATGTTGTTTAGGTCGTCTTCTTTAGCTCTCCAGACCCAAAAAAATGTTTAAATCACAGTGTCGAAAATATACATTTTCTTCTAAATTTTGAAAAATCGTATAAAATCAACCGCAAGTCCAAATTTCATGAAATTTATATCGTTGGACTCGTAATGAAATGTAGAATTTTTCTTATATTTTTTTTTCAGAAATATTGAACTTTTTAGAAAAAATATTTTCGGCCTTAAAAAAAATTCCTTCCTAATTTATTCTTAACAATTCAACATGAAATTGCTTGGATACCACATGCAAGATTAATTTCATTTTGTGAAAACTATCACACAAATATGAACATTCATATTGAATCATCAAGAATTAAAATATTGAATTTGCGGAAGCGTACCTGAATCCATAACAAAAAGATTGAAATATCCTAATTTGAGGTTTTATGATTTTCCAGAGCAACATTTTTGTTTTCTGTCTAAATTTCTCTCTGACAATAGGAATCAAAAGAATAGAAAATGACCTTGTGTGATTTGGGGACCATGATCCCTATTTATAAACAATCGTGTCTATTTATAAATAATCATATCTGTTTGTATTTCTATTTTAAACCATCATAAAAATAGAAATTACATTTTTCTCCACATTAAAATCCTAATAATACATTAATTAACGCCCCAAAACTTAAATTAATCGCTTGAATTGGCCTAATTTTATTTGATAACCTATAATTCACATTTATTTAATATATAAATCCATATATTTCATTTTACTCCAACAGTCCTTTCTCATTCGCGAAGGTGCGCTTCCTAGTTTTGCGTTGGTGGTGTAGTTTATGATTGCCACGGTGGTGGAGGTTGTGGGTCCGGATTTGGAAATCGCGACTCTCTTGTCGCGATGGCGGCGGTAGTGATAAATTTCGTTATTTTTTAGTTTTAAAATCACCTGGCTCCTTTCTCCTCATTCTTGGTGACCTTTCTCGTTCACGGTGGTGGTAGAACTGATAGACAAAGGTCCTTTTTTTTTTTCTTTTTTTCTTTTTTTAATAAAGATATTTTCGAAAGGACAAAAAATATAAAGTGCGTATTTCTTAATTGTTTTGGTCCCAAAGTGAATTTTATCTAAAATTAGGTCCATTGCATTAGGTAGGAGATGCAGGACCTGTCAACACCTAACTAAAGGTGCATTTGATATTCGATTCTAAGAAGCAAACAAACATAACTTAAACCTAAATTTAAATAGGTCTGATTGTCCAACTCCTAGCGGATATGACAAGATTTTCTTTTGAAAGAGCTTAGCTGCTCTTATGTTGTTCTTCATTTTCTACCCAAAAAAATTGATCTACTAAAAGGTCTCATGCTTATGTGACTCTGATTGATGGTTTGATTCTCTTGGACCACGAAGACCCCAGTCGTGCTTCTGATTTCAATTCCCTTCATCCCTATAGTCATAACCTCGTGCTTCGCCATAAGTTCGTATCATAGTGAATAGCAGACCTGCAGTGGAAGCATAGCTAAAACTTTGTGCTCTAAAATTATATCAGCACAACTAAAACGGTTATGCGCTAGGTTGTGCGGTAGGTTGTGCATGTCTAAGCGGTCTGTTGGAAACCCAGAGCCCTTTAAAGCTAAGCGGACGCAGTTGCAGATTGAGTAGCCATGGCAGGCGTAGGGGCAATTCTCTTATTCTCATAGACCACCAACAAGAAGCAATCTTACTTTAGCTACCATTTGGTTAAGAAGATGAATCAAGATCACCCACAACATAGGATTCACCAACATATTCAATTTCTCCTGAATCTGAGTAGGAATGAGAATTTTAGAATATGGTGTTCAGTCTCTTTGTTTCTTTGCTCTACTCCCTGATTACTGTTTGCATTGAGAGCGAGGACCGAGATAGGGAAGCGCATGAAGCCTACGCCAAGAAATTTGAGGAGTCACTTGGTTCTAGGGTATAGTTTCGGGTTATGCATCAGTGTAGTTTCACGCTTGTCTAAGTTAAGAGATTATTCCTTGCTTCGATTAGTGAAAACCAGTAGTTCCCTTCAGCTTCTTGTATGTTTGCTTGCTTGCTTCCAATGAATAAGCGGGATTCATCCTCGTGAACTCCGTTAGCTAGGCTCAGGTATTTTTCCATCCTAGTAGTTAGTTTGTTCTCTCGGTGAGAAAACCTTACTCTCGTTTTGTTCGAACATAACCCGTAGGAGTCAAGGGGTTGTAGGGGCCACTTCCAAAGAGAATTTAGGCGAGGAGAGCTTATGGACAAAAAATGAGCATTTCGGTGGTTTTTGCCACTTATGATCAGTGTTCAAAAGAGCGAGATAGTTTCATGCCTTACAATGTTCAAGCAATCATCCATATCAATAAAATTCCTTCCTTGCCTTTGTCTGTCACAGTGATTTCGTAGTGACCTTACTAGAATATCCATGGAATGACTCGATCTGTTCTAGTACAACAAGGTCATCGTATATGAGAGTCGAAAGCTCAATGAGACCAAGAGGCATTGTCCAACAAAAGGAGATAACAACAATAGGTGGAATTGCTTGCTTGTTGGGTGGCCTTCATAGTTGAAAAGTTGGATCTTGCTTTTACTCCTAAAGGTTTAGAATTCTTAAGGGCTTTTTTTTTTTTTTTTTTTTTATTAAGGATATTTTCGAAACTACACAGTGTGGGTTTCTTTATTTTTTTTGGGTCTCAAAGTGATTTTTTACAAATTTTATTTACACTATAACCCCCCCTAAATTCATCTAAAAAGTTAATACCCTCAAGAAAGTCCAATCCCCAAACCCCCTCCCCCTACTATAAAACCCATTTCAGCTTCGCTCCCACATTGAAACATTCTTCTGAAAAAAAGCTTACACTTTTCTAGTTTCTACATCTTCTTCACTTCTCTGTGTGTGTCTGTGTGTGAGAGAGAGAAGAGAGAGAATGGAAGGAAACACCAGGCAGAAGAAATCCTCCGTTGCTGTCTCTGCAATTTTCAGTATTTTCAAGAGCTCAAGGCCAAAAAGGGGAGGAGGAAATCAAGAAATGAAGGAGGATTACGTGAAGGCCATGAAGGTCTACCGGAGCGACGAGGACAGAGGGCGGTGGGTGGCGGAGCCCGGCATCGACCAGAAAGCCTCCGCTTACATCGCCACCGTCCAGAAGAACTGGAGCCACCTTGAAGTTTCAAGTTAGCATAGAGAGGTCTCATATAGATATAATAATATGTTTCTTATTAATTAATTCTGGAAATTTTCTAGGATTAAAAAAAAGATTATGAGTAATATTTATGTGAAGAATTGCTTTAATTAAATAATTATTTATTATGTCTCTAAGTATGTGTTTGTATGAACTTGAAAGAAATTTCAAATGTGGAATTATAGAGTTCCTTTGATTATCTAAATTGTTACATTTTGGATTAATTACGCTTTACACTCCGATGATAGTTTCATCACCACTTATATCCTTGTACTTAAGATTTAAGCGTAATGATTAAAAATTTAACTGTTTAATATAACTGTGGATTTACGAAAAATATAACCATTGCACTTTAAGTCTTAAGTATAAAGGAGGTAAGTAGTGACAAAAATACAAGGGTGCAAAATAACATTCGGCCTAATCACAGGAGTACAAAGTGTAATTAACTCTTATATTTTAATTTTTTTAATAATTAAAAAAATAGATGAAAATAATTAATATAAATAAATGTAACTTAAAAAAATCTAATGATTGGAATCCGATGGAGTCAAAAGTCTGACAAGGAAGAAAAATCCGATGGAGTCAAAAGTCTAAAAGCAAATTTGCATAATGTTATGGGTATTTTTAGTAATTAAATTGAAAAATTTAGGAGGTCCACTAATTCCTCCAAAATTAAAATAAACATGCAAAATTTTAGAAAATTATTTTTTAATGGTTAATGACACTTTGTCCCCTGTGATTTGATTAAATTGCACTTTATATCTTCGTGATATTTTTGTAACGGTTTACCTCCCTGTGGTTTAAATTAAAGTGTAATGGTTACATTTTCCGTTAAAGTTAATTGTCGAACCTTAAAAAGTAAAAATTAAACTAATTCATTATTTAATATTAATTGACATTTATATCTCCGGATTAAATTGGGTTGGATGTAAGGATAAATTTGTTATTTCGACTATAAAGTAAATAATGACAAAAATAAAATATGAGTATAAAGTGCAATTCGATCAAACCACGTGGAAGCAAAATGCAATTAGTCATTTTTTTAATCTCACAAATATTCTTTGTCATTTTAACAACTACCAAGAACATCCCATATTATTTTCATAATAGCTAAGAGATCACTTATCTTTTCAATTTAGTTACCTAAGGCCCCATTTAGTAACCGTTTCCATCCCAGAAATTCTCATTCCATTTTCAGATTTTTTGAATTTCTGTTTGGAAATAGCGTTTGGTAATTTTTGTTCCCGGTCCTGTTCCATTCCCATTTGAAAATTGTGCCCACTTTTTTCTTAAGAAATGAGAAACAAAAAAAAATTATTTCTCGTTATTCCCATCTCATTCCCAAAAATTAAAGGAGGCCACCGCCATTGTTCATACGCCATCCACAGCCGGCCACCGTCCGCAATTGGCCGCCCACCTTCCGGCGCCGCCAGCCGGCCGCCGTTAGCCACCACCGGTCACCATCCGGCCACCGTCTCCGCCATCCGGCCAAAACAAAAAAAAAATGTTCTCGAAACAATTTTATTTTTATTTTTTTTATTTTAGGATAAAATCGTTACCAAACGCGACTTTACTCTCAAGAAAAAAACAAAATTCTTATCTCATCCATCCCATTCTCATCCCACTCCATGCGATGGGAACACAAATGGTTACCAAATGCCACCTAAGACACCATCTATTGCGTTTTGTAGACAAAAAATCCCTTACAATCTAATATTTTTCGTTGTTTATTCCTATTTTTTATTTTTTAATCTCTATATCGAGAAAATAAATTGCAATAAAAAAAAAAATAAAAAAAAGATTTGATAAAAAAAAAACTTTTTGTTTTCTTTTTAATTTTTTTTACTTTCCATACACACCATATGCAAAAAATAAAGTAATAAGAAAAAAATGAATAAGAAAAAAAATACTAAACAAAAGAAAAAAATAAATTAAAAAAAAACCAAAAATAAAAACAAGAGAGAAAGATAAATAGTAAAAGCTAGAAAATAAAAATAAAAGCAAAAATTAAAAAATAGAAGAATAACAAAAAAAATATTGTAAAAATATTTTTGTGAACAAAATGATAAGGGTAACTTAGATATAAATCCATTATTATATATATTCTAATTTTAATTGTGTTATTTTTAGATCTTTTTATGTGAATTTTGGTGAGGATATATATATATATATATATATCAAATAACATGGAGGATTCTAATATTTGGCAATTTTAAAATATTAAATCAATTGATTTAAAATATATATCAAGAATTATCCAATCCAAATTGTGGATCAAATAAGTAGGGAACAACAGAAAGTGCATTTGGCGCATATGCGTTGGGAATAAGAGATGTTTTGGGTCTTCTTCCCTTTTCAATATATTTGATTCTTGTATACTTATTTAATATTGATTAAATTAAAAATATTATTAATAATTTTGAATACAAAATGAGTTGGCACATGATCTTTTAATACTAGAAATATTTTTATCATTTATCACTCTACGATATTTAAAACGATCTCTACGATATTTAAAACGATCTCTCCTAACAATGATTTAAATTTTTCTCTATCATTTTTAAGATGAATCGTTGTTACAAAATATTAAAAAAAAAAAAAAAAAAAAAAAAAACTTAGGCTTAGAGCAATAAAATAAAATGAAAATCGGTGAAAAGTCTCTTTTTTTAAATCTAATTGGTAAAAAGTTATTTTGTGTTATTAGATTTTGATTTAGTTCTTTAAGTTAAATTTCACTTGTATTTTACTCCCGCATTGCAGGAATTGTAGGGATATTACAGGGATTGTAAGGAGTCTTTTAGTAAATACATTTGGTTTTTATAGTGAATTCTATTACATGTAACTAATATTAATTACAGTTTCATAATTTTTACTTTTCATAGATATTTGGGTATTTTTAATTACACGTACTTATATAATATTAATTATATGTTACAATTGTATATATATGTATAGTATTTTGTGACGTAAGTGAAAAAAAATTAAACTTTTTAGTTACATATCAAAAACATGTAACTAAAAAGTTACATGTAATTGAAAAATATCAAAATTTTTAGTTACATGTTATTGGAATATGTAATTGGAAAAAAAAAAAATTAGTTACATGTAACTAATGCAGTAATATTACACACAAAATAGTTACATATAACTAGTGCGTGATTATCACGTGAACAAGACTTCTGTTTTTTAAAATAAATGGGACTAAATCAAAAAAAATTACTGCATGTAGGATTTTTGACCAATTAGAACTTAAATAGAAGACCTCCCGCCGATTATCCTTAAAATAAATTCAACCGTTTTGAGTGAAAACGTGACATTTTTAAGTGAAAAATCTCCCTAAAAATTTTTCATCTTGCCATCTAAATTATTGAATGAATTGAGTGGTGTTGAGCAGTTTGAAATTAATGGATTAAAAGGTTACACAAATTCAATCTCAATTATTCATTTTTAAATTTAAATCTAGACCGTTAAAATATCTTTCCGTCTGGATTATATATCAGATTTATTCTTTATTTTTGTTTAAGGATGAGACAATGACTAAACTAGAGTTTGATGCTCATCCTTGTATTGGTAGCATCAAGATAACATGCATTGTTAGCATCTTCCCTACAAAATTTGGAAAGTAAGTTTATCCATTTCTTTATTCTCCTTCACATCTTTGATTTTCCTTTTTATCCTATAAAATCTACAAAAATCAATTTTAGCCCTATATTTGTACAAGCCTCTCATTCAAGCACATAATATTTTTCTTTTTTATAAGTACGGTATTTTACTCCCTTATAGTTTAACTGAATTACAATTTATTTTCTTCTATTATTTGGGTAACAATTATGTTAATTATTTATCTGCGACACTTTAGTTTAAAGTAGAAAAGGGTAAAATACTTATAAAAAATATCACACGGGAGTAAATTGTAATTTAGATAAACTACAGGGACAAAGTACTATTAACCTAATTATTTTAAACATCTCTTTAAAAACTATGTAAATGTGATTTCTTTTTAAAGATTTATTACGACACAACGATGACAACTTGTATTTTATTCTTTCTGATCAACGAAAAAGTACAGTGATGTCCACTCGGGTACTCATGGCATCATTAATTTGAATTATTAACTTGAAATTTATCAGATTCATAGGATCGATGTGCTGATACAGTAGATCAAAATTCTTTTTCGACACGACCGTTCCAATTCATTTTGAGAACTTTTCAGAGGGCCATGTCGAGTTGGCCACTAGTCATGTAAAAGTTAAATTCTTCACTTTTGCCTTTTGCACTTTTTTTTTTTTTTTTTTTTTTTTTTTTTTTTTTTTTTTTGGGTGAGGTAAAAGGATGACTATCAAAATTAAGAGTTTATATATGAGACTCCCTCTATAATTTCGACTAAGATCAAGATTATTTTTTTTATTTTTATAATACGTCAAACACCTCTTATCACATTTTATTGACACAAATACTCTTGTAAAACAAAATTTTCTTATTCTTTTATTCTTTTATTTTTTGTTTTTATTTTCTCCTTTTTTTTTAGTTTTCTATTTTTTTTATTTTATTCGGTATTTTATGGTTTATTTATTTTATTTTTATTTCTTTATTTTTATACATGGTGTTTATCTAAAATAAATAAAAAATAAAAATAAACATAAATAAAACGAAGAAAAGTATTAATTTTTTTTTAAAAAAAAAAGGAAATTAATATTTTTGGTTTTATTTTTATTTTTTAAATTTATTTTCTATTTTTCAAATCCTATTTTTTATTTTTTTTCATTTTATTTTCTAGATTATTACTTTTGATCTTTTTTATTTTTCTACGAATACTACAAAAAATTAAAATAAAAAAATACAGATTAAAAATATAAAATAAGAGAGAGTAGAAAATATAAATTAAAATTAAAATTAAAAAATATGAAATAAACAAATAGATCTTGATTAACTAAATTGACAATAGAAAAAAAGTTAACATGGCCTGTCTGTAATATTTGTCAACAAAATTAATAGTAACGACTATTCCTTTTCTGAGTTCTTTATGATGATTCTATCGTGTAGTCTCTTGAACAAAAAGTGGAATTCAACCCCCACCAAATTCTTCTTTTAGTTCCACTATTATTTAAATTATTTGGCAGTCAAACACTCCGAACGAGATTAGTCTTACACCCTTTGTGGGAACACTCGTTGATATATAAAAAAAAATCATTTTTTTTTTTTTATATATGTGCTCCTTCTAATTTGACTAAATTACATTTTATATCTCTAAAGTATAAATTACATTTTATATCTCTAAAGTATTTTCATAATACTTATCCTCTGTGGTTCCTAATTAAGTGAAACTGTTAAATATTCAATAGAATTGCACAAAATAATAAATCTTCTCTTATGCCCTACTTGACTCGACCCGGAGAAATAAAAGAAAGAAAAAAAAAAAACAGGGACGAACAAATAGTATCCAACTTGACCTAACCCGACCGGGAGTATAAATGTTAATAAATATTAATAATTAATTAATTTTGATTTTTTAAATTTTTTAAAAAAATAACTATCATATTTTAATATGAACGAAATAAAAATATTCAGATTTATCCAAATCTCATGTGTAGCAAAAATTTCTTTCGGTGGGGAAAAATGTCTATGTTGATAGATACAATTCATTTAGCACTTTTATAATTACCCTTTTCACCCTTGAAGTGTATCATTGGTTATATTTTGCACTATGAACTTTCAATTTAATCACATTGCACCATGAATTTTGTAAGATGTGTCTAAGATAGTCCAATTGATCAAATTTGGTAAAAAATTGAATATCTTAGTTATTATAATTTATCAAATTTGGGGCAAAAGATGGTAATTGTTAGTCAAGTCTTTGTTCTATAATTTTCCATTAATCCATAATAAATGTGTAATTAATTTGACCCAAAGCAAGGTAATTATATATATATATATATGGTATGTGCTATAATTACAAAAAAAAATTAAAAAATGATAAAAGTGAAATTTGTTTTTAAATATTTTTTCTCTCGAAAAAACTCGATTTTCATATTATACAAATTACGACCTTTATATCTAATTTTAGTTATTTTTATTATTTGTCGGTATAGCACTAAGATATTATACCACCCTATTAAACACAATTTTGGATTTTCACCTTTACTTTTAAGATTGTTTTTTTCTTTTTTATGGTGGCGATTGTTGTGGTGGTGACAACGATGGTTTTAGGTGGTGGTTGTAGTGAACGGTTATAGTGGCAACGATGGTTCTAGGCGGTGGTAGTAATTTTTATGTAATGATAGTTGTGTAATTGTGTTCAGTGGTGGTGGTGGCGATAATAAATATTTACTGTGATAGTGGCAATGATAGTGAATGCTTATTGCGGTGGTCAATGATGCTTGTACTGATAGTGAATATTTGTGACGGTGATAAATATTTGTTATGGTAGTGAATGGTTGCAGTGGCTGTGGTGGTGGTGGTGCTAGTAGGCTACTACATGTGTTTGGTGGCGGCGGCGGTTATAGTGAATATTATTGTTGTGGTGATCACAATGATAATGAATGTTCGATGCAATGGTAGGCGGTTGTGTTTGATGGTGATGACAATGATACTGAATTTTTGCGATATTGGTGACAATGATAATGATCAATATTTGTCGCGGTAATGAGTGATTGTTATCTCTTTGGTCACGTGCAAATGCAACATTTCATCTTTAAAGGTAACTCATTAATTATGTATCTACTTACTTAAAATAAGATCAACAATTGGCATTAACCTTTTTTGTACATTGATTACATTATCATCATGAAATAAATAATTTTATACATGTATCAATTATATGTTAACTAAAATTCATTGCACAAGTTTAACCTAATTATTGGACATTATGTGCTAAAAATATATGTTATATATTTGAGTGTATATCCGTGATACTCCTGTCATTTTGACAAATATCAAGGTCATCATCTATAATTTTCATAATACTTGAGACATATCTTATATATCATATTAAAGCACACATATATGTTTATTAAAAAAGAGGACAAGATTATGGAAAACTTTGTTCGGAAGCCAATGTATTGGAAAAGATCAAGGTCTACTGTTGATGTCAAATCTTGGTCAATACCAACGGTATGATCTGGTCAGAGTGTTTTGGTCTTTTTCAGTGATGGGCTGAGGTTAGAGTGGTCTGAGATGAGTCCTTATTGGTTTGTGATCTGAGAAATCTTGATGTCCGAGAACAGTATCAATCCATCCAAAGATGAGTTCCGAGTTGTCACATGCACAAAGGACTTGTCGGGGGATCACCCATCCTAGAACTACTTTGGCCCAGGGTATTAAGTCCCACTAAAACACCATTGAAGACCAGTCTGGCTTACAAAATCCCTTGAAAGCACCAACCAAGGTTTTAAAAATACAACCAATTTGAGAAAATAATAATAGAGGTAAAATGTCCCATGACACAACATCCCCCGTATGGAATTGAATCCAAGTACCCTATTACTCCACTTTGGGAAAGTCGACCAACCCACCCTCCTAAGAACCGAATGGCAAAAAAACCTATGAGAAAAACTCATTTACAAGATTCCCATTTTTTGTAAACCATTTCAAATATTTTTTTCCTGAAAATCTATTTGATTAAGATTTATCTTATGTCCAAATTATCTTCTAACCTTTATCCCTTTGCTCAATTTTTGGAAAATGATCTCCCCATCGGAAATAGAGATTTCACAAATGAGGTCATTATAATTAATTTTATCAACAGATCGTTTTTGAACTTTTTCCCTAAGTTTTTGCTTTAACGCATCTCTAAAAAGTCTTTTGGTTTTGTTACAAATGATATTGGTAAGCTCAATCCGATCTTCAGGAGAAAGGAGACCAACTTGTGCACAAGAAGACTCAACGACAGCGTCTGTAACCTATAACCCAACCTCTCCTTCTAACCTATCTTCCTTTATGATTGTCTATGAGAAATTATATTCAAAATTCATGAATCAAATTACAAACCAAACAAGAACGTTATATGTATTCATTTTCAAATTTAATTGTGAGATTATGACAAGGTTGCTAACCAAACATGGAACATCTTCTAAAAAGACATGCATGAAGTTGAAGAAGAGAGAGAGGAGAGAGAGAGAGAGAGAGAGAGAGAGGAGAGAAGATGAAGTTCAGTTCAGTTCAGTCGACGGAGTTTTTAAGGAAAGAAAGAACTGGACCACATCGGATTCAGATTATCCCCAAACGGCATGTTATTCATCATCATCATCATCGTCTCATCGCCATGCCCAAACCCTAAGTTCTCTATCGGATTATTCATCCACTCCGTCAACCACGGCGGCCGCTGCGTCATCACGTCCACCGCGAATTGATCCATCTCCGGCTTCTGCTCCACCGCCTCCACCATTGTCGCCGCCGCCGCCATCGTTCCAGACGAACCCGAACCCGGACCATTTTTCCTCAGGTCATCAATCCTCCGGCCAATCTCCTTCAGATTCCGATCAATCAGCCACCCCAGATCATTCAGATCCGCCGCCATCAGATTCTGCAGCCCCGACCCCGTCAAACACCGGAACATCACCTCCGTCATCTCTTTCTCCCGATTCTCCTTCGCCAGCTTCTTCAGCTGTTCACTCGCCTTCCCGATCCTCTGCCGGATGAACCCCTCCTGGTTCACCATCTTCTTGCTCTGCTCCATCTCCGGCATCGTCTTGAACTTGGCCACCACCTGCTGCGCACCCAGGACGTTCGGCCAAACCTCCGGCCGGGACTCGTAGGGGCTGTAGATGATCGCGCAGGCTTGAATGCCGCAGAGGGTGGTTAACTCACTGACTTTCTTCATCAAACCCTTCTTCCGCTTCTTGAAGGTGGCTTTTCTGGAAGCGTCATTGGCGATGAAGGCGAGCTTCACCTTCTTCCTCGTCATGGTAGGAAACAAAGGCAATGTGGGGTAGGTCTGCAATTATCTTTCCGCCATTGCCATATATATATACGCACGCAAGGTAGGAAAGATACAAGATGATTATGGTGATAATACACACATTAATGGTAAAAGATTTACACTCTGTGTGTGTGTGTGTGTGTATACTTGTTGTTGATGAGTATGAATATCTTGTAATTATTGGCCTTTTAATAGTCATAGTTACTCATAAATATGAACAACCCAACAATTTTATTTTATTTTATTTTGTTGGTAATTAGAGGTAATAAAGTTAGATGAGTTAATAATGGAGTTGAGTAACCATACATAGTTTTTTTAGAGATTTTTGTAATTTGCACCCCTAAACTTTCAATTTAAACACTTTAAATCTTAAAGTAATCGTGTCAAGTAAGTTCAAATCGTTAATCCTGTCATTATTTTTATGAAAATCATCCACGTGGATGATGTCCATACTTCATACGTGGCTGATTTCCATAAAAAATAATGATAGAACTTACATGACACGATTTGGATTCTCATGAGTTTAAAGTGTTCAAATTGAAAGAATATGGACTAAAATAAAATTTCTAAAACTTTATGGGTATAAAATGAAAAAAGACTATTATTATTCTTATTGTATGCTTTTTTTGGAGGGCATGTTTTTCAACAATTTTACAAGTTAATCAAATTACAAATATTGAAAAAATAATGTGTCGTATAAATAATTTAACCAACATACCTACTTATAATTGATCCTATTTGTGATTAAAAAAAATGTTATCAAAACATTTCTCGTGTTCATTTGCATTATTTATGTTTACCTATTTTTAATGTAACTGAAGATTTTAGAAAGACATAATCTCTAAAAAAAAATTATAAAATATATAATTCATTTTTATTATAAATGTTTAGATTTAGTGTATTTTGATAAATAATGAGATATGTGGAATTTAGATATATGTAATATGGTGTCATTTAATATGTTAATTGCTTGGACAAAAATTTGATTTCTTTTTATGGGATAAATATTAATGCTATTATATATGATGTGAGATTTATAAAATTGAATTATAACCGTAACTATTTTTTAATAAGTATGATTTTATAATTTAGTTTGAAATTTTCAAACTGTGCGTCAAAAGGAGACATGTTTTTCTTTTTCCGACCTAGTGGAATTAAACTAAAAAACGAACTCTAAAACAATATAGATTGTATTATTATATCTGCAAATGCCTGATATAATGCATTGGGTGCATACGAGTTTTTATCCCACTTGAACTACGATTATTTGTGCTAAATCATGATCTCTTATGACCTATTTGGTTTAGTTTTTGAAACACCGTTTTTTAAATTTGAATTTTTTTTTTTTATTTGTAGAATTTGTTTGCTTTAATTTTTAAAAGACTTGGAAATGAGAATGTTTTTTAATAATTGGTTGAAAAAATAAAAAATAATGGTGATGTGATTGAAAGATGTTATTAATGCTAGGGAAAAATTTTGAGTGGTCCCATTTGTTTAAAAAATAATTTTTTAAGAATTATATTTTTTGAAGTCATTCCAAAAGTACCATCATGTTTAGTCTTCCTAGATTACCCTTCAATAACTACAAAATTTACAAAAAAACCATTTTGGCCTCTTTTTTTTTCAAAACTCCTAATATATATATATATATATATATATATAGAATTTCACTTAATTTTGGTTTTTAATAAAAATTTTAATTAATTTTGTTTTTTTTCAAAAAGATTTTTTTTTTTTTTTGTAAAATATCATAAATACCCTAATTATATTTCACTTAATTTTATTTCAATTTGTTTTATAATTCCACCAAAATTTAATTTTTCATAAAAAAATCACTGAAATTTATTTCTTATTCAAAATATATAACTTTTTTAAGTGAATATCCACATAAAGTAATCTAAGTGAATATCTACTGAAAATATTCCAAATGAAACTCACTATGAAACTAATCAGAAATTCACACACACACAAAAATAAAATTAAGAGATCTCTATTGAAGAAATCTAAGTGAAAATCCACTAAACAAATCAAGTAAAAGTACGCTAAAAAATATAAAACGCAAAAATTAAAATTATGAATTCAGACATTTAAAAACCGAATCACCATCAATCTAACCATCACCTTACCACATTCTCATGAATAAAATCCATTGAAAATCAAATGAAGAATCACAATTCATTGCATTAAAAAAAATGAAAAATACAAAAAATTCTACAATACTGAACATATCTCAAAATATTTCCCAATCTTAACAGCATAACCTTGTCTTTTGCCTCTGAATGATATTCCGTTGATTAAATCCTGAAATCACTACAAGAAAATTGGCATTTGGCTACAAAAAAATTTTGTAGCGAAAGCCTTAATTTTGTAGCGAAAACGTTTTAGCAACAAAAAAATTACTATTCCAATTTCGTAACCTATGTGCCGTAGCAGAAGATTTTTTGCGATGAATTTTACTTTCGTCACGCAAGACTGCTATTTTGCGACGAATTATTTCGTAACTAAATTTGTAACTAATAAATTCATTTTGTAGTCAAAGAATAATTAAAAATAGCGGGACTAATATTTTGTCGCCAAAAATATGTAAAGGCAAGAAACAATCGGCGACGATTTTTTTTTTTTTTTGTCGCCAAAACAAGATTGTAAATTGGCGGACAAACATTCTGCGACTAGAATTTTTGTAGCCAAAAAATAATTTTTCTTCAAGAAAAGTATTGGCTACAAAAATAAATTTTGTTGCAAATTTATTTGCTTAAAGCTAGAAATGTCAATTTATAACCACAATCAATTAACAAAAGATAAACAAAACCATACAACTGCATTAAAAACAAAATATTAAGAAAACAAAACCATACAACTGCATTAAAAACTAAATAGTCAAAATATACTAACTCTACAAATATACTAAAACACTATTATGACAACAAAATGTCTTACGAAACATCATTAAAAAATAACCAAGAAACAAACGATAGATGATAAGAGATCAACATCATAGATTCCATAATATGTCGAATCTGCAAATTGTTAAAAAAACAAAATAGAACTTAGAATAAATCAAGAATAGATATACTCACAGTAGAATTTAGATTAATTACACAAGTCTCACCGACAAATCTCACCATCAAACCAAGTCGAGAACATTCCTCAATTATAAGCACCCACAAGGCATTAATGTTGGCATAACCTTTCAAAGAGCGACTCATTCCACCAGCATGATCAAGCTGATAATAGAACCACATTTCCTAAAGAGGAACGAGAAGTTTCTACACAAAACAAAAGAAAAAACAAACTCCGCACTAATTATGGTATAACCACATTTAGATATTATATATGCTATTGTTTCACACTCATATCAGTCATACACTATAAGTACCTCAAGCTTGCTTCCATCGGAAAATGTATGCCAAGAGGGTATTAATTCAACTATATGATCGCCAACCAAAAGAAGACATTCTCTTTCTTGTCCACATCTGTTTTTTACCAGAAGGCAACAGTTAGTCTCCATACCAGTCCAAAAATAGTGGCTAAGAACAAGCATTCATTAACCAGTACCCAAAAAACAAAAAAAGACCAAAATTATACGAATTCTTGAATAAAGAGTTATTTTAACTTTAAGTACCATAGAGATTGGTGATGGCGTTTGAAATTGCCAATGTTGTACAAAACCCATTACCACTTTCTTAAATATCTTCACCCAATAACATTTTTGCGAACCTCTCTTTCATCATCTTCAGTTGTACTGGGTATAATGAAAGCAAGGATTAAGAATATAGTCTACAGAGAGATTAGCTTAATCAAGAGAAGAAAAGCTGTTATTTGACTACGTAAATTTAGGTGACAAAACCAGAATCGAAATCACTGACCTGATATCGGAGACATTGGACATAGAGCACTTCTCAGAGTTATCCAAATGAGATTTTGTTGTCACTTGCTCCCTGAGAAATGAACAACTCAAAAAATAAAAAAAAATAAAAAAACAGCTAAAAAACCCATCTCAAAACCCCACCACGGGACAAATCAGCAAGTAAACAAAAAAACTATAGCTAAAGAACTAGTAGCTAAAAAAATCAGCAACTTAAAAAGAAAAAGGAAGCTCAAAACCAAAACAAACAGCAAAAAAAAAAAAAAAAAAATGCAGCGGAAAAAAAAAAAAACATTTAAACCGAACATAATTAGGAAACACAACATTGCAACAAAAAATATGCTTTGCTGATTCTACAACACCAGATCAAACAATTAGCCAGTATGCACAAGAAAACATTGATTGTAATGTATCCAATACGAGCTAGTGAAATATTAAAATTTCGTGGTATGGATTTATACATCAAAAATCAATACCTGAAAGGTTGAAGAAGTCTCCAAGATAGTAGGAGAAGTAAGCCGAATGACAAGATCTGGAAGGATCTTACCTGTCGAGATTTAGACAAAGTCCATGGTAAAGAAACCAAACTTCAACCTTTTTATCAACAAAAAGGTGGAGCCCCTTTTGATCCTCAAGAAGGCCCACTGCCAAACAATTTAGAGAGAAAAAAGTGTGATTTCCAAAATGATGCTTCATTGAAATTGTGCATTTTTCTCATGCATGCCATTTTTTTTTTTCAAAACCTATCAATTTTTTTTATAGTAAAGTTAACTTTTCTTTCTCTAATGCCAATTAATGATAAAATTAGATTTTCAACCCCCAAATAAACCACACAGTGGCTCTACTTCCACTTCATATTGCAAAATAAACAAGTAATAATAGCAAAAAATGAACAGAAACTGAACATAAATGGAAATGAAATAAAAAGTGCAGAAACAGAACAGTAACGAGCGCTTAAATGAAACAAAAACAAAAAGGATCAGCAACCGAACAAACAAAAACAGAAACATGACAAAAAAAAAAAAAAACATATATTGCAAAAGAAAAGAAACAACTAACCAAATAAAATAGAACACAACAGAAGGAACAGTGCATCAGGACAGGTAGGACAATTACATTGAAAGCAAGCATTCCATTCCATGGATTCTTCGGGACATGAATTTAATTAGAAAAATCGCTATGTACACACCAAATATACCAATTAGAAGCGCTATGTTTGTGTAGTCTTTTTCTCTGTCGAAAAATCAAAGGCAAAATTCAGAGTATGAATTTAATTAGAAAACGCCCAAATGATATGAACTGTAACCCTAATCAAATTTAGACAAAATCATAGAAGTCCTCACTTGATTGAATCTCTTTAAGGTTGTTGACATAGTAATCGATTTTTTCTGATTTGGTACTGAAGCCATCTCTTTTAAGCATGCATACATACCATCTAGAAGATCTTCTAGGTTAAGGACCGTGTTCGTTGCAAAACAAGATTATAAGCCCAACTAAGATAAATGCTATACAAATAGATGCCAATTAATCAAAATGTAATGATCAAAGCAAGACAAATAATTAAGAATGTTCAAATAGATATATATCTCTTCCTCATTATCCCATCCATCATACGATACATAACATCAATTGGGAGTGTGGTTGCATCATACCTAAATATTCAATTAAATCAACCACTAGAAAAAGAAAAAAAAAGGTAAAGGAAATGAAAAGGAAAATAACATATCACTTCACTCCAAACCGAACTGCCATTAATGGAAAATGGTCTCCTATGGACTGCTCAGTTGAGGAAGATGGAGACTGTGGGGGTGTTTTTGATTAGGAGTAATACGTTAGGGGTATAGATGAGTGCCCAGCCACGAAAGCTTCCATTGTTCTGTAAATGAAACTTCTGAATGAACTCAAACAATGGCAACGCCCTATAAGAAGGTTTTTTTTTTTTTCCAGTAAATGCCCTATAAGAAGGTTTGATAAGCAATTTCATGGCTCAATTCCATTATTAAACCTAGATTTGCAAGAAGTACTAATCATTTTAAAAATAAAAAAGTAGCTCGCAATTAGAAATGGAAAAACAACCTTTCTGATTTCATCCCATGTTTCCTCTGCAACTTTTCTTGGCGTATTTAGCATCATCGCAAATCAAGACAGTGTCAAAGAGGATTCCTGATTTTACCCAAGCACGAGAAGTTCAATTAATTTAAATAAAGTAGAAATTAATGGAAAACACACACACACACACACACACACAGAGCAAGAAAATATCATATTCAGCAATCAATGATTCAAATAAGAAAACAAATAAATCCGAACTAAAGCAAGAGCACAGGGCGGCTTAACTGGGACTGGCGAAGGGAATAACTCTTGGATTGAGTCAGGCAGTGATCGACGGCGGGGATTGAACATACAGGATGACCATCGGTGTCTCTCGTCGATTGAGCAGCAGCATAAGGAGTGAAGCGGCTATTGACCAGCGACATAAGGAGTGTGGTAGCGATTGAGCAGCCACATGAGGAAAACGGAGATTCAGAAGCTGAGGAGAGTGGCGAGGGTTTAGCAGCGACATATTTGAAGGCAACGATTGAGCAGTGGAGGAGACGCGACAATTGAGCAGCGAGAGGTACGACCGCACGAGGTTAGCAAATGAGAGAGCTAGGGCAGCAGAGTGGGGCTGATGTTTTGTTCAAGTAGCGAAAGTTTTGTTTTAGCGGAGGAGAGAGGACTATGTTCAACGGAAGAAGGTTTGGGGATTTTTTTCACTTGTTTTTTTTCCAGCAAATTTGTGAGCGGGAGAACGTGCGCCAAAACCAATCATTTTGGTGTCAAATAAGAGGTAACAGCATGTTTAGATTAACGGAATGGAATAAGGATGAAATAGAATGAAAGAAGTAATAGAATGAGAAAAAAAATGAAATGAAATTGTGAATGGAATCAATATTCCATTCTATTGTTTGGTTGGTATGGAATGAAATAGTGAAATATAATAAAATTTCTATTTTGTCCTTATAAAATTATTATTCCATTCTCTTTTTGATTGGTTATAATAAAATTTTATTATATTTCACTATTCTATTCCTTTCCTCATTTTATTATATTTCACTATTCAACTCAATTTTAAGTTTTTGTTCTCTAATTTCTATTTTTGTTCTCAATTTTCAGTTTCTATTCTTTAATTTCTGTTTTTGTTCTCAATTTTCAGTTTCCTTTTTTAATTTTCCGTTCTCTAATTTTCTATTTTTTATTCTCAATTTTCAGTTTATGTTCTCAATTTTTTGTTTTTGTTCTCAATTTTCTGTTTTTATTCTCAATTTTCGATTTTCGTTCTCAATTTTCTATTATCTAATTTTATATTTTTGTTCTCAATTTTCTGTTTCTATTCTCTAATTTTATGTTTTTATTCTTAATTTTCAGTTTTCGTTCTCAATTTTTCGTTCTCTAATTTTATATTTTTGTTCTCAATTTTCAGTTTATATTCTCAATTTTCTATTTCTGTTCTCAATTTTCTGTTCTCTAATTTTATGTTTTTGTTCTCAATTTTTAGTTTATATTCTCAATTTCCTGTTCTTTAATTTTCTGTTTTTGTTCTCAATTTTCGGTTTATGTTCTCAATTTTCAATTTCTATTCTCAATTTTCAATTTCTGTTCTCAATTTTCTAGTTCTGTTCTCAATTTTTTGTTCTCAATTTTCTATTTTTATTCTCAACTTTCTGTTCTCTAATTTCAATTTATGTTTTCTAATTTCTGTTTTTATTCTCAATTTTCAAGGGTTTAATTACAAGGACTATCATGTAATTTAAGATATTGATTTCATTGAGTTGGAATCTCATTCCACCCTATCTCAAATAGAATCTCATTCCATCCAATCTCATTCCAATGGAATCACAAAAGTGATTCCATTGGAGAACCAAATAACGGAATAGGAATCGAGGGCGGAATGCGATTTCATCCCACCCTCGATTCCATCCAACCAAACATGCCGTAAGAGTGTGAGTATGGGAGAAAACAATTCGCGACACAACTGGTTTGTCGCCGAATGTTAAATATAGGTGGTCATATTGGCAACGAACCTATTTCGTCACCCATACATTTGAAATGACAAATCGCAACAAAAGGAGTTCATCGCCAAATAAAAAAATATCTCGTACCACATTGGCGACGAAATGTTTCCGTCGCTAATACGCTAGTGGGAAATTTTTTCCTTTTTTGTTTCGCGTTAAGAATTAGTTGGACCAATAGCGACAAATTCTATAATTTCATCGCCTATTAACCATCTTTGGCTACAAATTTGCACTTCGTCTCCAAAGAATGTCACATTTGGCTACGACTATTCATTTCGTAGCCAATAGACACATTTAGCAACGATTATTGTCTGGTTGCCAAAAAAAATCGTAGCAAAATCCCATTTTTCTTGTAGTGAATGAAGACCATTAGAGCTATGCACAAAACCACACAACACATTTCAAATTAATCCACATAAATCAACAATTCAAAATATGAAGTATTTCTTTAAAAAAAAAAACAATCAATATTTAAAAAAAAAAAAAAGGAAAAATCCATTTAAACACGAGCTATGCAAAATTTTAAATTCCACTTAAAAAATTATACATGCAATGGACATCCGCTAAAAAATAATCAATAGATATCCACTAACTTTATTTAGTTAGGTTTGATAAACAATCAAATATTTCAAATTGGTCAGTAGATATCCACTCAAAATCAATTAGTAGATATTCACTAGAATCAATCAGTGATATCCACTCACCTCTATTAGCAATGTTTGATAAATAATGACACGAAAAATTGAGAAAATTAACTTTCTTTATTCAAGCCTATGACATTCAACAAAACGGAAGAAACACCATATATGAAGAACAAAAATAAGCAAAAAATACCTAAAAAAAGGTGTGTCAAGACAAATATATTAAGACGAATCAATCAGAAATTCACACACACACAAGAACAATATTAAGAATCTCTATTGAAGAAATCTAATTAAAAATCCACTAAAGTCATGCACAAGACGAATTAATCCTGAAATGAAGACCACTAAAGCTATGCACAAAACCACACAACACATTTCAAATTTATCCACATAAAATCAAAAATTCAAAATATGAAGTATTTTTTAAAAAAAAATAAAAAAATCAATATTTAAAAAAAAAAAAAAGTTAAAATCCATTTAAAAATGAGGTATGCAAATTTTTAAATTCCACTTGAAAATTACACAAGCAATGGACATCCACTAAACATTAACAAATTTCAAATTTGCTAGTGGATATCCACTTAAAAATCAATCAGTAGATATCCACACAAACCAATCAGTGGATATCCACTTACCTCTATTAGCTGAATCAAAACACAAGCCGTATAATCACAAGCCATATAATCTACTGCTTGAATTTCAAGCTGGAAATCCACTAATTCAATTAAAATGCAACAGCAACAAAAACCAAACAGCAAAAAAAAAAAAAACTAAATATAACCGAAATATACACTTAAAATTACACAATCAGTGGACATCTACTAAAATCAATAGTGGATATCCATTAAAAAACAATCAGTAGATATCCACTTAACTAAACAATAACACAAACAATTGTCCACAATAGATAAAACGACAAAATAAATCAGCTAAATGAAATAGTTAGAATTTATTTGAATCTAACTGACTACCTTGAACAATATTAAAATTCTAATTCAATTTTATCACACAACTTACTGATTTCAGATAAAGCATTTTTAAATTCAACAATTTCAAAATATTTGTCCAAATTCTTTTTCATGAGAGATTTGACAGTACTAAACTTCTTATTTTCAAGAGTTGTAATTTTTTGCTCTAGTTTAAAATTCTATTTTCCAAAAACATACGTAAGAGCAATAAGCGTCTCAATAGCCTTATCTACATTCTCATCATTGCAAATTATATCAGTCTCATGATCAGAACAATAACTATTAGAAGAAGTAGAATTAACAGTAGTACACATAACTTCAGAATCAAAACACTCCATGTGATCGTATTTAGCTATACTGTGAAGTATATCGAGCTAAAATCAGCTCTGATGTCAATTATTGGCCAAGTGGAATACCCAAAAAGAGGGTGAATTGGGTAATTAAAAATATCAGAGAAAAAATACTTCAATAAATCAAATAATTATTTTTATATCACAACAGAATTATGAAATCAACTAGGTGCACACCAAACAATAAATATAAACAAATTAAAGATTGCAACACACTAGAAATTTATACTGGTTCACTAAGCTACTCTTAACTAATCCAGTCCTCCAAGCCCTGCGAAGAGTCACACCCATTAATATTCAAGATCCCTTTAAAGGTAGGAACCAAATCCTCACAACGATTCTTTTACAGGCTCAGAATCAACATTTACAAAATCATTTTCACAGACTAAGGAAGAACCTCTACTTTTTACAGGTTAAAGAATAACCTAATTCTTTTTAGCACAATAGCAAAAGAATCAAAATCGCACCAACACCTCAAAATAGCCTTTTACCCGGTAAGGATTGAACCGTTACAAAATTCACACAAATTAATTCTATCCAGGAAGAATTAATACCTCAATCTCTTTACAAGAAGAGACTGAAACCGACTACCCTTTGATTAAATACCCCCAGCAGTATTTAATCTGTCACACTACTCACCAATACAAATTGATAAGCAAATTATCTCACTCAGAACTTTTACCACCTTAGATAAATTAAAACTCGATTAATATCCCAAAACTAGTGATAGAAATGTGAAATACTCAAAAATCTTATCTTTAACAAAAGATGGATAACACGTAATTAGATTCAAGAAATTGTTTATAGAATATTTTCTTCAATAAAAATCAGAAACAATTTTTAAAGATCAATTTTCAAAAATTAAACAAGCAATACAATATAGAAAGTATTTGGAAATATCTCATCCCGAATCCACTGAAAAATAAATAAATTAGAATGTAGTTGCTTCAAATTTGGTAATAGCAATTGTTGGCCCAGTAGAATACCCAAGAGGGGGGTGAATTGGGTAATTAAAAATATATCAGAATAAAACTTGAATAAATCAAATAATTAATTTTATGTCTAAATTAATTATTATCTTTATACCACAACGGAATTATAATAAATCTAAGTGCACACCCAAACAGCAAAAATAGCAAAGTAAAATATAGCATCACACAAAAGATTTATACTGATTCACCAAGCTACTCTTGGCTAATCCAGTCCCCCGAGCTCCACGAAGTCGCACCCATTAAAACCAAGATCCCATTAAAGGTAGGAACCAAACCCGCACACTGATTCTTTTACAAACTCAGAATCAACCTTTACAATATCATTTTCTCAAGTTAAGGAATAATCTCTACTTTTTACAGGTTAAAGAATAATCTAATTCTTTTTAACACTAAAGTATAAAAATCAAAACCTAACAAAACACTCTAAGTATCCTTTTCGCAAGTAAGGATGGAACCTTTACAAAAACACTCAAAACGCAATTCTTAACTAGGAAGAATCACTACCTCAATCTCTTTACAAGAAGAGACTGAAACCCATCTACCCTTGATTAAATATCCCCAATAATATTTAACCCTTCATAACTCACCAATACAAAAATTGATAAGAAATAAATATCAGATAAATAATAACTCGATTAATATCCCAATTAGTGATAGAAATATGTGAGATACAAAATCTAATTTTAACAAGAATATGGGTAGCAAAATGGAGCACGTAATCGGATTCAGGAAATTATTTGTAAAATATTTTCTTCAAAAATCAGAAACAATTTCTAAGATCAATTTCCAAATATAAAATAATAAACAAGTAATAAGCAATATGGAAAGATCTCACCCGGAATCCACAGAAATAATGATTAGAACAATGTAACTTCAAATACGGTATCAGCAAAAATTAATCGCAATCGATTCTCAGAATCACTCTTAGAATAGCTCACAATATCGTAGAATGATAACTCTTATAAAGCTCTCTCAAAATGATATAGAATGATTAACTCTCTTAGAATGATTAATTTTGCTAGTGAAATTCGCAGGTCTATTTAAAGGAACATGTAATCAACTTTCTAACAGCTAGTTTACAAGTGTCATGATAATTAAAAGCTCTTATAAACCCCTTATATCATAAGAACTTCATTTAAGTTTAATTTCACTTAAAAATATCTTTCAAATCTTTTAATTAAACCTCCAAAGTATTTCTCAATCTTAATAAATAAGTATATAATCTATTTCAAGTATTAAATTGAGAAATATTAATATTTAATGAACCATATTAATAGGATTTAATTAGTATATGAACCATATCTTAAATATAGATAATATCCTACAAATCTCTCTCCAATCCCAACAAAAAAGGGCTACTTTTGGATATAATCTCGGATCAAACTATATCCTGAAATAACTCATTCGGTCGACTGCCCAACTCAGGTTGCAGCCAAACCATCGCCGCAGCGTGCATAGGTCGACCGCCCAGTCGACTCACAGATTCAGAGAGTTCAGTACTACTTCACCGATCGACCTATCAATCGACTTGTTGATTCAGAAAGTTCAGCCTTCTTGGCCGGTCGACCTGTTGGTCAACTTAGAGATACAGGATGTTACAGCTTCCATGTCTAGTCGACTCACCAATCGACTGCTGTGCCTGGATCTCTTCTCTGAATACGTTTTTAACTTATTTTCTTTTACGTTTTCGCCCCTTTTACCATTTTCTTCTCTTGATTAGCTCCACTAATATTCTTATATTTCATTTTAGTCATTCAAAATTATTTCTTCTTATTTCACACAGGAGCAAATAATTTAACTTAATCAAAATACACATAAAAGATAAAATATATTTTGTGTCATGTCTGTATTCCTAGATGGGATATTAAGAGTTAAGATTCACCTGGATTGTTTTTCCTAATTTCTTCAAACTCTTACTTCTTCATCATCATCTTGACATCTTCATTTCTCATCCATTCAATTTGACGTCTTCATTACTGGAACTTTAAATCACTGAAACACTCAATTAAATATTAGTTCCATCAAAATATCAATACTTAATTATTCATCAAAATCTTAGAATCAATGTAGACATGGCATTTTGACCGCCTCGCAAAAAATTATACTTTATTTTATAGTTACCTTTATTTTATTTTTTTTATTTATTTTTGTTTTGATTGTACCGTATTTATGCGGTTTAATACTGCTAAATTAAGTTTTATTAATTTCTTAAGTAAATTAAATATTAGTAATTGATTTTTATTTTTTTTGGTTTTGTAGATTTTTCGAAGTGGAATAAAAACGCGTTAATTCAGAACAAAATGGACAAGAAACAGACGAGAATGAGAGAGGTCTGGACCGAACGGGGGTGGGGGGGTGCACAAAGGTCGCACGTGCGGCAAGCAAAGGGGGGCAGAGACCCCTTTTGGGTGCACCAAGTTTTGGTGCACCCAAAAGGGGGTGGGTGCACCAAATTTCGGTTCACCCACCCCCTTTTTCCCTTTTTCCTACCTTTTCTCGGACGTTTTTTGAGCCTTCATTCCTATAAATAGAATGAAGGCTCACAACAAGAGGAAGATGAGATTTTTGGGGAGAATTTTTTTGGAGAGGAATTTTTTTGGGAAGGGAGAGATGAAATCTGGAGAGAAATTTTGAAGAAAATAATATTATTTTTATTTTATTGTAATTTTTGAAGAAGAAAAAATCTCCAAGAAGGTGATAAATTTTCATCTGTTGTAAATCTTACTCTTATTTTTAAATAAGTTGTTATTATACTAATCTTTTTTTTTTTTTTTTTTTGTAAATTAGATTTTTTTATTTATTTATACATTTATTTATTTATTTATTTTTTTATATATATATATTTTTTTATTTTTTTATTTTTTTTGAGTAAATAATACGAGGTGGAAAACTTCTAACCTTCCATTGGAACGGTTTAAATTTAGAATGAAATTACTCCCCTTGAGAAGTGTGTGTATGTGTGTGTGTGTGTGTGCGGGTGTTTTATTTAATTTGTATTAAATATAATGTGCTAATAAGATAAGGCGGAAAATTCCCAACCTTCAATTTGAACGGTTTAAATTTAGAAGGGAATTACTCCCCTCGATGCGTGTGTGCGGGTGTTTTATTTAATTTGTATTAAATATAATGTGCTAACAATACGAGGTGGAAAATTCCCAACCTTCCATTTGAACGGTTTAAATTTAGAAGAAAAATTATTCCCCTCAATGTGTGCGTGCGTGTGGGTGCGTGTGTTTTCTTTAACTCGTATTAAATATAATGTGCTAACAATACGAGGTGAAAAATTTCCAACCTTCCATTTGAACGGTTTAAATTTAGAAGGGAATTATTCCCCTCAATGTGTGCGTGCGTGTGGGTGCGTGTGTTTTCTTTAACTCGCATTAAATATAATGTGCTAACAGGATAAGGTGAAAAATTCTCAACCTTCCATTTGAATGGTTTAAATTTAGAAGGGAATTACTCCCCTCGATGTGTGCGTGCGTGTGTGAGCGTGTGTTTCTTTAACTCGTATTAAATATAATGTGCTAACAATATGAGGTGGAAAATTCCCAACCTTCCATTTGAACGGTTTAAATTTAGAAGGGAATTATTCCCCTCAATGTGTGAGTGCGTGCGTGCGTATGTTTCTTTAACTTGTGTTAAATATAATGTGTTAACAAGATGAGGTGGAAAATTCCCAGCCTTCCATCAGAACGGTCTAGGTTTAGAAGGGAGATCACTTCCCTCAATGTGTGTGTATGTGTATATGTGTATATGAGGAGGATTTCAAAATAAAATAAAAACATTCGAATTTAAATTCTAATTGGACTTAATCGGATAAGGTACCGTCTTTGGACGGGCGTCTTGGGGTGCTTGACACCTTCCCCGAGCGTAACTGACCCCCGAACTCTTTAAACGAATCTCTGGTCAGACCATGTTATTTTTGGAGTCAAATTTTACTTAAGCCATTTTTTTAAATTGTTTTCAAAAAAGAAAAATATGGTGACCTAGCACATCATTTAAACCCAATGCTAGGTGGCAACTCCTTTTTCTAAAACAGGCTTAAGTATATTTTAATAAGAAAATCGACGTTTTTAAAAACCCTTCTCATTTTACCAGCGCCAAGCATATATAATATATATATTATTTTTTTCTAATTTTCTCTGAAAAATCGGGGCGCGTTCAATTAACAGCAATGATCAACAGCCAATGATTATCAAGATTATCTCTTAGAATAACTCTCACAAAAACTCAGTATGATATATCTTAGAAAAGCTTAATATGATCTCTTAATCTCTCTTAGCCACTCTTAATGATATGAAAAACGCAGGTCTATATATATGGGATATAAATCAGTTCTCTAACGGCTAGTTCTCATATGTCATGACATTTAAATACTCTCTTAGACCCCTTTTATTATTATGACTTCATTTTGGTTCAATTCACTTAATTATAGCTTTTTAAATCTCTCAATTAAGTCCTCAAATATTTCTCAATCTCAATTAAATAGAATATAAATAAATTTATGTACCAAATTGAGAAACATTAAAACTTAATGAACCAAATCAATAGGAATTAAATAATAAGTGTAGCATATCTTATATATCATAAAATCCCAAAAATCTCTCACAAATCCCAACAAAAAATGGCTACTTTTAGATATGAATTCGGAATCCTCAATATCCTGAAACTGCGTCATCAGTCGACCGACCAGTCGACCGCTCGATTCAGGATGTAGCCAAGCCAAAGATTTTGTGTCCATCGGTCGACCTATCTGTCGACTTAGAGATTCAGAGAGTTCCATTTTTTCTTTATCAGTCGACCTACCTGTCGACTTAGAGATTCAAAGAGTTTGTCTGCTTTGTTCGGTCGACTTACCAGTTGACTTAAGGATACTGAATCTTTTTTCTAAACTCATTTTTAACTCATTCTCATTTACGTCTTCGCCTCTTTAACCATTTTCTTTTCTTAATTAGCCCCACTAAATACTTAACTCCAATTTTAATCAATTATAAATATTTCTTTTTCAATTACACATAGCAGAAAATAATTTAGCTAATTAGGATCCTATTAAAAACACACATATTTATAAGAATCATTTAAAAATCTTTTTGTGTCGTATGTGATCCTAATTGAGATATTAAGAGTTGAAATTTAAACCTGAATTGTTTTCCCTAAGTTCTTCAAATTCTTCAACCTCTTAATTTTTTCATCATTTTTATTATCAAATCTTCATCATTTAGAACTAATAAACTGAAACACTTAAACAAACCATTAGTTCCACAAAAAATATTAACGTTTAATTGTCCATCAAAATCTTAGGATCAACAGTAATTATTTTATAATAATTATGATTTTTGTAATTTAGTTTGAAATTTTCGAACTGTGCATCGAAAGCGGACATGTTTTTCTTTTCTCGAACTAGTGGAATTAAACTAAAAAACAAGCTCTAAAACGATCCAGATTGTATTACAATATATGGAAATGTCTGATACAGTGCACTGAGTACTTTCAAGTTTTTATCCCACTCGAACTATGATTACTTTGTGCTAAATCTCGATCTCTTATGACCTATTTGGTTTTGTTTTTGAAATATGTTTTTAAAATTTTGACAAATTTTTTTTTTTTAATTTATAGAATTTTTTCGTTTAATTTTTAAAAAACTTGGAGATGAGAATACTTTTTTAATAATGGGTTGAAAAATAAAAAAATAAAGGTGGTGTGATTGATTGAAATATGATATTAATGCTATTATGATGTGAGATTTTTAAGATTGCAATATAACCTAAAGCTTCTGCCGCTGACGACATTTTTCTCCTATGGTTTTCGTCGCTGCTATAGGTTTCATCACCACTCCGGTATCAACAACCACACTACCATCGTCTTCGTCTTGTAGAGATGAACACAATGCCACCAAAATTACCCCCATTGGAGTATCGCCGCACTCTCATGTGCCACCCACAGCCTGCGGTACCCCCAAGCTGCGTTGTCTCGAATTTTTGGCTCTACCGCCTCAACTAAGGCTCCAAATCCATCTCACAATATATCATAGGAACTGTAACAACGAGACAGTTACAACGATGCAAAAAAGCAGCCCAATCCGACCCTAAACACGTCCACACGAGCTGCCTCAGTGTCTCTGCAGTTAGATCCACGCGTCGAACTACGCCGTCTCAGATTTTGGGCTCACTGTCTTAACCAGGGTTTTAAATCTATCTCACAATATACCACTGGACCTATCTCAACGAGAAGATTCAAAATTCGTAAAAATCACTGTCGTTGGATCACGATCGCGCCCTCACGTGCCTATAGAAGGCCCTCTGCTCGTCTCACTCTCAGATCCACGCGCCAGCAACCCTTTTTAAGTGAGCTCAGCTGCCACGTCAGCCCTTAAAGTCCAGTCAACAACCAATCAACTTCCATATTAGCGGAACCTCATTGCCACATCAGCTATTAACCGCCACGTCAGCGACAATCAACTATTCTCTTGACACGTTACTAGTTTTTTTAAGTTAACTTCTTTTAACCGGTTCAGACCTTTTTAGATTGGTTTTCTGCAAAGTTGGACCAATTCTTGGGGTTTTTGGATGCTTTGATTCTGTTTGTGGCCTCTGTTTTGTGGTTTGAAGCTCACAAAATATCTATTATATTTGTGTGATTCCTACACCAGTTCACCCATTTTTTACTCAATTTTTGAAGATTTAATATTGGTTTCTAGACAATTTTAGCATTCTGGATCTATTTGTGATATCTGTTTAATCAAATTTGGATAATATAGTACAATTCTCTTTATATTGTTAATTCGGTTCATCACGGAGATTTGATCAGTTCAAAGGGCTCTCAATCGGTTCTTCACGAATATAAACTAGTTCCTGGACAATTTTAGTGTTTTGAATCCATCCGTGACAGTAGTTTCTCCATTTCAACAACGATATATGTGGGTTCTTCGCTCATTATCAATGCCAAATAGGGTTCAGATTCTACCTCCACTACTGTTACCGCGTCTATTGCAGATTTGACTTCACTCCTTCATCATATTTTCTCCAAAAGTGGTACAAATATTTCCCCTACTCTATCACTTACTACAATTAACTCTACTTCGTTCTTTGATTCTGCCTATCGTAATCATATGACATTTGATTCCAACATTTTTTTCAACCAAACTCTCCATTATGAATATTCCTAGTATTCATATCGCTGATGGTTCTTAAATGCATGTTACTCATACTGGTCAGATTTTTACTTCCCATCTTTATATTTTTAACACGTATTTGATTTTGAAACTCACCTTAAATCTCTTGTCTGTTGGACAACTTTGTGAATTAGGATTTGAAATCATATTTTCTAATAGTGGTTGTCGTGTGTAGGATCCTCGGACAGAAGAAACCTTTAGGAGTGGTCGTAAAGTTGGACGTCTATTTGAACTTAAAAGTTTGTACCTTCCATCTCTAACTTCACCACCACCACAACCACATGTCCCTTCATCAACCTATGCAACCTCACCACCACCACCAGTATCATCCTCCTTCTCCTCCTCCTCCTCATCATACTTATCTCCACAGCCACCAATGTTTCTATCACTATCCCAAAATTGGAATTCTAGGTTAGGCCACACTTCATCTAACTGACTCAAATTGCTTATCTCTAGCGGTCAGTTAGGTTCAGTTCAACATGAGTCCTTTAACTGTTTCCATTACCAACTTACAAAATAACCAGCCCTACCTTTCAAAGCGAGTCAATCGATTTCTCTTGCACCTTTTGATCTAATTCATTCTAATATTTTGGGGCCTTATCCTTATGCCTCGATGGGTGATTGTCATTACTTTGTTATCTTTGTGGATGACTATTCTCAATATACATAGTTGTTTCTTATGAACCACCAATCCGAACTATTCCAAATATACTCTGAGTTTTTCTCTATGGCTCAAACTCAATTTTCTAGAAATATCAAAGTTTTTCGCACAGATAATGCAATGGAATACAAGGATCGTGTCTTTCTTAACCTGCTTCGCAAAAATGGCACGCTCCCCTATTGCTCGTGTCCTAGTACATCCCAACAAAATGGACGAGCCGAACGCAAACATAGACATACTTGACACAGTTCATGCTCTCCTCATTTCTTCATCATGTCCTGAGCGTTTTGGGGGTGATACTGCATTCACAGTTGTCTATACAATAAACTGTATCCCTTCCGCTACAATCCAGAACTTATCTCCATTCGAGCGTCTTTTTAGTAAACTTCTCGAATACTCTAAACTCAGAGTATTTGGTTGCGTTTGTTTTATTCTTCTCAAACTACATTAACGCAAAAAACTAGAACCAATGACTCGTCTGTGTTGTTTTCTTGGATATGGCATCGAACATAAAAGGTATCGGTGTTGGGATCTCATTTGTAAAACTCTTCGTATCTCTCGACATGTTGTTTTTTGGGAACATCAAATGTTTTCTTCCTTACGGTAATTTGACATGTCAACCATCACCAACTCTAGATTCTTTACTGATCCATCCATTGAGTTGTTTCCTGAGGATACAGTTCCAGGTACTGTTGAGTCCACTCCAGTACCACCAGTTGAGCCCAGTCATGCACCTTACACTGAGTCCACCCCAAAACTATCAGCTAAACCCATTTTAAGAACCACTAGTTGATCTCACCCCTCTAACTCCAGTGACCATGCCTGAGACTTCTCTTGTGGCCGATGATTCTGTAGCGACTACCTCTGAGACCCATGCTCCAGAACACCCCCGCCGCTCTACCAAGAGTTCATCATCCATCTTACCTTACTGATTTTCATTGTTTTTTTAATATACATCATGTTAGGAGGTTCCAACTTAAAATCATATGGTTCTAAGTGGAGTAACTCCTTTGATTTATATAGTAGCTTGGGAACTCTCAAATGAGCGATGTGAAACAGGAATCTAATACTCACCCATAAGTGCAACCTCCGGTTTGAACGGATGATTTAACTACGAGGAAATGAAAGACTCATAACAGTGGCTCTAATACCATGTTAGGAGGTTCTAACTTAAAATCATATGGTTCTAAGTGAAATAACTCCTTTGATTGATATAGTGGCTTGAGAACTCTCAGATGAGCGATGTAGGACATGAATTTAATAAGTATGATTTTTGTAATTTAGTTTGAAATTTTTGAACTGTGCATCGAAAGGAGACACGTTTTTCTTTTCTCGAACTAGTGGAATTAAACTACGAAAACAAGCTCTAAAACAATCCAGATTGTATTACCATACCTGGAAATGCCTGATATAGTGCACTGAGTGCATACGAGTTTTTATCCCACTTGAACACGATTGCTTGTGTTAAATCTCGATCTCTTATAACCTAATTGGTTTAGGCCCCATTTGGTAACTGTTTCCATTCTAAAAATTCTCATTCCATTTCCAGATTTTTGGGAATTCTGTTTGGGAATAACGTTTGGTAATTTTTGTTTTCGTTCCCATTCCATTCCCATTTGAGAATTGTGCCCATTTTTTTCTTAAGAAATGAGAAACCAAAAAAAGTTATTTCTCATAATTCCCATTCCATTCCCAGTTACTTTTCATCCGTCGGTCGGCCACCGTCCGCCGCAGTGCGCATCGTCGGTGGCCATCTCTGGCGATCGTTGCTGGTCACCTCTGGCATCGCCGGCCACCTGACAACTTCAGGCGCCCCCTGCCGGCCAACGTCCGTCGCCGCCGCCCGGCCAAAACAAAAAAAAATAAATTGGTTTTAGGATAAAATCGTTACCAAACACGATTATCTTACCAAAACAAACAAAAAAATTATCGTTACCAAACGCGATTCTACTCCCAAGAAGGAAACAAAATTCTCATCCAATCTCATCTCATTCTCATCCTACTGTTGGAATGGAAATAGAAACGGTTACCAAACGCCACCTTAGTTTTTGAAAAATGTTTTTAAAATTTTGATTTTTTTTTCTTCTCAAATATGTAGAATTTATTTGGTTTGATTTTTAAAAAACTTGAAAATGAGAATATTTTGTTAATAATGGGTTGAAAAAATAAAAAATAAAAGTGGTGCGATTGATTGAAATATGATATTGAATAAGAGGGGTGATAATGTTGTTTGCTGAGTGAATGTGCGGTAGACAAAATTTGTAAAAAAAAAATACATATAAAGGACATGATTAAATTAAATTTATAACATAATAAAATTAGAATTTTAAAAATATGTATCTAATAGATTTAGTACACCGAAAATTATTTTGTAAATATGTTTTTAAATTTTGTTGTAAAAAGAATAATAGTTGTATTTACAAAATACACACCTTGTCACTAAGGCTCCGTTTGTTTAGTATTTTTACTCTCGAATTCTTGTGTTTGTTCTTAAAATTTTAAAATTTAAGAACATAAAATTTTTTGGTTAACATTTTTCAGCTTCCAAAGATTCTCAAATTTTGAGATTAATCCGATTCTTTTTTTTTCTTTTGGAATTTTGAGAAAAAAAAAAACAGTTGCTTCCATTCATTTCCAACTTATTCTTACTTAATCAATGTTTTTAAATTTTTAACAAGATCCCTTTTTTAAATATTACTAGTTTTAGACCTGCATAATATGCGGGTCTAAAAAAAAAATATTAGTATATTTTTTTGTGTAATTTAAATATTTTGATATTATAATTTTGATTCTTGATCTATATATAATATAAAATATAAAGCATTTTTTAAAGGATAAATTTTTTTAAGAGTTCAATTGAAATTTATATAAATTAGAGGATGAGTATATGAAATTTTAAATATTTTAATTGATTTTTCTAAAAATAAAGGGGGCGAAAATATATATTTTCAAAAGTTAAATAATATATGTACAAATTATTTTTTAATAAAATACTATAAAATAACACACAAATGGGCATAAATTAGGATTCAATTTTTGTAAGTCTAACAAATACTAATTTAATTAATTTATATCGTATCAAATTTCTTTTTGGGTAGAAATAATTTTTTAATTACACTTTATTGTTTCTATAATTTAAGATGTAGATCAAAAAATTTAATCATATATTTGTGTATCAATAAGGAAAAAATAAATTAACTAAAATTAAAAAGATTAAAAAATTAAATGAGACCACCCATTATTTAATATATTTAAAAACAAAAAAAAAAAATTTAAGGAATATATTAAAAAAAAATAATAATAATAATGGACAATTAAAAAAATGAAGACCTTTGGAATTTATTGTAGGAGATGAAAAGCTTTGGAATTTTTTGTACGATATGAAGATGATGGTGGAGATCAACGGGAATTAATCAAGAATGAAAGAAATGAAGAAGATTAGACATACTTGAATATAAGGGCATGTCTTCTGTTTTTCTATATAGTATAAGATTAGTCTCTCAGTGAATATATCCAATCAGTGTGCGTGGTGGACACTAACTAGTCAAACGGTCTTTTTGGAGTCTCCACCTTGCCACGTGTAGGGTTATGATCGGTCCCTGGTGGGTTGTGAAAATGCTTGATCCTCATCAGTTTTGTTCTCATAAATTATAAAATAATTTAAGAACAATTATCATTATTAAACGTATTTCTGTTCTCAAAATTATGAGAATATAAATATAATTTTATCTTATTTTTCAGGAGCAGACACTAAAAACAGAAAGTTAAGGTGACGTTTAATTAGCTTTTTTGCCTCTCTGTTTCTACTCCCAATAAAATGAGATTAGAATTTTATTTCCGTTCTGGAGTATTCTGGGAACAGAATTGTGTTTGGTGACAATAATTATTCTTAAAATACTTTTATAATTCCTTAGAATAGAAAATAAAAAATGTGCTTGGTTGCAATTAAACTTGGATCATTTTTAATATATGTGTGTGGGGGCAGGGGTGTATGCACGTGTTCGTGTGAGAGAGATAGAGATGAGATGAGAAAAGAAGATAAAGATGTACGGTAGTGGTTATGGATTGGCGTGGTTGTGGCCGGCTTGGGTACTAATGACCGTGTAGTGGTGGTTCTCAAAATGTATCTTTACGAAATAAATTGAGAATAATTTTATGGGAGTAAATAAAAATAAAGATTTTGTATGTTTCTCAAATTCTTAAACAATTTTGGAATAACTTCTAAATTTTCAGAATATTTGGGAATAGAAATATATTTACCAAATACGTTTCGTACATTATCTCAAAATTTTAAAAATAAGAGCAAAAATCAGGGAGCGGAAACACTAATCAAAGCCCAATCTTGAGTAGGCCTCTAATCAAAGCTCACGGGCCCAAAAGTGGGAAAAATCCCCAGCAAATAGCCTGCGCATTCATGATTCACCTACCAATCAGCATAAATTTCAAAATGAATTCGCTTCAAATTTGCACTCCCGCGATCATTTCACCAGTCACCGCCGGCTACCGCTTCTCGTGAGAATCGTTGCGATCCAAAAGGTAGATTTTCGCTTCTTCTGCTAATTCCCTGTTGATTTTCACGCCGTCTTCCGTTGATTTCTCGGGAAAATAATGGGAGAAGGAGGGCGGAGGGGCGAAAATTCTCGAGGAAACGAGGTTTGTGAGGGAAATTTCTCGAATCTACTTGTTATTCTCTTTCTTTTCCTTCTACTTATTGTTCCGATTGAGCAATAACCAGATCCTTCAATGTTTTCGCAATGGTAATGTCGCATTACATTCAATTCACACACGCACACACACACACTTCATCATTGAAAGGAAATGGTGTAGCTGCCAACTTAATCTGAGTAGTTATGTTCATTTGTATTTGCTGTTGAAGCGATTATTCTGCAGCGAATCATGTATACAAATTTCTGACGTTTCTTTTTCTGAATGATGCATATAAATTCTCTCTCAGGCTTGTTTGAACTATGCTTAGGTTAATCACTGAAATGTAAATGCCAATATATATTGTAGGATCTTCTAAAATATTCCAGTGTAACTTAGGGTAAACTCTAGACATATATATATATATATATATATATATATATATATAATTCCCATTCTTGATAATCTAAGATCTGGAGTGGCGTGTTTTCGAAGGTCGTTCCACCTTTTGTAGCCGACATCGTGTAGCTCTCTCTTTCATTTAGGCCATTACTAATATTTCTTTCTTGTGCAAGGCATTTTGTAGGAACGCTAGTGTTAGTACGGTTCCTCGCTTTGTCTAGTTAAAGCCAGCAAACAACAAAATGTTGTGCGCTAGTGTACGCTTGTCGTAGTTAAGTCGGCAACTTGACTTCCTTTTTTTTTTTTTTGGAAAACCTCCGCGAAGTGAGGAGAAATTTATACAGATAAAACAAATTACAGAGGGGGGGTGAGACTTGATCTCTGAACTTGAAAATACAAAATAAATAGCGAAATAAGAAACTCTATCAAGACAAAACTGCTAAAGACATATCTTTAGTTTTCCAAATGTTCGAAATCGCAACCTATCCAGTCTTAAGCATCCTCGAACAAAAGCCAGACATTCTGATTCAGATTGGAAAATTCGATTTTCTCCAGCACTGCCTAACTTGGCTAATATATTTGCAGCCGTGTTTGCTTCCTTGTAGCAAAACGAGATACAAGCTCGAACCCTTGCAGCCAAGTCCTTGATCACCCTAATCAGAGACATTAAACACCAAGGGACTATGGCTCTACCGGCAACCATATCAACTAACAGGGCATTGTCACTTACTACATCCAAAGCGAACCACTCAAAATCAATACAGATCTGATGCTCGATCCAATGGGCTTTGGTTTCGGCAAGTAAACTGGATCCAAAACCAAAAAATTGAGCGGAACCGAATAATAAATCTCCATTCGGGTTGCGGAAAATGCCCCCTCCGCCAATTTGGCTTGGATTTCCTCGAGAGCTTTCGTCTAAATTAATCATGACTCTATCTCGAGGAGGATTTCACCTGCTTTAGGATAGTTGCTTCTAAGGAGAGCCCGTGGCTTACAACATATGAGAAAGTCAGAAAGGCCTGTAGCTCGATACAATCTAAGGCTAGTTGCTTACTCCAAAAGTTCTCTCTAACCCCAGGTAAACCACACCACGTCCGGCTCGTATAATGGTTATCCACTACTTTTAAGTTACCTTCGCCCAATTCGCTGTTGCGAAACCTTCAGTTCCTTGCCGGTGTAAGATCTCTTTGACATAGAAGGATGTCCTTCGGAAGGCTAAGTTATGTCCCGTAAGAACTTGCTCTCTCTCTCTCTCTCTCTATATATATATATATATTATATTGGCTATCAATATTATATATTCTCTTTATTTTAACATGGTATTGGAGGCAACTCAGTTAAGGTTATGGGAAGTCTCATTTCTTTCTCTTCCTTGTAGTTAAATTTTCCTTACAAGTCTAGAGTTGCGCATTCTTCTCGTTTTCCCCTCGTAGTTAAATATTTTGTGCAAGGGGATTTCACATTCTCATTTCTCACTCGTAGTTAAATATTTCGTGCAAATTGGTGGTTATAGTTAAGAGCGGGTGTTAGATTTTTATCCCACATTGATTGTTTGACACTTCCCAAACTATTATATAAGGCAAATGAGCTACTTCACCTAATATCGATCGAATGGTTTTAGGTTAGAATCTCATCACATGGTATTCATCTCTGTTTATTTAACAATTAATCACTGTTCATCCGTTGCCACGTTCATTTCCGCTGCTTCTATCACTTCTACCACTGCTCCTAAAATTCTACATACTCCAAACTAGGGCATAGTTTAAATCCCCGCTCCGAGACGATTCCAACGACACCAACCAGACCTTCGTCAAACCGCGCACTGCCCACATGTGTTGTCCATCACCACAGTTGCTCCGCCGTGATTCCTCATGTGCTGCTACTGTTGCACGTCAGCCCTAGATCCACGTGGCAATCCAAGTAAACACACGTGGCAGCCAGGTCAGCAATACAATTGAATTTTGCTGCCACACGTGTTCGGCATGTTAGCCCACACGCGTATACCACGTCTGCTCCCACCTGTCGTCCACATCATCATCTGCATTCCATGCTAGCCCTAGCTGATGTCCGGTTCTCTGGTTCAGCCCATGTTTGATTCTCTGTCCGATTTAGGGTCTTCCATGCTGGTTCTCTGCAATCTTCAATCTGTTCCCGACATTTTTGAGCCTTCTGGTTTTGTTTTCGAGGCCCGTTTTCGCTTTTTGTGATTCTACAATATAGTTTTCTTTATATCTACATGTGTTCGCTTTTTAATTACATTTTGTGGGCTTAGGAGATGTCTATTCTTTGCACGGTCGTAAGTTGAACGTTTTGTTACTGGTGACATCTCTAACCCTGACCGTCAAAAAGAAGAAGAAAGCAAGGTCTACGGCCGTCTCAAAGATTGGGATAGTAAGAATCATCAGATTATTAATACCACTAAAGAAACATGGAATTTCTTGTTGCCACAATATTGACAAACTTGTTATTAATTGTCAAATTCTTCCTCATTAACCTACTTTTGGGTTGTTTTTTTGGATAAGAACATAAACGAATTGTTTTTTCTGTTTGATTTCTTGGAAGCAATCAAACATATTGGACATTATTTGACACCACTAATGGACGGGGTTGCTTGGTTATGATAGAGACTTGGACTACAATCTTTCATTCAGTAAAGTAAAGGGCTTTGCTTCTTCCATTTTTTATGTTTGTTAGGTAAGCCATTAGGTCTAGACTCCAGAGGTCCTCCTCTTACTCTATTCCCCCTTTTACCATCCCCTAGTAGGGTCTGCAGATTCTACATAAGTCAGGGCTAGATGATATCTCTATAGAGATGTGGAAAAGTTTGGGGGATTTTGGGATATAGTGGCTGACTAAACTTTTCAATGACAATTTGAGGATTAAGAGAATGCTTAATAACTGGAGGAGAAGTATTTTAGTGTCCATCTAAAAAAATAAAGAGGATGTTCAATGTTGCACGAACTATTGAGGTATAAAACTCATAAGTCATATTTTGAAACTTTGGGATAGAGTGATTGAATATAGAATAAGATATGAAACAAGTATAAAAGAGAACCAATATAGATTTATGCTCAGCCGATTAATCACTGAATCTATCTATTTACTCAGAAAATTAATGAAAAAATATAGAGAAAAAAAAAGAAAGATTTACATATGATATTTGTGGACCTAGAAAAGTTTTTGTGGTGCGTGCTAGAAAAGAAGTATATATTTTATGTGTATATTGAGGTAACTAAGGATATGTATGAAGGTATAATTATTAGTGTTCGAAAGGGAGAAGACGATACTTGTGCATTTCCTATTAATATAGACTTACATAAAGGATCATCTTTAAGTCCTTATCTCTTCGTTCTATTAATGGATGAGCTTATAAAATATATTCAAGATGGGATATCTTGGAGTATGTTGTTTGCAGATGACTTAGTACTAGTTGATGAAAATAGAATAAGTCTTAATACTAAGTTAGAAAGATAGAGAGAGGTCTTAGAGTCTGAAAGTTTGAAGGTTAGCAAAAGTAAGACATACTACATGCATCGCAATTTTAGGAATGCCCGGAGAGATGATAGTGCGGTCAAAATTGGAGATGAGGAGGTTTCAAATCATTTTAAATATTTAGGTTCAATGGTTTAGGCTAATGACGAAATTCATGAGGATATTACTCATAGAGTCGAGGCAAGATGGTCTAAGTTGAGAAGTGCAGTTGGGTGATATCTGATCGTAGGATATTGTTAAAATTCAAAGGAAAATTCTATAAAAATTGCAAGAAGATTCTGGATGTTGGACAGTAAAAGCAAAGCATGTCTAAAAAATTAGTGTGACAGAAATGAAGATTTTACGGTGGGTGAGTGGGAAGATGAGAATGAATAAAATTAAGAATGAAACTATTAGAGAAAATTTAGGAATAATGCCTATTGAAGAAAAGATTAGAGAAAACCGTTTACGCTGATTTGGACACGTGCATAAAAGACTCATAGAAGAACCAGTGAGAAAATGCGATTTACTTCATGACTTCATGTGCAGGGGACTAATAGAGGGAGAGGTAGGTCAAAGAAGATTTGGGAAGAAACTATTAGAATTGTTTTGATGACATTAAACCTGACTGAGGGGATAACTCTTGATCGATCTTTAAGACATAAATTGATCCATGTAGCTGATCCTACTTAAGTGGGACAAAAACTTAGGTGGCGTTTGGTAACCGTTTCTGTTTCAATTCCAGTAGTGGGATGGGAATGGGATGGGATGGGATGGGAATTTTGTTTTCTTTTTGGGAGTAGAATTGCGTTTGGTAACGATAATTTTTTTTTTTGTTTTGGGAAGGGAATTGTGTTTGGTAACGATTTTATCCTAAAATCCATTTTTTTTTTTTTTTTTTCTCTTTTCAGTTTTGGCCTGACGGCGGTGGCGCCGGCGCCGGCCGGCCAGCAATGGCCGGCGATGGTTCTCCGGCGTCGGAGACGGCGGTGCCCCCGCCAGCGATGACCGGACGGCGGTGGCGCCGTCGCCGGCGACTGCCGGAAGTGGCCCGAAAAATTCCGGCCGGACGGTGACCGGCGACGGTCGCCGGAGATGACCGGCGGCCGGCGGGGGATGGCGGTCGGCGGCGGCGGACGGTGGTCGGCCGGTAGGTGAATAGTGATCATGGGTTTTGGGAATGGAATAGGAATACTGAGAAACAATTTTTTTTTGTTTCTCATTTCTTAAGAAAAAAGTGGGCACAATTCTCAAATGGGAATGAAATGGAAACGGAAACAAAAATTACCAAACGCTATTCCCAAACAGAATTCCCAAAAATCTGGGAATGGAATGGGATGGAAATGGTTACCAAACGAGGCCTTAGTTGTTGTTGTATTTATAGAGCAACTTAGCTGGTGTTTGGTTAGTGTTTCTGCTTTTATGTTTCCATTGCCAATAAAGTTGGACGGGAATTTTGTTTCCGTTTTGGAGTATTCCGGGAATAGAAACATATTTTGTAACGACCATTGTCCTGAAGTTGTTTCTTTTTAATTTATGAGAACAGAAACAAGAAACATGTTTGGTTGCAACATTTGTTTTTCCTTTATTTAAATGTATGGTGGCCGGTGTCGTGGTGGTGGCCCGCGGCGGGGTGGTAGTGAGAATAGTTTTTTGGGAATGAATAAGAATCAACTTTCTGGAATTCTTACCAAATTCATGAATTTACTCCCAATTTACTCCCAAATTACTCCTAAAATTTTGGGAACGACAAAAATCAGGGAACAAAAACACTAACCAAACGGGGCTTTTCTTTTTTTTAGTTCTTATCAACTTATTTTCAAATTGACAATATTTTAGCTCAAAATTAACTATGATATCAAATGCAAATTCTACATTTAGTTAACATTAACTTGATATCTCATTCTAATTGATGTTAACTGAAGGAGTAAAAAATCAGTTAAACTAAGGATAAAAAATTGTGAGTGACAAGAACAATAGTAAGGTTGTTCTATTGTGTCTCGGAAGTTTTGGGTTCAGATCATAAAAATAATCTATGTGTACATTTGGCGTTTCATAGACCTCACAGTGATAGGATCCTATCACTAGTGCGTTTATGTGATTACATCCAATTAAGGCTTTTCTTAGATTTCCATTGACCCATGCTTACTCCCACACTTTTGCTTTACTCGATATGAATGTTTGGAATAACAAAAATTTATCGCCCACTACTTCGTTAAATAGATTATTATTTTTGGGGGTTTTATTGGATTTCCAATTTGATTCTATTCAGGACGCCCTCGGATTGGAGTGTCTTCATTGATATTTTTTTTTTTGAAAAATCTTTCCTGGCCTATATGCGCCCTTTTTGAATCCCACGTCGCTTGTGTTAGCTGATTCTAAGCTATATATAAATCTTAAGGTAATCCTCTTCTTACAAGATGTCTTTTAAGGATGAGTTAAGCCCATTGGGTTTCTACATGGTATAAGAGTTAGGACTCTTATATGATATTGGGTGTGTTGAATCCCACATTGATATCGGGCCCCCTGATAACCGTTCACAGTGGTTTGTCAAAAAGTTCACCCTGCGCGTGAGGGGACTCGTTGAATCCCACATTGATGTTGGGTCCTTCCCCCGATATTCGTTTGCAGTGGTTTGTCAAAGTCCACTCTTCGCTTGAGGGGATGTGTTGAATGCCACGTCGCTTTTGTTACCTGGCTATATATTGAATGCCGTGTCGCTTTTGTTACCTGATGCTGAGCTAGATATAAGTCTAGCGACAATCCTCCTCATAAGGCGTCTTTTGAGAGTGAGTTAGACCCATTTGATTCTTACAATCCTCCATCCTTGATCAATTGGTTTTAACTTTTCTTTGCGCTTCTGCCTCTTTTTCTCTTTCGCTTTCCTATTTTTGTGTTGTAGGTGCCGATTTGGTCCCAAGTAGATCAAATGTTCCTCGAAGAATCATCAATTTGAAATCTTGAAGCCAGTTTCATGTCATATTGATTTCATCTTTTTTGGTACATCCACACTTTTTGGCATCATATGTTGCTAGCATAAATTACTTTAAAAAAGTTTTTTTGAGAATTAGCGTCCTTGACCCTTTGCTTTTATCATCAAACAGAAGAACAAATGGAGACAGCTCAAATAATTCGTACTTTAGCTGTCTTGAGTGGAGTTATCTATTAATGGACACCACTTCACTTTCTTATCTTAGAATCTTGTACCTTTTAATGATATTCTTAGATCGACATTTGATGCAAGGTTGTCAGAAGTCTTTACTGTTTAAGATTCTTGAATTGGTTTAAAAACGTTTTTGTCAGTAAGGGTTAATTTATCAGCTTTCCATGTTATTATTTGTTGAATCTCACCTCGATATCTGTTCGCAGTGGTTTGACGAAGTCCACGTTACACGTGAGGGGTGTGTTGAATTCCATATCACTTGTGTTTGCTCATCCTAGACTATATATAAGCTTAGGGGCAATTCTCATCTCTCAAGGCGTCTTTTGGGAGTGAGTGAGGCCCATTGGGTTTCTACATGGCACCAGAACCAAACCCCTCGTCTGATGTCGTGACCTCTGATATATGTTTGCAGTGGTTTGGTAAAGTCCACCTTGTGCGTGAGGGGAATGTTGAATCCCACTCTGGTATCCGTTTGTAGTGGTTTGGCAAAGTTCACCCCTTTCTTTTCTGCTCCATCCTCTCAGGATGATCTGGATGTTACACTCCATTTGCCAAGCCTCCCCACCCCAATACCATCTCCTTCTGCTCCAGAACGTGACCCCCCTAATTGTTCTTCACGTCCTAACATGGTATTAGTGATAGGTTTAGAAATCTCGTTTGTTTGTCCTCGATTGTTTGAATAATTGTCTTAGTCTCTTTCAAAAATAAGTGCTAGCTTTGGCTGTGGGGTGGGGAGCATCAGGATTAGTCGTGTTGTTTCAATGACTTTAAGCCTCACACCTGTAAGTCATCTTTAACTCAGCATCATGTCTTTTTGACTAATATTACATGATGTCTCTCTTTTTCTTTGTCCGCTGCTCTTTTAACCTTAGTTCATGAATCTGGATTTATTTATTTATTTATTTTTTGAGATTTTGTTGATGGTAAGCTTAAAAAGAATTTGTGAAGTTTCTCAAAATAATCTATATATAAAAAAAGTTACTCCACCTGACACCATATAGTTTTAGATTGGAACCTGTTAATATGGTATCAGAGTTAAGTTTGTGAAATTTTGTTTGTTGTACCTGATTATTTAAATATTTGTCTTGTCTTTTGGTTGTTTGATTGCATCATGTGCAAAAATGGGTTGTACTTGACGACGGGTGTTAGATTTCCACATCGAATTTGTGAGATTTCCCAAAATAATTTATATATAAAAGAAATTACTCCACTTGTCACAACATGATTTTAGGTTAGAACCTCTTAACATAGTATCGAAACTAAGTTTTGAAAGTCTCGTTTGTTTGTCCCCAATTGTTTGAATGTTTGTCTTATCTTTCATGTTATTTGATTACTTCACGTGCAAGACGTGATTGCACATGAGGTTGAGTGTCGGAATTTCACATCGAATTTGTAAGATTTTCTAAAGTCAGAATTCCTCATCGAATTTGTAAGATTTTCCAAAGTAGTTTGTATATGAAAGAAGTTACTCCACTTAACACTATAAGATTTTAGGTTGGAATCTCCTAACATAGTTTCAAAGATAGGTTTCGGGAGTATCGATTGTTTGAATGTTTATCTTGTCTTTTTTGTTTTTTGATTGCATCACGCTCAAGACGAGGTTACACGTGAAGATGAGTGTTAGAATTCTACATCGAATTTATGATGTTTCCAAAAGTAGTATATATCTAAAAAGAATTACTCCAACTGTATAATTTTAGGTTAGAACCTCTTAAAAGGTCCTAAATTTCTTTATCCCAAAGTTTTCCAGCGTAAAAAGTCGTTTCAGATAGTTAAATCAGGTTAAAATGTGTGTTAAATGTTTCATGTCCTACTGAATATTTTCAAATTGGAAGATCAAATATTCAAATAAATCGAAAAAAGAAGATTAATTGTTAATACTGAAATAAATAAATCAAAATTTACTTTTATTTTATATATATATAATATTATTTTACAGATAAAATCACACTATGATATAATAGTAATGTTGAATACAAAACATAAATCCATTAATACACAATAATTTAAGTAGGCAATAACAAATGCCAATCAATGCAATATACAAACACACACACACACACAGAGAAACAGAGATATAGAGAGAGAAGAGGAAGAACAAAAACAAGTGAGAGAAACAAAAGAAACTAAAAATGACTTATACTATGTCTTGATCTCATAGAAGTGAAAAGACATTTCTGACCTTTGCATATCATCTACCTGTCAAAACAAGAAAAGGATACCTTTTCAGAACCTCCTTTTCGCCTCATTCAATTGTACATAGTATTTCTACAGATTTAATCAATCACAATTGATTGTTTTCTTTTGAGCTTTTTGCATTTTGCACCCCTAAAGTTTAAGAGAAATCTCACTTTAGCCTATGTCCTTTCATTTTGATTGTGTCAAGTTACTCATTCCGTCATTTTTTGTGACGGAATTGGATTTTGTGTTTGTTTGACACATGACTAATTCCTATCACAAAAGATGGTGGAATTATCGATTTTGACTGACTTGACACGATTTGGATACCTGAGGGGTTTAATGTGTTCAAATTGAAAGTCCGGAGCTAAAGTGAGGTTTCTCTGAAACTTAATGGTGCAAAGTGCAAAAACCTCTTCTTTTAATGAAAATATTAAATAAATCTATTGATGATAATCATAATAGAGGGACACTTAATGAAATGACAACAATAATTGCTGTGGTCCACTTGATTAGGTGGCTTAATTCTACAATAATTATAGAAATAGACAAACTATAATAAACCAATCAGTAATGCTAATCTTGCTTTGCTTCTTCCTTAAGCAAATCCAATAAATAAATAAACTTGTTAAAAGATCATATTCAAACCCACTCAGACAACATCAACATCTCAAAGAACCAAAATCCACTATCTTTTATATATACCTTCGCAAAATTATAAATTATAGGATTTTTTGGTTAAGTGTAAATTAAAATTTTAGTTCATATAATTAATGTACTATAAAAATTTAAAATTACTATGAAAAGTCCAAAATCGTTGTATGATATAAAAATTACCATATTTTTTTTATTTGAAAAAATTATAGTAATTTTTATATATTTCAGTAATTTTAAACTTCTAGAAAAATTACTCTAACATGTAGACGTAGAGTGTACGTACTAAAATTTTATTTTTAGACTGTTCAATTCTAATTTATAGACCGACACTAGGAGTTTAGGTGCCTGAAATGTAATATCAAACTAGTGATATGGATGTATATAGATTTCTCGTATAATATATCGATTTTCAAATTTATAGATAGAAAAATATAGTAAATAATAAAAAAATAACTAATAAAATACACATCAAATTTAAAGGGTGTACGGAATTTTTAGACTAGAAACCATTCATTCTCTTCAAATTAATCCAAATCGTTAATAAAATAATATTAAAAAAAATATCATGATTTATTAATAGAAAAACTTTTTCTTTTTTTACTATCAGATAATATTTTGGAATTTAAACCAACAACTATGATGGAGTCAAATTTTGTTTTTTGTCAACATGATATTTGCTTATTGTCAACTATGAAAGATATTTTTTAAAATATTTTTATTAAATGTGGAGGTTGATTTGAGAAGAACGAATCGATAAGATCGGATTATAATTTTTTTAGGTAAAAATTCCTCCTCAAAAATCTTACGCTCTTACTTGTAAGATGGTTCACTTAAATTATATTTTGTACCCTTTAAGTTTTATATTTATATTTAATTGAACAATTGTTTTTTTTAATATTTACTATCATTTTATACCTATGAATTGAAAATTTTAAACACGGGGAATCCCTAGTTGTAAAATAAATTAGGATAGTATTTAAAAATATATTTTAATTAATGATTCAAATGAATTTTGATACAAATAATCAGATAAAATCATTTTTGGATAATAATTCTCGCTAAATACTTCTATATTTTAGGTGGTTGAATTTATCTTTTATTTTATTTTTTAATTTTTTTTTTGGTGGGGGGGGTGTTGAATTTATCTTCTTTTTTTTTTCTTTTTTTTTTTTTTTTTTGTTTGGTTTAGGGAGGGAGAGGGGTGGGGGTGGGAGGGGGGTGGGGGGAAGAGAAGTGGAAGGGTCAAGAGTCTGTTACCTCTTGGTGATGATATAAACAGCATAAATAATTCCAGGGATGTACCCAAGGATTGTCAGCACCAAACAGATCCAAAACTCCACCTGCACACAAACATACATAAATCAACTCCAACACTATCCCCCCCTTAATTTTTCCAAAATTCTATATTAGCCCCAAAACTTATATCCTCAATTCATACACACACACACAGATATATATATATATATATATATATATATAGAGAGAGAGAGAGAGAGAGAGAGAGACCTTGCAGCCAAATTTGAAGAAGACACCAAGGGGTGGTAGGATGATAGCCAATATGATGTCTACGCAGGTTGCTGTTCCCTCATCCGCCATCGTTATTACTAAAATATATCTCCTTTGGGATCCTGTCTAACCCAAAAACACACACAACAACAGTACCTTTTCACACTGAAAACACACACAGTTGTCTGTTTTTGCTGGTGATGGAAACAGAACACACGGTGGCTGCTGATATATAGACAGAAGGGGGGAGAGACACAGAGAGAGAGAGGAGAGAGAATTAAGATTACACGTGGCGTCGGATGATTGGCTGTCTCATGTGGGCTACATGCAACAGAGAAATTACGACCTTGGCCAATTTCTTTTTTTATTTTAGGGAAGAAAAGAAAAATAAATCCTGGCTTTATCCATTTATTTTCGTAAAGGCAATATCATCGTCAATTACAGCTCAGTCTCGTTAGATGGGACCACGTGGCATGTGATGGCTTCCTTTGTGGCTCCCTCCATTAAACTTAACCACTACACCAAAGATTGTTATAGTATTTTTTTTTGGTTAAAACCATCTAGTATCAATCTAATGCATGAGAGTTGAGTTCCTCCTATCAGAGTCAAACCTTTTATCTAATGTTTGGCGAATTAAATCTCACATTGATGTTAAGTCCCCTGATATCCATTCGTATTAATTTGGCAAAGTCCACCTTGCGTGTTAGGAAGCATGTTGAATCTCACATCACTTGATCCTAGACTATATATAAAGACTAAAACAATCCTCTCTTCTCAAGGCGTCTTTTGAGAGTGAGTTAGGTTCATTGATTTCCTACAAGTTTTTCCATAATTCTTTAATTAAAATATGTATGTTATATCTATCGGTGTATAAAATTAGTACATATCTTGAGTATGGTCCAGTCAGGAACAGATAGGTCCTACTGCTGGAGTTAGAGTTGGAGTTGCTGAGTCGGAGGCGGAGTTGGAAATTTCTCAAATGAGCTAGAATGGTCAATCGGGAGGACTGACTTGCTTAAATCCGGAGTTCTGCTCCTCAGAGAGTTGTACGTGCACAAGGCCTGATCGGGAGTTGTCCTGGCAAAGCTTCTCCAGTGTGAGTAAGAGTTTGGAGAGAAAAGATATAGAAATGCGTCAAGTATGTAAATGAGTACTAAGCGTTAGCGTTTTAGGCGTATTTCGAGTTTACATAGCCCCTGATATATATATGCATTAAAGATGATTAGTTTTATCTAATTGGGCCTAAACACGGTTAATTAGGTGAAACATAAAGGTGAAACTTTATGTTTATCTGATAATTCGAGGCGTTTTAGGAGATAATAATCGAGTTTGGGCGTTTGGGCCCATTTGAAAAAGTCCATGGATCTTTGTTAGGCTTATAGAGGTGAGTTGGTAGAGGAGAACGAAGATCTAGGGAGTGCTGGAGGAGAAACGAACTGAAATGGTGTGTCAATCAAGACAAGTGATTAAATCCCTGAAGTTAGTTGTCCAGAGGCATGAAGCAGAGTTCTGGGCGGCAGTGTCTCTGCAGGGCACATTGCTCCTTTCTGGATGCAAAGGAGATTTTGAGGAAAAAGTCTTGGTCAGTGTATGCTCCTGAGTGACATTTTGAATTCTTGAATACGTCCACGTCATAGTGATGGTAGATATGTGGTTGGAGCTCTACTGCTGACTCAATGATACGCAAAAATACTCCCATCAATATTCATTTCTTATTAGAGTTAAGTCCAAATTCTACATGAATGAATTTTATTAATTTTTTCCTTTTTTTAATAATTATTATGTTTGTCGGGATTAGTACACAATCAAAAATTATTTACACAATTAGCTGGCATGGAAACTTCAAAAGTTGACTGAGATTAGCTGTTCTTATTCTATGGGCTATTATATTTAATCTCACTTTGACCCCTTATGTTTTAGGGTAATTGTCTTTTACCCTTCTTTATTTTGCATAATTATCATTTTATCTCCCTCCATTTTAAATTAACAGAATTGCTTAAAAATAGATGAAATTAAAAATTTCATCCAATTTTTATAAGAAATAGACGAAATTGTCCTTTTATTTTAATTTTGATTTAATTTTTATCTTAAATATTTTTAAAAAGTAAATTAAAATAAAGGGATAATTTTGCCTATTTCATCTAATAATTTGATGAAAAAAATTAATTTTATCAATTTTTAATCCTATTCTGTTAATTTTAACAGAAAAAATTTGTTTCTCATTTTGTTCAAACGTAGAAGTTAGTAACATGTAGCTTTTTAAAGTGGAGGGGGTAAAGTGATAATTTGGTTAAGTAAAGGGGATTAGAAAGCAATTTACCTATTTTCTTAAATGCAAATTAGTCTATTTATTTTTTTTAATTTTCACAGTTAATTTGTACTTGTTTTTCACTTGATACCCCTCGCATAACGGGAGTTTTGTAGCACTGGGTTGTCTTTTTTTATGGGCTTAATTGATAAAAATTTGGATATGATGACCTATTTGGAACAAAAAGAAAAGTTTCAGGGGTCCTTAGTGTCAATTGCAAGTTGAAGAGATACTCTCCGATTTGTATTAAACTTCTTCTATTATTCTATTTTTGGTAAATAAAAGAAGAATAGAGGGGCACATGCAATATCCCAAGAGGCGTAAGGAACACGTAACCAGTCTCTCACGTTTGCCAGATCAAACACCTTTCTATTTTACAGACACCTTCCAAGTCAAACATGGGGAAAAAGGAGACAACTCGAGTTATTCTAGGGTTCTTATCATATTAGTTAGGGGTATTTTACGATTTACCGCAATTCCCGTTATTAATTCATTCTTATATCACGTGTCCATTAAAATTTAAAGAAAAATTTAATTGGCATATGTTAATTGTTTGATACACGGTAACATTTACATCACTCATTTATTATGTTGTTATTGACATTATTTTTATTAATGGTTATTTTATTTTTAATGGTAAAAGTAGGAGTTTCTCTAATTTCTCCTATTAGTATTTATTGGGGGATTAGTGCAAAATATGATTTAAAGTGAGATATTATTATTTTTTTCAAATATTTTATTTCTTCATCTAAACTATTAAATGAGATGAGTGAGTTGAATGTTGTAGATAAGTTTGAAATTCGTGGGTTGAGAAATTACATATCTTTTTTTCATCTTTTAAACTTAAATCTTGGTCGTTAAAATATTTTTTCGTCCTGATTTATTAATAGATTTTCCCCCCTATTTTAAAACATTTATAGAATAATTTAATTTATTAGTTTTATTAGCATAGTTTTTAATATTTATCAATATTCTTGTTAACTTTAATTATGATGTTCTGGGTTGGCCTTGTATTAAATTCCTCAAACCAATCGTTTTGAGCCCCAATTCCACAAGGATATCAATTTTTTTAGGTCACGTAAATACTTAATATTTTTATGAAAAAAAATTAATTATTAGTCAAATTAGCACCATGTTGATTCGACATTAGAATTATATTGATTTTGTTCCAAAAATCGAATATTTTTGTCTTGTTTTGAAAAATTCTCACATAATAATTACACAGTTTTTCCTCTAAAAGTCACATCGCCAGTTGCGTTGATCTACCATTAGAAGGGCAACAATTTAATATTTTATTTTGGGATAAAGACATTTTTGGTCCCTGACAAATATTTCGGGTGTTTAATTGGTTGCTAATTTTTTCATTTTGACAATTTAGCTTTTGACATTTCAAAATCGTTTTAAATTAACCCCTGAGACAGAATATAATCATGTTTTGTGCTAAAAATAAGGGAGCAGAATATAATCATATTTTTATTTTTTTTTCGCTCTTATATTAAAACACAAATCTGAGAACAAAAATACTAAACAAACAGGGCCTTAATGTTTCCGTTCCAAGAAAATTAGGGCCTTAAACATCAACACCACCGAACACCACCACCAAAACGAACATCAGCACCAACGAACACCACCACCAAAATGAACAACACTGCCGACGAACACCGAAATCGAAAACGAAAAATACCGCCGAAATCAAACATTGGGATTTCGATTTCGATTTCGAAATCGAAACCGAAGAACATGGCACGAAGAATACCGTCGAACACCACCACTAAAATGACGAACACCACCGAAATCGAATCTTAGGGTTTCGATTTCTATTTCGAAATCGAAACAAGAAATTGATTTCGATTTCGAAATCAAAATCAAAATCGAAGAACATGGCACGAAGAACACCGCTGAAATCAAACCTTAGGGTTTCGATTTTGAAATTGAAATCAAAATAGGATTTCGTTTTCGATTTTGAAATCGAAACAGAAAATCGAAATTGACGAAGACGCAGGTGAACGAAGGCGAGCACATGACGCAGGTGAACGAAGACAATGCGGTGAGGGAGAGCAGCGGTGGAGTGGTGGAAAAAATTCATTTTGTATCTCTTAAGTTTAAACAAAATATGTAAATAGGTCACATTCAATTAAAAAGAATGAAATGACGCATGTACCCTCGGTCAAACGTCATGTGCTTGTCACATTACTTTTTCTATCCAATTTTTACTAACCCTACTCAAGGGTTAATTTGGAACGATTTTGAAATGTCAACGACCAAATTGTCGAGTTGCAAAAGTTAGGGGCCACTTGAACACCTAAAGTATTTATGAGGGACCAAAAAGGTCTTTATCCCTTTTTTTTAAGACATTTAAATACATAGGATTAATCTTGATAATATTAAATGCAAATTTATCACTTAGTTTATAGCAACTTAATATATTAATTTTAATTAATATTAAATTGGACAGTAAAAAAATAAAATATATAAAAACTTATTTCAAGAACAATCCATAAGTTTTTAATTTGCTGTTTAAAGAAAAATAATTATTTTTGGAGAAAAAGACATTTGTGGTCCCTAATAGATAGCTCAGGTGTCCAATTGACTCTCATTATTTGCATTCAGACACATTTACCCTTAACATTTCAAAATCGTTCCAAATTGGTCTCTGAGATAAATTCTGTTAAGTTAAACTAACGGTCAACATTTCATTAAAGGTATTTTGGTCTTTTTATTTAATAAGGTTAATTTGAAAATTAATTTTAATTTCTAGAGGTCAAAATATTTTTTTTCCTATTTTCCTTAACCATGCCTTCCTTTCTCAAATTGAGAGAGAAAATCTAAACCTCCCAAATTGAATATGAATTTCTCCTCCACCACCGAATGAACCAACAACGGCGCCTCCACAGAATTACCATCTCCAACAAAATCCATTATTTTGAGCTAAAAATCCAAAAAAAACAGAGCCTAAATTCCCCCAAAAAATCATTAATTAGAGCAATACCCACAAAAATTTAAACAAAACCCATTATTTTGAGCTAAAAATTCAAAAACAAATAGAACGAAATTCCCCTAAAAATTCAGTAATTAGAACAATACCCAAAAAAAAATTAAACAAAACTCATTATTTTGAGCTAAAAATCCAAAAAAACATAGCATAATTTAATGGTGGTAGTGTTTGTTTACTCAGGCCACAAAAGTGGTTCTTTCAAGGATCCAGAGTTTGGATCCTGAAAACGTCTCAAGAATCATGGGGTATGTACTCATCCAAGACCAAGGAAAGAAGGATATGATCAGATTAGCCTTTGGTCCTGAGAGTTGACTCGTTTCCGTCATTAATCAAGCCAAAGGCTGCTTGGGACTTTCGTCGAACACCTCATCTGCACCTTCTACGCCCTCTTCTCCCTCCCCTTTCAACCCCATCTGCAACCCCAACAGACCCAACCCATTTCCCCAATCTTCGCCCAGAATCATTATCCCCGAAAATGGGTTTCACATGAACCCTTCTTCGTCGTCGTCGTCGCCGTGGTCTACTTCACCCTTTTCCGACCACCACTATAGAAAGCCCAAAACCACCGTCTTCTCTCTCCTACGCCGCCGTCGTTAACGGAATCACCAGTAGCGAGAGTAAAGAGGAGCACAACAATTTTCAGGTGAAAGACCAGTTCCCATAGTCAGCCCCAAGTGGCCGGAGCGATTCGATGGTGTTTCCGTATAGAAGTAGCAGCCGAAATTGGGTTGATTCTGCTAATTGTGGCGACAACCACCACCACCTCCTCCACAGGCGAAGTTGTTCTGTAAACGATGTGTTTCTCGGCGGTGGGTCAGACGACGGTGGCGCTGGATTTGGTTGGCGACCCTGTGTGTACTTCGCGAGGGGCTTCTGCAAGAACCGTACCAGCTGAAAGTTCCTCCACGGCGGATTTGCCGTTGCTGGAACAGGAGAGCTAGGTGGGGTGGGGAGTGGAATAGGGCCATAGGGGAACCGGGGCAGGGAAGGAGATGAGAAAGAGAGAGACGAGAGGTTGGTGGGAGAGAGTTTTAATTGCACTTTACTCCCCCCTGAATTTGGACCTTTTGGATTTCTCTCCTGATTGCGAATTGACGTATGTACCCTTGGCCAAATAGTGATGTGTTTGTCATGTGGCTTTTCCCATCCATTTTTCCCAAATCTTACTAACGATGTCTGCCTCATAGGTTAATTTGGAATAATTTTGAAATGTCAAGGACAAAGGTGTCAAGTTATAAATAATGAGGATCAATTGGATACCCGAACTATTTGTCACCGACCAAAAAATATTTTTTCCCTTATTTTGGCTGTCATTTATTACCATTTATAGGATGATAGTATAAGCCCAACTGCTTTTGGGCTTGAGATCATGTTATGTGTTCTTTAAATATATGGGCTCTTCGTGGACTTCTCTCTCTCTCTTAGTATGGTTTGTTTGAGAGGGCTCAGATTCGCTTCGTATTTGTTTAAACCCTCTAAATAGTTTTAATTAGTTTATCTGTTAGTTTTTCCATCTAAACTGGACAAAATTAAGGACAAAAGAGTAAATTTTTATATTTTTTATTAACTGTTTTTATATATATTTATTTTTTCTTTTACTTTCCTTTTGCTCCATCATCTTTGCGGTTTTGATTTTACATAAAATTAAACGGTTTGGTTTTAAAACCATTTTCTAAAAAGATTGCGGTTTTGATTTTGGTTTTATTTTTAGATTTGGTATATGCCTAATGATTTTGGTTTCTATTGAAACCGGCCCAAAATTGTACCGTTGCCATGCCATCCCTATCTCTGGGCGGTGACTGGGCCAGATGGAATGATAGGCATAGATCTGATGTTTGATCGGTGGGCGGTGGTCAGACCGAACATGGGCGACTAGTTGCTGACGTCACCCTGTACGGTGGTCGTTGGGTGGTCAACAATGGTTGCCAAAACTATAAAATTTAATTCATTTAAAATAAAATAATTTATAAAGTAGGATAATTTCGATAAATATTTGTCTGAATTTCGTTTGTCGCACTTCTTGTTGCTTCACGAATACTACCAAGTGACAGATGGTTCTCGTTCATGAACTGATGCAGAAAGACAAAGGTTGTCTAAAGATTGATGCCCAATACAATGAGCAGACACGCATAACCAGCCAATTTTCATGTCTCTCTCATGCATGCATGCATGTCACGTAAAGAGAGAGACCCTAGTTTCCTTAAGTTTTTGCACTTTGCACCCCCTAAAGTTTCGTAGAAATCCCATTTTAGCCTTGTCTTTCAATTTGAACACTTTAAACCGTGAAGTATCCAAAATCTTGTCAATTGAGTCCAAGTCATGTCAATCACTCACGTGAATGATTTCGGTGCTTGAAACGTGGGTAATTTCTGTCAAAAACAATGACGATGTTAATAATTTAGATTCACTTGATACAATTTGGATATTTCATGGTTTAATGTGTTCAAATTGAACGGATGGAGGCTAAAGTGGGATTTCTCCAGAACTTTAGGGTGGTAATTTAAAGTGCAAAAACCTCAAATTTTATGGAGTGAATTGAGATAATTGAAAGATGAGAAATCTTTTAGCAATTACCTCAAACTTTGGGATAACCAATGTTATAAATTACTCAAACATGGGGACCAATGTTTTGGTCCCCATGGGCCTTACTTATCTCCGTCCCTGCATATTAGGCCTCATTTGGTTAGGCCTCGTTTGTTTAGTATTTTTTGTTTCGGTATATTTTGTTCTGTACTCATAAACCGGGAACAAAAATACAAAAAAAAATAAAAAGGAAAAAATAAAATAATGGTGCATATATTCAGGTTCAATGATTCAGAGTAATGGTGAAATCGAAGAGGATATTACTCAGAATCAAAACAGGACGGTTGAAGTGGAGAAGTACAGTTGGGTAATATGCGATTATAGGATACCACTGAAACTCAAAAGAAAAATTTTCAAAATTGTAATAAGACCGGCGCTTCTGTATAATTCAGAATGTTGGATAGTAAAAATAATGCATGTTCAGAAAATTAATGTAATAGAAATGGGGATGTTACAGTGAATGAGTGGGAAGACGGGAATGGATAAAATTAAGATTGAAAATATTAAAGAGAATTTTAACACCCATCGAATAAAAGATGAGAGAAAATCATTTACGGTGGTTTTGACATGTGCATAGATGACCAATAGAAACACTAATGAGAAAATGTGATTTAATTCAAGTATGGGGGGTTACTAGAGGGAGAGGTAGGGCTAAGAAGACTTGGGACGAGACTATTAGAACTGATTTGATGACATTGAACCTGACTGAAGGGATGACTCTTGATCGTTCATTATGGCGTAAACGGATTCATATAGCTGACACTACTTAAGTGGAATAAAGGCTTATTTTTTGTTGTTGTTGTATTTTACTCCTAAAATTTTAAAATAAATTTATGAGAACGCCATGGAACTGTTCTCATTTTTTTTCAATTTCTTGTAGAACAGAAACAAAAAACACAGGAATAAAAACACTAAGCATACACCACCCTACTGTTTCTGTTTTCAAATTTTCGGTTTTGTTATGAGAAAACAAAACAAACAAAATTATGGGTCTGCCAGATAAAAAGACCAAATTTATGAGAACATAACAAATTTTTTTTCCCTATTTTCTGTTGTTGTTCCATGAAAACTTGGAACAAAAATAGAAAATTGGGAACAGAAGCACTAATAAAAACAAACGCCACCTTAATTCCTGAACCCTGGTGCAGACCCTGCAGTAGGCAGGTTTCTAACAAATTAAGAATATGGGTATGGGCTCCTGGCATATACCTAGGCTGCCAGAAATATCATGTTCTTTCTTAAAATTTTAATCAATTATGATTTTTCTTTTTTTACAAGAATTTCATAAGTTATACTATATTGATTTATTAATTTAAAAATATAAAAAAAATAACCAATTAAATACAAATGTAAAAATTAAAGGATATAAAATATAATTTAATTTAACCATCTTAGAAGCGGTGGTGTGAAATTTTTAGGCAAGAACTCGGACAAAAAGAACCTTGTTATAATCCAATTTTATTTATCAATTTCTCTCAAATCAATCCAAACCCTTAAAAACACATTTTGAAAAAAATCGTCCTAATTTATTATGTAAACTATTATATAACTCGTGCCTAAAGGCACTAATTTTAATTCAATACATTAATCTTTGTAGGGTGATTTTGTGTCTCTCAATCCTAAAAATTAACTCATGAGGTGAGGTTTTCTCTTACACTTATAATTTGACCACCAACCCCTTTCACATCTTATGTGGGATAAACTCAACAATCTCTTTCTCACACATCAGGTCTTTGGTCGACTAATTCTCGATAAATCTCTCATTTTGTGGCCATTAAGCCAGAGTTATTGTAACTTGGGACAAATCTCTCACACTTATAACCTGATTGTAAATCTCTTTCACATTCGATATGGGATAAATCAAATAATCATTAATATCCTAAGTGTAGTTTAGATCAATTTTGTTTAGTGTATTTAGTTTCTGAACAAAATTTAAATCAATGGTTTAAAATATTTTTATAATAGTAAAAAATACCTTAAATATAAAATATGTATGGATTTATAGTAATAAATTTATGTACATATATATATAAAACTTTCACTGCATATATGTGTGCATATATAAAATTAAATAGTATAAATATTTGAAATAAGAAAAAGAAAAGACTGACAAGTTGGTTGTAAGTTGAGAGAACCCTGGCCCCTGTGCTCTTGGTGTTCATAAAAACATGGATCAATTTAAGGATTTGATTGTCAGAATATTAAAATAATAAAACTGTCAGTCCAGGTATAAATGGGTTGAAGTGATCATGTGCAGATTGGCAGGGGGGGGGGACTGCTACTTCACTATTTATTCTTCTATATTTTAAACGCTGGAGGCCTATACAAAATTCACATACAAAAGATTTTTGTTCCCTAATTCCTGTTTTTGGGATTAATGTACAGAATCGTGTCTAGTAAACAAAATTTGAGAGTATTTTGAGATTATTTCTTGAATTTTTTAAGAACGTGTGAAACAAAAAAAAATGTTGATTCTTATTCACTCCCGCAAAACTATTCCTATTATCATCCTGCCGACCACCACTACCGGTAGGCCATGCATTTATAGAAAAAAGAAAGAACAAATGTTGTAACCAATCATGTTCCGTGTTTATGTTCTGATAAAGGGGACTCACGAATGGCTTGGTTCGTTTACCGCCCTACTTAAAAAGTATTAGTTTTTTGTTTTTTTAAATAAAAAATTATTTTTGTACTACTTAAAAAGCAAGGATCCCCCAATTCATGCTTATATGTTAGAAAAGGCTCAGCAGCCAAGGAGGCATTATTTATTACATTAATGCAAAAGATTGGCAAACCAAGGGAAAGGGGGCTCACTTCCTTTACTTTATATTATCCTCTGTTCATCCCCATAACTCTCTGCATCTTTCAGAATAACCCCCCTTTGGTAAGCCCTGTGTAATAACATAATTCAATACTTAAAACATAACGGCGTGTTTGGTACCCTGAAATAGAATAGAATGACAATAAAATTAAAATTATTATGGTAATAAAATGGAATGGTCATATTACCATGCTTACGTTTGGTGACAAAAGAGATTAAATATTATATTGTAATAATCGTTCATATTCTAATGTTTGGTTAGTGTTGGAAATAAATCAGAAATGGAATGCATATAAACAATAAAGTGTCCATTCGAAAAACGAATATATAATGCTTTTTTTAAATAGATAATATAAAGCTTTAAACAAATGAAGTTCCAAATAAAATGTGTACATATAGAGAGAGAGAAGAGAGAGAGAAGAAGAAGAAGAAAAAGTAAAGGGAGACGGTGGACATGGAATGGGGGGCTGGCGGGTGGGGGTGGTGCTACAAGCTAAGGGTTTGGGGAGTTAGAGAGAATCTGGCGCCAATGTCAAATTCTCGTTAGAGAAGATGTTGTAGGGAAGAAGGAGTAGGGAGGAGGGAAGTGTAAAAAACAAAAAGAAAAAGGGTTATATGTGTTGAAAATTTAAAAGGTAAAATGTTAATTTAATTAAATTTTCAAAGGCTAAAATAATAAATTAATTAAATTTTATTTATATTCCAATATTTGATTAGTATTTGGTGTTTTTTTTTTTTTTTATCGATAAAGGAATAAAAGATAATCTCATGTAATTAGAATTAACTAACATCAAGTTTATCTTGAGTTTGCCTAATTTCATATTTTGTGGGAAGATCACGTTTGTTACATGAGATTCATCTTGGGATTGGAATAAAGTTGGGAATGATCATTCTATTTTTACGTTTGGTTGGTGGAATTGGTTTTTATTTCCATTCAAAAGTAATGACTAATCTCACAACTCATGGAATAGTCAATCCCAAATGAAATGAGATATTAGGTAATCCTGAGATTATCTAATCCTAATTGAAATGAGGTATTAGGTAAGAATAAGAACTTATACTTCTGTTTCTGTATTTTTCACAACGGAAAATAAAATTCTGAGAACAGAAATAAAAATATGATGGTGTTACTTTCATTTTTCTGTTCTCAGAAAATATGGAACGGAAACAGAAATATGGGAATGAAATCTAGGAACAAAACAACAAAAAAAGAAATCTGGGAACAAAAACAAAAATCTGAGAACAAAAACAAAAATCTGAGAACAAAACAGAAACAAAAATATGGGAACAAAAACAGAAATCTGGGAACATACAGAAATCTGGGAACATATTTCTGTTTTTGTTCCCAGATTTCTGTTTTTGTTCCAAGAAAACCTAGAACATAGATCTAAATTTTGGAATAAACAACTTTTTTTCCATATGTTTATTTGTATTCCCAATTTTATGAAAACAGAAACACTAAACAAGTGAGATATAAGTGGGGTTTGGTGTTTTTATCTTAAATCTGTTAATAAAATTATTGGAACATAATCAGTAAAATAAGATAAATTTTGTTCTGTTCTGTTCTCAGATTTTTACAACAAAATCTTAGAATCAGAACATAAGCAAATCATTTATTTTCTTTTTTTGTTTTGTTTCAGTTATAGGTTTTTTTGGGAACAAAAAAAAAAGAGAAACAGAAACACGAAAATACTTTCAAGCCCTTTAGTTTGTCGGGTTAAAGGATAACCTATATTACATTTGTTTAGTGTCTCTGAATAATTCTGTTATGTTCCCAAAATTTTGTTCTAAAATTTTCGAATATTTTCGAATATTGTTTCATTTTCATTTATCGGTCATTCTGATACCATGTTTAATGTATTTTGTAACTAAACGTAGGAATGATAATGGTAATTCCAATACCATGTTTAATCATATTTGTCACCAAATATAGGAATGGTAATAGTTATTCCATTCCAATACCACATTCATTCTAATACCACACTCATTCCATTCCATTTCATTATATTCCAACGTACCAAACATAACATAAAAAATTCTTGGTAATAAGAATGAAATTTAATTTACGTCAGAAATTCTCAGTAATAAGAATAAAATTTAATTTCATGTACTAAACATAAGAATGGACTAATCATTCCTATTACTATTTCAATCCCTTGTCCATACCCATTATTTATTTATTTATTAAATTGTAATTTTTTTCATGCTTACAACAATTAAGCTTTTATCCCACTTAAATAGAGTCGGTTATAGTAATGTAACGTGTCGCTAGTAGGGGACACCCCAACATTTAATGTATTCGAATTCATATCATAAGAGTTCTGACAAAATTTTACGCTAATGGTCAGTTACCTAACGCAACCCTCTTCCTTTACCTGAACTTGGGACCGACTGTGTAAAGAATATAGCATAAAACACCCACATGCATAATTATTTTTTTTATTTTTATGTTTATCATTTTAGTGAACTGAAATGATTAATAGTTGCTTGTTTTCTTGGGGGACACTAGTGGGAACAACACAGTGGTCAACAAAAACAATTTTAATTTCCTTTTCCAGCAAAGTTGCGAAAAAGAAGAAGTGAACCTAAAATGCTTCTTGTTTTTTGGTCCTACAATTTTATCACATGTTTCTTTTTTCTCCTTAATAAGCTAAAGCCATTTGAGCATATAGTGATATCTGTTTCTGTTCTCATATTTCTACAAATAAAAATGAAAAAAATTACATTCTGATTTTGGAATTTTATTTATCATATTTTTAAAGAAAAATATTTAATGAGAATTAAAGTAAAAAGGTAATTTCATCTATTTCATTCAAAAATTTGATAGAAAAATTAATTTTATCAATTTTTAAGCATATTTAGTTAATTTAAACAAGAAAAATTAGTTTCTTATTTCGTTCAAAAGTAGAAGTAGTTAAATTGTAGGTTTTTAAAGTAAAGAGAATAAAGTGATAATTAATCAAAATAGAAAAGATAAAAGATAATTTACCCTAAAATATATAGGGTGTGTTTGGTTGGGTGGAAAATGAATTAAAAAAAATAAAAAAAAAATAGGATGGAAAATGAAAAAAAAATAAAAAATACTTGTTTGATATAGATGAAAAATGGAAGGAAAATGAAAAAATGAAGAAAAATGCACAATTTTTGGAGCAATTTTTTTTTTTCCACATAAAATTGAGGGAAAAATGAAAAATAATAAGGGAGAATGAGTAAAATTATAACTATACCTTGATAATATAATTTTTAATTTATTTTTATAATATAAGAGGATAAAATAACAAATTATATTAAAGTGAATTTTTTTTTTCTTCCTAACTAAACAACAATAGAGAAATTAAATTTCGTTTTAAAACGGATAAAAATATATTATCCTCTCAATTTTTTTTTTCCTTCTCTTTCATATTTTCAACCAAACGATCAAAATATAGTTTTGATTTTTTTTTTTTTTAAATATTTTTGTTGTTAAATTAATTTTTTAAATTAGACAAAATATTTTAAAAAAATATGTGCCACTAACTTATTTTGTGACTTTGAGTGTGAATATTGGGTTCATGTACCAAACATGATGGTTGGTACATCAAATCTGGGAGGGCAGCAGATCCTTTACTGGGCTATAAAAATTCCACGTGGATGGCAACTTGTCTCAATGGACAAATTTTTACAGGTTGGTACATCACATATTCATAGCCGCCATCCCACAATTGTTCATCTTGTCAAATCACTCGGTCGAAGGACTTTTTTTAATTGAAAAAAAATATATTTTAAATCTTTTAAAAATTGACACATTTTTAAATTATCATTTTCCGTTTGATCGTTTCATTTGAAACCTTCTAGATATTAGCACGTTTTTATTCGATCTTTTTGTTAAAAAATTTGTCAAAATTAACAAAATAGAATGACAAAATAACTTTTTACATATTTTTAATTTTTTGATGATTTTTTCTTTTTCTTTTTATTTTTTTTACATTTTTCTCACTTTCTCTTTTTCTCCTTCCTTCTTCCTCCCTCTCTCTCTCTCTCTCTCTATCTATTCCTCCTTCCCTCCTCCTCTCTCTCCCCGCCGGCCAGAACAAGGGGTGAACCACCCCCTGTTATGGGCCCGTAACAGGGGCCAGGCAGGGAGAGAGAGAGAGAAAGAAGTCAATACATATATATATATATATATATATATATTAAAAAGTAGAAAAATATAAAATGACATATTTGTCCTCAACATTTTGTTAGTTTTGACAAAATTTCTAACGGAATGACCGAATAGAAACGTATTGATACTTAGAGATTTTAAAATGAAATGCTCAAATGGAGAGAAACCATTTAAAAATGGGTCAATACCTAAAGGATTTTTAAAATGTACTTTTCCCTACTTTATTTGTCAATCTTCTAGAGTATTTAAAAATTTAAATTTAAATTTGATCCCGAATGCATAAAACTGATGTGAGAGTTTACGTCCCTAGGGTGCGTTTGGTTGGATGAAAAATAGATGGAAAAAAATAAAAATAAAAAATAAAAAACAACTTATTTGGTTGGATGGAAAATGAGAAGAAAAAAAAAAGTAGGATGAAAAAATTACAATTATAAGGATAATTGGGAGGAAAATAAAGAAAAATGAGTGACAATAAATAAAATTACAATTATACCATTGATAATATAATTTTTAATTTATTTTTTGTAATATATAAGGGTAAAATGATAAATTATCCTTTCCTTTTCTATCATTCCAACCAAACATACCCTTAAGATCATTCGAAAAAGTAATTAGTCAAGGTGCGTATAGATTGATTTGGGGCGTGAGAAAAAAAAAAAAAAAAAAAAACTCTTGTCAAATTCATAAAGTCTAGACTTCCTCTGTTTTTTTAATTTCAAATATATAATAAACTATAATTTATGCAATTTAAAATCATAAATTTAAAATATAATTAATTATTAATCTACATTACAAACCAAGTGGTTTGTAAACTACTCGAGTTCAACATAATAATAGCTCGTTGATCTAATAAATGAACCGAACTCAAACTTCAATTAAAGCTCGTTTATTACATAAACAAACATTATATGTGTGAACTCACCTCGTTAATGTTCACTCAAATAATATAAAATTAAAATATTTTATTATATTTTTAGTATGAAAAAATTGAAGAATATACTATTAAATTTTTTTAATAATACAGTCTTATATATCCAATCGCTCTAAAAGTTAATTCAATCAAATTGTAATTTCTTAAATACCCATTTTAACCGCTATAATAGATTGATTATTTATAAATTTATATAGATTTTATAATTCTTATATTTTAATTTGCTCGTAAATTAAATATTTGAATTTTGTATATAGATTTTCAAGAAATAATTATAAATAACTAATTTAATTAAAAGTGATATATTATTTATATAGTTGACATTAAAATTTAATTAATAATCTATTTATTTAAATTTTGTATATAGATTTTGAAGAAATAATTATAAATAACTAATTTAATTAAAAGTGATATATTATTTATATAGTTCACATTAAAATTTAATTAATAATTTATTTATTTTTTAAAAATGGCTCGAAAAAGCTCGTGAACAGTTCAATTATTAAATGAATTAAGTTTGAATATAATATTTCAGACTCGGCTCGAATTTAAATAATATAAAAAATAAACGAACCAAACTTGACACTTAATATTCAGCTTGGCTCGTTTACAGTCCTAGGCTCCACAAAATAGTTAAGCCCATGAACACAATGACTAAGAATTCTCCAAATATATAATTTAAAGGATAAAATATCTTTTAATTAAATGATTGAGATTTACCCTACATCTTCTTTAATCGATCTAAGTTGTTCTGTTTACAAAATATAATGTACGGATCCCAGAACATCTTGATTTATGATATAAATATGGTAGATAAATCATCATACATTTAAAAGTCAAACTCTTTTGATTATTATTATTGTTTATCATAGACAATTAGGACAAAAAATTCCTTAATATCATAGAATAAGAACACAAAACAAAACAATTCAAACTCTGCTTTCTTAATGTCAACACATTCAATGTATTGACATTAACAAAATGTGAAGATACAAAAGTCGTTTACGAATGATTTAAAACTAAAAAATAAAAATATAACCCTTAAAATTCACTTGAAGAAAGAATTATATACTTTAGGGTGAATTACACTTTGACCCCCGTGATTTTACCAATTCGCACTCGATAGTATTTTCGTTATCACTTATCTCCTTATGGTTTAAACTTAAATACAACTGTTACATATTTAACATAATTATAGAAAATGATAAATTTACCCTTGTAACGACACAACCCGACTCGACTCAGAGAAATAAATAGTAAGAAGAATAACAATAAGAATATTATTTAACAAAAAAGGACAAATAGATATTATCCGATCCGATTTGACTTAAACTGAGTTGAGGGTATGAATGTTATTTAATTTTAAATAATTTATTAGTTTTGCACTTTAATTTAAACCACAGGGATAAGTGTTGATGAAAATATTAGAAGAGTATAAAGTGTAATTCGGTCAAAATTTAACTGACAAAGTGTAATTAACCTTCTATTTTATTGAAAAATATTAGATAATATAAGATATCAACTATAATGTGATGATGTTGTTTGAATCCCATAATCTTGTAGAGGTGGGAAGCAAAGGAATCAAAATCTATTGCCATAAATCATCTTTGATTCTTCTCTTTTGTGGAGAGCTTTTTGCATTTTATACCCTTGAAGTTTTAGAAAATTTCACTTTAGCTCATTTTTTTTCATTTGAATACATTAAACCCTGAAGCACCTAAATTGTGTTAAGTCAGTCATTTCATCATTTTTTATGATAGAATTTACATGAGTAGGTGATTCTTTATCTGACACATAACTGATTTCCGTTGTAAAAAAAGTAACGAAATTACTGATTTTGACTAACTTGACAGGATTTGGATATTTTAAGGTTTAATGTGTTTGAATTGAAAATATAGGTGCTAAATTGAGATTTCTCCAAAACTTCATGTGTACAAATTGCATAAACCTCTTTTGTGGAAGACAAACATAAATCCAAATCTTTGATTAGTCCACATTGACCAAATCTAATTGGATTGTCCTTTAATTGATTAGTTTCTTAATTAGTATGTCTTTAATTACTTATTTTTCCCCTCATCCATTTTTTTTTGTGGCATCTTTTGTTTTTCTTTAATAATTTTGGATAGGGTCCCACTATTCATAAAAAATAAAGGTAATTATCATTTGTGGCCCTAATTTTTATTTTTTTAGTGAAACATGGTTCATGGAAAAAGTAACTAAACTAATTAAATTATATAATTTTTTAACTTTAATAAGAGGGTAGTTATGATCATCAAATCGAGATTTTATCACTTTATTTTAGATATTTTAACTTCAAATAGAATCGCTACTCGTGTCTATGATATTTTTAAATTCAAATAGAATCGCTACTCGTGTTTATGATATTTTAAGTTCAAATAGAATCGCTACTCGTGTTTAAGATATTTTTAAGTTCAAACAGAATTTGTACTCGTGTCTAAAAATACTATTTTAAATTGAACAAAATGCAAAATATAAATAAAATCACTATGAACCATAAAATTAAGTTGAAATCAGTATCATATAATAAAATGTTGACATCACTTTTTAGTAAATCTAGAATTTTCTGTAGGAAGTTAAATAAAATAATATAAAATGTTGACATCACTTTTTAGTAAATCTAGAATTTTCTGTAGGATGTTAAATAAAATAATTTGAGGCAATGGCATTTAGACATGCGTAAACAATATTTGTTGTAGATATGTATCAATTTTCGAGGATGTTGAATCCCGCATCGATGTTGGACCCTTTCTCCGCTATCCATTGGCAATGGTTTGTCAAAGTCCACCATGTGCGTGGAGGGGCATGTTAAATCCTCCTCTTACAAGATGCCTTTTGATAGTTAGCCCATTGGATTTCTACATAGTATCAGAGTCAAACTTTTGTTTGATAGTGGGCGTGTTGAATCCCACATCAATGATGGCCCCCTGATATCCGTTCGCAGTGGTTTGTCAAATACCACCGTGTGCGTAAGAGGATGTGTTAAATCTCACATTGATGTTGGGTTCCCCAATATCCGTTCGCAATGGTTTGTCAAAATCTACCTTACGCGTAAGGAGGCGTGTTAAATCCCACATCGCTTGTGTTACTTGATCTTGAGTTATATATAAAGCCTAAGACAATCTTCATCTTACAAGACATCTTTTGAGAGTGAGTTAGGTTCATTGGGTTCCTACACTTGTGGACTTGATCTTGAGTTATATATAAGTCTAGGAGTGATCCTCTTACTTCAAGATGTTTTTTTAGAGTTAGTTAGATCCATTGGGTTCTTATGTGGTATCAAAGTCATGATTTTTGTCTGATGTTAGGTGTGTTGAATCCATATCGATGTTGAGTCATTTTCTCGATATTTGTTTTTAGTGATTTGTCAAAAAAGTCCACTTTGTGCATGAGGAGGCGTGTTGGATCCCACATCGATGTTAGGCCATTTTCTCGATATTCGTTCACAATGGTCTATCAAAGTCCACCCTGCGCGTAAGGGGATGTGTTAACTCCCACATCGCTTGTGTTACCTGATCCCGAGTTATATATAAATTTATGGGTAATCCTCCTCTTTCAAGACATCTTTTGAGAGTGAGTTAGGCTCATTGAATTTCTATTAGGACTGACAAAACAAGTATTTACACGATGACACGACACGAGATCGACACGAAATTATCAAGTCTAGGTTTTGCTTATCAGGTATTGGGTCGTTATCGTGTCAGACCCGATAACCTGATAAGAAATAGTACAGGTTATCAGGTTGACCTGATAACCCAATAGGTTACACGATAAGACACGATAAGAATTTCGTGTATTCAGGTTACACGATAACCTGAGATCTAATAGGTTACTCGTTAATTTAATAAATTATTTTTACACCCCTAAATTATCAAATATTATAATTTAGTACCTAATATATATATTCACATTTTACTAACCCTACTCATTTAGTCAACTTAACAGGTTAACAGGTCATTAACGTGTAATGGGTTAACGTGTAATGGGTAGGTTAATGTGTAATGAAAACCTATCAGGTCTTATCGTGTCGTGTTTACTTGATAGGTTTCATGTTATCGTGTGACACGAAAAATTATCGTGTCGTGTCGTGTTGACATGATAATTTTCGTGTCGTGTTCGTATTTGGGCAGTCTAACACGATATGCTTATCGTGTCGTGTTCGTATTTGGGTCTTATCGTGTTTCGTGTTATCATGTAATGACCTGTTACACGACCTGTTACCTGTTTTGTCACCTCTAATTTCTATAGATGAGAAACATACGTAATCGATCAAATGATGTACATTTTGATAAAGTCACATCTAGGTCACCATGATTAAAATTCATGTATTCATGTGACATTAGACAACTAAAAAATATCTCGGCTTGTTATACCCGTTTGATCTTATTATATAGATATATTTAGTTTGGGTTTCAACCAAATTGGGCGTCGGGGTTTTCACGTTGAGGGAAGAATTTTCATTTTCAATTCTACATTTTGATTATAATTAAGTATAATTATTAGCGGCTATTCATATATATAACCGTATTATTTGTCTGTTTATAACAAAAGTAAGTTAAACCACTTGTGTAATTACCTATATATTAATATATTTTTAAAAATAAAATAAGGTTTAAGTATCTTTTAATCTCAACCGTTCTTCGTCTTACATGACATCAGATGGTTGAAAAATATCCAATCCTCTTATACCCGTTCTAGCTTATTATATACATAATCGTATTTTTCAAAATATAATACTTTTTAATGTCATTATATTGCACTTAAAAAAATAAACAACTTTTGAAATTTAAACTAATAGATTATTGTTTTTGAGGTTCTTTTAGATAAAAAAAAAGAAGACTAAAATTGCAAAGTAAAAATAATAAAGAGTGATGATCACTCATCACACAAAACAATCTTTATAAATTGTTATTATGGTCTCTCCAACAATGAGAGGAAAGTAGAAGTATAGGAACCCCATGATGAAAGTCAATTACTTTATTAATCACTCAAAACCCCTTATTTTCCAAACTCTAATAATATAATTAACGAAACAAAGAAAGTGATGACAATTATCACTAGCCTCCCCAACACACCTTTTTTTTTTTTTTTTCTTTTCGGTATAAACGGTTGGGAGACATGGAGAAACGGTTAGGGAAGAATTTTTTGAACACCAGATCTTTCACTAAAGAGACACACTAGATAACTATTAGGTTACAAATCTTGAGTTAGTCTTAGGTCGATTTTGTTTATAATCGCAATATATATTTTAATTTTTTGTAATCCTAATTTTTTTAGCCGTTTGATTGTTCTCATGGATTACTATTTAAAGAAACTCCCGTTTTCTGTTTTCTAAAACATCAGGTAGCGTTTGTTCAGGACTAGCCTCGAGAAATCAATTCAGAGGTTCTAAACGAAATTTAAAAACGGAGCCATTTAATTAAATAAATAATTTTTTATATATATATAATAATAATTTTTATAAAATCAAAATTTCTTTTGGAAAAGTAGTTGTTATGAGATTTTTTTTTATTTAATTTGTCATTAATAAAAAATACTTCAAAATTAGAAAAAAAAAATATAGGGATGAATTTGAGGGGGCTCCCATTACCTTGGGCATTGCTGTCTATACAGTGTTTCAAGTTTAGAACATTGTGATCGTTTGGCAATTCTAGTACCATTTTAAAATCTCTCGATAAGTGCCTTTAAACTAACTTAATCTTAGGTTGAAAACTAAAAAAAAATATAAAAATTAGAAACACATAAAATCAATGAGTGTGGCCAAGTTGTTGAACAAATCTTTGTGGATAACATATTAAAATTTGAAAAGGATAATGCGGTGTAATGAATTTTTGCGAACATGCATAGAACAGAGACAGTGAGAAACAAGTTCTCCTCTGTTTTTAACATTGTAGAGGAATCCAATTTCAGAGTTTTTTTACTCTCGAGTGGTGGCGCGTCCACCCCACGCGCAGACACCCTTTCACCGGCATGAGCAACGGCCACGCTCCCCGTGTGGGAGCCGCAATAATGAGAACAAAATTAAGTACGCAAAAATCATGATTAGGGAGACTTAACCCATGGTTAGTTCTAACCCACCCACCCCATCAATCCAATTTTAACCATGGTTTAGAAAACCAATCTACAGACCACCTTTTTTTTTGTTCTCTTTTTGATTTCTGTTTCTAGTTTTCTGCTTTTCGTGAGTTTTGCTGCCTTCTTCCCTCCGTCACCTGCAAATTCCTCTCTCTCTACTCTCTCTCTCTCTCTCTCTCTCTCTCTCTCCATATCTATTGCATACTTTCTTGAAGTTCAGTCCTTCCTTTTCACTTTTAGCTTTAACCCAGCTGGTTCGTGAAGATTTCTATTCTGGGAATGCGGTTTAATGCGTGTGGTTTACTGTAATTTTTGGTGTGTTCGAGAAATTATGATTGCCCCATGTTTCGGAGTCTGAGAAATGAGGTTAAATTTGTATCCTTTTGTGATAATTTTCATGGGTTCTTAGTGAATTCAAGTTTTATGTTGAGCTTGTTCTTGATTGAGATTAGGGTGTCAATTTGTTCATCATATGTGGGTTTGATTTTTTTATTTTTTTTTTAAGATACCTTTCCGGGCGATCTTGAGAGCGCACTTTTCGACATCGGCTTGGTTCATTCATGATTAATTTCAAGATTTAATTCGTGAATTGCTCCCACGAGAATCGAATCCTTGTTTATCAGTGTTTTAATGATTGAAACTGATTAAGTAGGGAATAGATTAGTTCAATTAGTTATTTATTTAATTATATATTTTTATGTTAATAAAAAATTATTTTTGACTCAATGTTATTCATATTTTATACTACTATAATATGGGTTTTATATAATTTCTTGATTAGGACATTACTGTGTTTGACTAATTGTTCACAAAAATATTATTATTTTTTATTATTAATTGATATTCTTACTTTTTGCTGTTTTTTTTTTCCTATTTAAGTAGTGTGAAATGTAACATATGTTTCTTTTTTTGGAATTAAACTTGTTTGTAGGTGAAGACTTTTGTTTAAGAACTTGAATCATGACTGGTTGCTTGAAATTGAATCATTTCTGAGGATTAATCCATTCAAAAACTCCATCATGCCACTCTCTGAGTTCTATAGAATGGCTAAATCCAAGCTTGAATCTTCCCAACAAATGCCTACATCATCTTCAGCTGATCTAACTTTTTTGTAAGTTCTTCTCTTTTTTTGTGTGATCTCTTTGATTTATAGTTATGCTGTTGAATCCCACATCGATGTTGGGTCCTTCCCCCGAAATCTGTTCGCAGTTGTTTGTCAAAGTCCGTCCTGCGGGTGAGGTTCATGTCGAATCCCACTTCGCTTAAGTTACCTTATCTTGAGCTATATATAAAGTCCAGGGCAATCCTCATCTTACAAGGAATTTTTTGCAGGCCTGATAATGAATTTGTTGAACTTGTTTGGGAAAATGGTCCAGTGATGATGCAATCTCAATCCAGTAAATCTAGGAAGAACCCTAATTCCAACAATTTTCCATCAAACACAACCAAATTTCGAGATCGGAAATTTGGTTTGGGGCAGCAACAATCAAATTTGAACGATTTTTCTTCATCGGTGCCCTCAGTCGAAGCAGGTTTGAATCAAGACAATGATTTGGTACCTTGGTTGAATTATCCCATCGAAGAAACCCTAGATCAGGACTATGGCTCTGAGTTCTTAGCCGAATTAGCAGGTGTTAAGGATAATAACTATAGTAATCAGGCATTTAGAAACTCAGAACAAGGCCAAGCTTCAGACAAGATTACCTCGGATTTACCTTGTTTGAAGCAAAATTCAGGATTGTCGTCTAATAGCTCGGGTTTGTTGAATTTCTCTCATTTTTCAAGACCGGCTGCTATAGTTAGGGCTAATCTTCATAACCTTGTGATGGGAAATAAGGATAAAGGGTGTGTTATGGCGCCTAATGACCGTTCAAAACCATCCATTGTTAATTCGAGGTTTCTTAGTAAGCCTAATTTGGTGTCGAGTAATGTGGATTCAGCGCAAATAACAGCTAAGCCCATTGAGGAGTTGCGTGTTTCCGAACAATCTGATGTTGTTTGCCAAAAGGATGCTGCAAAGAGCGATAAGTCGACTAGTCCGGATTGTGAAAAGACGGTGGAGCCCGTGGTTGCTTCTTCTGTTTGTTCAGGCAATAGCGGGGAGAGAGCTTCTGACGATATGACGAACAATATGAAGAGGAAATGTCGCGATGAGGAATCCGAGTGCCCAAGTGAGGTAAGTTAGGAATTTCGATTTCTGATTATGCTTATTTGTTGGGTGCGTTTGGATATAGAATTTAGAAATGATGGGATTTTGAATTTCGAAATCTCATTATTTGCAAATTTGTTGTTTGGGATATTTTTATTTTTTTTAGATTATGTAATTTCACCTCGAGATGACTTGGGATTTTACACGCATGCACAAAGGAAAAAAAAAAAAACACGTCTCTATGATGTATTTGATTCCCCTCTAAACCCACTTCGAAATTCCAAGGAATTTTACAAATTCCATTCTGAAGTAGCCAAACAACAAATTTTAACTTGAGAATTTTAAAAACTCTTACCCGAAATCCTTCGCCCAAACACACCCTGTGTTTTATAATTTTTTATTGGTTTTTGTAGGAATATTTAATATTTTCATTAGTGCATTATTTCTTATTTAGTGTTTATTTCATATTTCCTATTTAGGTCTTGTCGACAAATTTGGTAGCTTTCTTTATTTTAATAATTAGTTCACTCATTAGTGCGATAGTCTTCCTGAATTAGTCCACCGTTATGGCTATATAATAAGGAGTGTAGAGCATTGGACAAAATATTCTCTTGCAATAAGGCTCTACACTCCCTATTATATATCCATAATGGTGGGCTAAATCAGAAAAATTATATCGCTCTAATAAACGGGCTGATTATTGAAATAAAGAAAATTACTAAATTGATCAACATGACCTAAGTATGATCTGAATACTAAATAACAAATAATACATTTTCATTATATTAAATATACCAAAAGCATGGCTATCGAAAAGGAAGAAGTTTAGTCAACTCCTGTCAAGCTGGGACTCCGAAACATGTACGTCCCAGCTTGAGGGAGAGCGTTGGAATATTCAATATTTCTATTTATGCTTTATTTCTTATTTAGTATTTATGTCGTATTTCCTATTTATTAATGCCGTTGGTCTGAAGGTGGTGAGGCGCGGGAGGACTAGGGTTTTCCTCCTCCCCGTGCCTCCTATTATGTTTCTCCTTTTAGGCTTGGATACCAAAAAGGATTTTGTAGATAAAGAGAATATATTATATTACATAATAACAAAATATTCTCTTCCTCTCAAATTTTTTTTTTTTTTTTTTTTTTTAACGTAATAACGCCGGTTAATCTTGTAGGACATTGAGGAGGAATCGTTCAAAAGAGGGGCTAATGCTCGAGGAGGGTCGGGTTCTAAGAGAAGCCGAGCTGCAGAAGTACATAATTTATCAGAAAGGGTGAGCAAAAACAGATATTCAAACCAATGTTTAATCTCATCTTAGATTTGCATTTACTACGGATATAGATTGTTGATGATGAATTTATGTTTATATACAGAGGAGAAGGGACAGGATCAATGAAAAGATGCGTGCATTGCAAGAACTCATTCCCAACTGCAACAAGGTAACCAAATTCCGAATTCCTATAGGGATTGTTAGGAGGTTCCGACTTAAAACGATATAGTGTTAAGTGGAGTAACTCCTTTCATATATAGATTACTTTGGGAAGGTTCACAAATTCGATGTGGGATTCTAATATTCACCCTCACGTGTAACCATGTCTTGCACGTGATGCGATCAAGTAACATAAGAGACAAGACAAACATTCAAACAATCGAGACAAACAAACGAGACTTCCCAAACCTAGCTTGATACTATGTTTGGAGGTTACAACTTAAAATCATATGGTGTTAAGTGGAGTAACTTCTTTCATATATAGACTAATTTGGGAAGTCTCACAATTTTGATGTAGAATTCTAACGGGGAATTTGAATTTCAATTTATGAAGATGTTAAAATTTGGAAAGGTTGAAGCTTTAAGCTCAAATTGTGTTAAGGGGACCATTTGGTTGTCTAAATTAATCCTATTTTAGTAATTATCTGATTTTTGATGAATTAATTTGTATATTTCTCGATTATCTATAATTTAATTTAATTTCTATACACTAAATTACAACAATTCATAAAAAGGGCAGCCCAGTGCTACAAAGCTCCCGCTATGCGCGGGAGCCTGGGAAGAATAGGACTACTTACTTATCAAGAGGTTGGTTCCACTCGAACCTATGATCTTCAGGTCACACAACGGCAATTTCTACCGTTACGCCAAGACTCTCCTTCAAATTATAATAATTCATAAATGGACTAATTGAAAAATAGTACAATTTGCAAATCGAATGACAACCAAACGGGCCTGAGGCTTCTACTCCCTTCGGTAGCTCCGGGGACTCAAGCCCCCACTTAACTTAAGAAAAAATTCACTTTTACCCTTCAATTTTCGGAAAAGAATCAATAGAAACCCTTAAAGTTTTATACTATATCCACTGCACCCCACCCCCGGATCAATTTTCTGGATTGCTACTACAAATCTCGAATATGGTTGTCTTTAGATTTTTGAATAGCTACAAAGCAATTGCATTTCTAGCTCTGCTGACTTGTGCATTTTACTGTCTTAAAGGTGGACAAAGCTTCAATGCTTGATGAGGCCATTGAATATTTGAAAACACTTCAACTTCAAGTGCAGGTAAAAAATTAACAGAAGTTCAATTCTATTTGTGATTGCATAGACATACATATATGTATATATATATATATTTCTCTTTATGTTTGTCGTTCAGTTAACATCAACTACATTATTGATGTTAACTAATGTTGAATTTGTGTTTGATATCATAGTTAACGTTAACTAAAATACAGGAAAAAAATTTCTACAAATGGGATTGTTAAGATAATTGAGAAGTGGGAGAAGAATCATGAATTGATATTATGAAAAGTGATACAGAATAATACAATGATATACACATATTTATAAGAGAAGTGGGAGCTAGGGTTTTGTCCTAATGGGTCATGTGGGCCAAACCTATATAATACATTAACATCCCTCCTCAAACTCAAGGCGGTAAGTAAGAGGTGAACTTGAGTTTGGAAACTAGAGAATGAAAACGTCTGGGTGGATGAATCTTAGTGAAAATGTCTGCTGTCTGATCGACTAAATTGACGGATTGTAGACGATCTGTATTATGGAGAATGTGATGGCGGATGAAGTGGCAATCAGTCTCGATGTGTTTTGCACGCTCGTGGAATACATCATTGTGAGCGATCTGAATAGTACTCCTATTGTCACAGTGTAGGGTAGTGGCAGCAGGAGAAGAGATGCCCATGTCAGCGAGAAGCCATCGAAGCCAGAGAAGTTCTTGAGTTGCATCAGCCATGGTACGATATTCAGCTTCAGTACTGGAGTGAGCAACGACTGTTTGTTTCTTACTACGCCCAAAAAGAAACAATAACCAGTGGTTGAACGTCTATTGGTGGGGTCTCCGGTCCAATCTGCATCAGAATAAACTTGTAAGACGGGAGCAAACTGAGCTGAGAAATGAAGCCTGTGAAATAATGTACCCTTGACATACCGAAGAATACGAAGAACAACCGAGTAATGGGTGGTCCGAGGAGCGGACAAGAACTGGCTGACCTGATGAACGGCATAGGCAATGTTTGGGCGGGTGACAGTGAGGTATACAAGATTTCTAACCAATTGGCGATATAGGGTGGCATCCTGAAGAGGTGAACCATCAAGTAGGGGTAAGTCTGACATTTGGCTCGAGAGGAGTAGTGGCAGTAGTTGAGCCAGTGATCCCAGCCTTGGAAAGGAGATCCGAGGCATATTTGGCCTGAGAGAGAAAATATCCATCAGAATCCAATGAGACTTCAAGGCCAAGAAAATAGGTGGGCACACCAAGATTCTTCATCTCAAATTGGTCACTGAGGAACTTTTTGAGTTTAGAAATACCACATAGATCATCTTCAATAATAATCATATCATCCATATACAGCAAAAGAATGATAATACCATTGGCAATATGACGAATAAACAAAGCCGAATCATGAGCACTAGGTGTGAACCCAAATCGATGAATAATAGTGCTGAATTTGGCAAATCAGGCACGTGGAGCTTGTTTCAAACCATATATAGCACGGTGAAGTCGACAAACTTTATTTCGAGGGACAGTTAGGCCAGGAGAGGTACGCATATATAATTCCTCAAGAAGATCGCTATTGAGAAGTGCATTTTTGACATCCATTTGAAAGAGAGTTCATTTTTGAATGCCGGCGACGACAAGAAGTGTATGGACAGATGTTAATCTCGCCACTGGAGTAAATGTCTTTTCATAGTCAATACCATATTCTTGAGTAAACCCATTTGCAACAAGTTAGACTTTATATTGTTCAATAGAATCATCAGAAAGTGTCTTGATCTTAAACACCCATTTGCACCCAATGAGAGTTTTTCCAAGGGGTAAATCAACAAATCCCAGGTATGAGTTTTGGCAAGGGCCTGAAGTTCTTCGTCCATTGCTTTCTGCCAAAGATGATTAGTACTAGCCTCCTTATAGGATTGAGGCTCATGCAGATGAAGTATAGTGAAAAATCAATGAAAATCAGAAAGATAATGTGAAGGATGAGTTATCCTGGTAGAGCGGCAAGGGTGATCTGGGGCGTGGGTACCAACGGAAGGCGGTACAGGATCATCAACCACAGGAGAAATCTCAGGCATGGTCGCTGGAGTTGGAAGGGTGAGATCAGCTAGTGGTTCTGGAGTGGGTTCAGCTGGTGGTACTGGGATGGACTCAGCATAAGGTGCAGGGCTAGGCTCAACTGGTGGTACTGGGGTGGTCTCAACATTAACTGGAACTATATCCTCTGGAAATAACTCAATGAATGGATCAGTGAAAAATCTAGAGTTGGTGAGGGTTGACATGTCAAATAACTGTAAGGAAGAAAACATTTGATATTCCCAAAAAACGACATGTCGCGAGATACGAAGGGTTTTAGAAATAGGATCCCAGCACCGATACCCTTTATGTTCGATACCATATCCAAGAAAACAACACAGACGAGCCCTTGATTCCAGTTTGTTGTGTTCATGTGGTTTTAGAAGAACAAAACAGGCGCAGTCAAAGACTCTGAGTTCAGAATAATCGGGAGTTTTACCAAAAAGGTGTTCAAATGGAGACTGGTTTTGGATTGTAGCGGAAGGGACACGGTTTATTGTATAGACGGCGGTGAAGGCAGCCTCACCCCAAAAAAGCTCAGGTTATGATGAAGAAATGAGGAGAGCGCGAACTGTGTCAAGAATATGTCTATGTTTGCATTCGGCTCGTTCATTTTGTTGGGATGTACTAGGACACGAGTGATGGGGGAGCGTGCCATTTTAACGAAGCAGGTTAAAAAAAGCACGGTCCTTGTATTTCATTGCATTATCTGAGCGAAAAACTTTGATATTTCTAAAAAATTGGGTTTGAACCATAGAGGAAAACTCAGAATATATTTGGAATAGTTTGGATCGATGTCGCATAAAAAACGACAATGTATATCGAGAGTAGTCGTCCACAAAAATAACAAAGTAACGAAGGTCACCCATCGAGGCATGAGGAGAGGGCCTCCAAATATCATAATGAATTAGATCAAATGGTGCAAGGGAAATAGATTGACTCTCTTTAAAAGGTAGGGCTAGTTGTTTTGCAAGTTGACAATGAATACATTTGAAGAACTCATGCTGAACTGAACCTAGCTGACCGCTAGAGATAAGCGATTGGAGTCGGGTAGATGAAGTGTGACCTAAACGAGCATGCCAAAGTTGGGATGGTGAGAGAGACACTGGTGGTTGTGGAGATAAGGATGGGGAAGAGGATACTGGCGGTGGTGGTGAGGTTGCACAGGTTGATGAAGGGATATTTGGTTGTGGTGATGGTAGAGTTGGAGATAGAAGGTGTAAACTGGTAAGTTCAAATAGGCGTCCAACCTTACGACCAGTCCCAAGAGTTTCTCCTGTCCAAAGATCCTGCACACGACAACCATTATTAGAAAATATGATTTCAAATCCCAATTCACAAAGTCGCCCAACAGATAAGAAATTTAAGGTAAGGTTTGGAATCAAATACGTGTCAAGAATAGAAAGATGGGAAGTAGAAACCTGACCGGTGTGTAACAGGCATTTTAGAACCATCAGCAGTATGAATACTAGGGATATTCATAGCGGATAGTTTGGTTGAAAAACTATTGGGATCAGATGTCATGTGATTACAACAAGTAGAATCAAAGAATCAAGAAGAATTACCTGTAGTAAGTGAGAGAACAGGGGAAAGATTTGTACCAGTATCAATTTTGAAGAATATGTGAAGGAGGAATGAGGCCAAATCTGCAATAGACATGGTGACAGTAGAGGAGGTGGAGTCCGAACCCTATTTGGCATTGAAAATGAGCGAAGAACCCATAGGTATTGTTGTTGAATCTGGAGAAGCTGTTGTCACTGATGGATTTAGAATGCCAAACTTATTCATGAACCGATATGAAATCTCCAAGAACCGGGCGAAAAACGGGTGAACCGGTGTACAAATCACACGAATATAAAAGAAAGTATATTTTGTGAGTCTCAAATCACAAAACGGAGGGTGGAAACAGAATCAAAACGTCGAAAAACCCCAGGAACCAGTCCAAATATGCAGAAAACCGGTATAAAAAGCCCTGAACCGGTCCGAAGAAAATTGTTGTGTTGAACCGGTGACGTGGCAAGTGACTGTTGATAAGGCGCTGACATGTCAGTCAACGATGACGTGGTAGACGGTCAATGGTGATGTGGCACAGTTAAAGCTGACGTGTCGTTGGCTAAGCCACTGATGTGTCGCTGAGGTGGCACACACGTGGCGACGACATGGCAAGTGGTCAACGCTGATGTGTCAAGGTCAACGCTGAGGTGGCAATGGAGCTGACGTGACAGCAACAAACAAGAACAGTGGCGCGTGAATCTGACGCTATTTTGCAGCAGCTTGTTCAGGCCGCGCGTGTGGGCGCGTGAACAGTAACCAGACAACGAGACTTTCGTTTTTGGAATCGTCTCGCCGATACGGTTCCGATAGTATATTGTGAGTTTGATTTGGAGCTTTGGTTGAGACGGTAGAGCCCAAAATCCGAGACGTTGCGGCTAGTGGTTATTGCAGGTTGATGGTGGCGTGTGGGAGCGCGTGAATACTCCGATGGCGGTGATTTTGGTGGCGTTGTGTTCGTCTCTGGAAGACGAATTCGGTGGGGAGGTGGTTGTTTATACCGGAGTGATGTTGAAGCCTGTAGCAGTGACGAAATCTGCGGGAGAAAAGAGACGGCGGCGGCGGCGGCGGAAGCGTTAGAGTTGCGAAAATTTTATTGAGAATAGGTTCAGGAAAGACTTGCTCTTGATACCATGTTAAGATAAGTGAGAGAAGAATCATGAATTGATATTATGAAAAGTGATACAGAATAATACAATGATATACACATATTTATAAGGGAAGTGGGGGTTGAGTTTTGCCCTAGGTAATGTAGGACAAGTCCATATAATACATTAACAGGGATAAAGAACTTTAAAAACAAAAAATGGAGGACTATATAATAAGATTTTATTTTATTTTATTGTATTTTTGCAGATTATGTCAATGGGAGCAGGTCTATGTATGCCACCCATGATGTTTCCAACAGGCATGCAACACATACATTTCCCTCATATCCCTCATTTCCCATCCATGATGGGAATGGGAACAAGTTATGGGATGGGTATGCTTGACATGAACGGTGCGCCCCGTTTTCCATCCCCGCTTATGCCGGGCCCCGCTAACTTTCAAGCCATGGCAGGACACAACATTCCGGTTTTCGGACATCCTGCTCAAGGAGTTCCGGTGTCTGTCCCAGGGGCGCCTTTTGTGCATATGTCAGGATGTCCTCCGATGAATTTTGCCATGGCTCCCGACAACTCAACAATGATCCAGAAACCTAGTCAGGTATGTCTTTCTTGGTGAAAAAACCTTTTTTTTCTTTCTCCAAATACATATTTTGAATGAAAAAAAGGCTTGAATTTGATTATCTTTTGTTAGTATTCAATGGAAAAGTTGATTGAGATTGGTCATACAAATTATTGTTTGACATACAATTGTTGGGAGATGTAAGAAAGTATGGTTGGTGTTGTTCACATCGCTTGTGTTACCTGATCTTGAGTTATATATAAAGTATAGGGCAATTTTCTTTTTCCAAGACGTCTTTTGAAAATAAGTTACGCCCATTGAATTTTTACATGGAATCAAAGCCAATGTTATGAGCCTTCACCTCTTTTCTCTCGTAGTCAAATCGTTCGTGCATGCCGGGGGTTGCACTCCTCTCGTAGTTAAATCATCCGTGTAAACCAGGGGTTGCACTTAAAGACGGCTGTTAAATTCTTGTCCCCATATTGATCACTTGAGTGTACTCTAACCACAATATAAATCAAAGGAGGTACTCCACTTGGCACCATATAGTTGGGATCCATGTGGTGTCAAGTCTAGAAAATTAGCTTATATAAAAAGCTGGTTATGGCTTCCTTTTTTTCCTTCCCGTACTTTTCTATAATTTAGAAAAAAAATAATATTTTTACTTAACCACAAACAAAATTAAAAGTGTATTTGATACTGTAGAAATGATACCTTAGGGTGCGTTTTGGTAAGGTATTTGAATATGGTGTATGATTTCGAGAACGGTAGAAACCCAATGGGTCTCACTCACTCTTAACAGAAGCCTTGAGAGAGCAGGATTGCCCTAGGCTTTATATATAACTCAGGATCAGGTAACACAAGTGATGTAGGATTCGATACGCCCCCTCACGCGCAAGATGGACTTTTCCAAACTATTGCGAAAGGATATCGGGGGCCCAAGATCAATGTGGGATTCAACAAGAAAGGATTTGTTCGTCAAGTTTTCTCGATAAATTTTCTACAGAATACAAATCATGTTTTGAAATCAAATACTTTATTCAAATCCCTTACCCAATCAGACTATTCGTGGTATCTATGTAAACGCTTTGTGAATCTAAAAGAATTTCGTAGAGATGAAAATTTGGGTCGAGAGGTCATATAGTCTACCCGGAAATATAAAAATCAAAGGACTATATCTAAAAAAAAATTTGCAAAACACACCGATCTTTTTGTTTTTAAAGATTTTTTTGGCTTAAAAGCAAAAAAAGATAAAAATTCTAAAACAAAAAATAAAAATAAAAATTATCAAACAGCGCTTATATTATCTTCGAGTTTCTTGAAATGTCTCTGTCTCTTGGAGTTTTGTTCTTAGGTACCGTTTGGTTCCACCAAATTGGAGACTAGTAATTAGAATTAGAAATGAACACATGTAAAAATTTACCGTCATTCATACCTTACTATTTATGTTGCCTATACATTAAACTCAGCATATTCTTTGTTAAATCAGTTCCAGGATCAGCCGGTTACTGCCCAAAAACTTGATCAACCACCACCGGATCTTACGACTACTGCAGCTGTAACCTTGACCAAAACAAAAGACAATCTACCTAGTAAAACACCCGGTGAGTTAATATCGCTTGTTTTTTATTTTTTTATTTGAAATATCACAATTTTGATTCATTTTTTACGCCAAAATCCTATTATTTTCTATACCATAAATGCCTGGTTCGTGTGTGCAGGCTGTGATTAGAGGAACTCATGAACAATCCAAGAAGGCAGTGTACTAATTTTTAAGGTGGCGTTTGGTTTCGCGGAATTGGAACTAGAAATGATCGCATGTAAAAATTTACGAGTGTTTATCAGCAATTCCAGTTTCAAGTTTTTGATTTCGTGTTGCCAAACGGTACCTAAGAAAAGAGTTAATCTTTCGAATTCTAAAAGTTTTGGGAGTGAGTGAAGAACTATAAAAACTACACGGGTATATATGGTGTTTTGAATTTGAAGGGGCAACAATTCATCTTTCTCTATTTTTTTTTATTTTTTTTTGTTAGACGGTAAGATATGTCCAGATGAGCTTTACTTACACGTCGACTAATCATCTCTCCGAACAATCTTAAGGGCGTATTCCTCCATATTAATTTGGTGTATTCATGATTTTTCTCTTGGAGTGCCCCTCAGAAGAATCGCACCATGGTTGACAAGGGACGGAGGTACCTCTCCTTATGAACTAGACTAACTCTCTTGGCTATCTTTCTCTCTTCGATGTGATTCAAAATTATGTTAGTAGATATTTCAAATAATAGGCGATCTCTCTTGAATTATAAATTAAAAAAAATGAAATAAAATTATTAAAAGAAAAAAAAAATTGAATTAAAAGTACAATTACTATCTTGGTTATTGTACATAATCTAATTATAAAAATGAAATAAAATTATTAAAAGAGAAAAATGGAATTAAAATTACAAGTACTATCTATGTATTTTTCAATTCCGATATCCACTTGAATCATGTAGTCAATGACAGTTGATAATATTAATTTATGTTTAACTTTGAGCAAATTTTAGTGATAAAAATAAATAATCATAAATTAATAATATTTGGTTTAATTTAGCTTTAGCATTTACAACTCCTCAAAATAATAACTTTTGATCATCTAAATATCTGTTAAAATAATATCTGAAAAATAATACATTTTGAATTAGCACTGTTGATGTCGAAAATTGGTTAACACTACTTGGTTCGATCAATATTCACATGGAGAGTTTAGTCGAGTTGGTGGAATAGTTTACGATGTTCGCCGGTCGTGAATGGTCCAAAGTCAAATATCCAATGTTCGAGCGAGTATCTGCACAAAAACCTACTAAGGTGTGCTTAGTAAAATCCCTCTAACGTGTGAGTAAGAGTCCGGCAAAAAAAAAAAACTTCTCACATTAACATGAAGCATCTAATGACCTGCTGTTTATAAGAAAAGGAACGGATTAATCTCAGAGAATTAGGGCCCTGAATTTGGATTTTTAACATAATCCGGATTGTGGCAAAGGAGGAAACGTGTGGCATGATTTAAACCGTTAGGCCTTGTATTTTGGCCCATCAAGAGGGATCCCATGGGCTGACCCAAGTGAATAGGGGGAGGAGCCCAACCCATGGTAATGCAGGAGCATTCTTGGTGAACAAGAGAGTTCACCCAGTGGTCATTGGTCGATGACCGGCCCGAATAGGGCATCCGATGGTGGCCGAACCTTGGTCGGTGGACAGTGAAATGTCCGATGTGGTTGAGCTAACAACTTGGTCGGTCCACGGTAGGTGGTCAGTTGGATGATGCTGTTAGCACCCTAACAGTGTTGTGTTGTGAGTCGTCCAAGGTGTTTGGTGGAACACAACAGGAGTAGATTTTCTCTTGTTCCTGGGTTTCTATTTCTGTTTCAAAATTTCTTAGAACAGAAACAAAAACACTGAAACTTTCCAGATTACTTCTACTCCATTGTTGCAGTCAAGGAACAACACAAACCCTAATTATAGATGAATTATCATGTCTAGAGAGAGAGAGAAGAGAGAGTAAATACAAATAAATTCAATACAAACCAATGGTAAAGTCCTATAATTCACAACCAATAAATATAAATAAATAAATTCAATTACAAACCATAAAATTCAAATCACCTCAAAATGGTATTAAAAAAAAAAAAAAAAAAAAAAAAAACACAATCCTCCTAGAGCCTATGCACACTATTTTATCAAATCACTACCTTATAAACACCCCAGAAATAAAAAAATCTCACTTGCAAAACCAAAAACCCAAGCCAAAAACAACACCAATCATCATATAACCACATTTTAGAAATCCTAAGATTTTTTTTTTTGGAACTTCAAATTACTTAACTTTAACAACATCACCTTTGGTTTCGGAAGCAGTTTTCGAGCTCGGAGACTTCCCGATAATGGCTTTCTTCGCCTTCACAAGCGATTGCTTCATCTTCGTTATGATATTGCTCGATTGCTTCTGAGTAGTCTTTATCGAAATGACCTCCACATTTGTTTTGGTGGTCTCATCAATGGCAGCTTCTTTTTCCTCTACTTTCTCGTTTTTCTTCGCCTCTTCAATGGGTTGTTCTTTGATTTTAGCTTCGTTTGATGTTTTCATTGGATCAGAGGTTTCTTCTTTTGTGTTTTCTTTACCGTTTTCTTCGGCCATTTCGATGTCTCTTGATGAAACTTCACTCGCTTTCTCGATTTTTTCTGATTCGGGCTGATTTGATTTTTCTTTTTCTTTGTCGCCGCTTTTTGATCCGTTCTCTTCTTTAACTGTTTCTGTTCCTGCTTCTTCCTCTTTTTTGACAGGTTCTGTTGCCGCTTCTTCCTCTTTTTTAATGGGTTCTGTTGCCGCTGCTTCCTCTTTTTTGACAGGTTCTGCTCCCGCTTCCTCTTTTTTGACAGGTTCTGCTCCCGCTTCCTCTTTTTTAACCGTTTCTGTTTCTACTTTTTCTTCTTTTTTAAACGTTTCTGTTCCTATTTCTTCCACTTTTTTTACAGGTTCTGCTCCCACTTCTTCCTCTTTCTTACCCGTTTCTGTTCCCACTTTTTCCTCTTCTTTAACCATTTCTGTTCCTACTGCTTCCTCTTTCTTAACCGTTTCTGTTCCCACTTTTTCCTCTTCTTTAACCGTTTCTGTTCCTACTTCTTCCTCTATCTTAACTGGTTCTGCTCCCACTTCTTCCTCTTCTTTAATCGTTTCTGCTCCCACTTCTTCCTCTTCTTTAATCGTTTCTGTTCCCACTTTTTCCTCATCTTTAACCGTTTCTGTTCCTACTGTTTCCTCTTTCTTAACAGTTTCTGTTCCCACTTTTTCCTCTTCTTTAACCGTTTCTGTTCCTACTTCTTCCTCTTTCTTAACCGGTTCTGCACCCACTTCTTCCTCTTCTTTAACCGTTTCTGTTCCCACTTTTTCCTCTTCTTTAGCTGTTTTTGTTCCTACTGTTTCCTCATTCTTAACCGTTTCTGTTCCCACTTCTTCCTCTCCTTTAACCGTTTCTGTTCCCACTTCTTCCTCTTTTTTAACCGGTTCTGTTCCCACTTCTTCGTCTTTTTTAACCGGTTCAATTCCCACTTCTTCCTCTTTTTTAACCGTTTCTGTTCCCACTTCTTCTTGTTTAACCGGTTCAGTTCCCACCTCTTCCTCTTTTTTAACCGTTTCTGCTCCCGTTTCTTCATCTTCTTTGACCGTTTCGGTTCCCTTTTCTTCATCTTTTCCTACGATTTCTGTTCCCACTTCCTCTTTCTTAACCGGTTCTGTTCCCTCTTCCTCTTTTTTAACCGGCTCTGTTCCCACTGTTTCTATTCCCACTTCCTCTTTTCCAACCGTTTCTGTTCCCACTTCCTCTTTCTTGCCCAATTCTGTTCCGACTTCTTCCTCTTTCCCAACCGTTTCTGTTCCCACTTCTTTCTCTTTTCCAACCGTTTCTGTTCCCACTTGTTCCTCTTTCGATTCCTTCTCTTTAGCCTCCAGAACATCAGCAGGAACACATACTTCTCCTTCCACCCCCTCACTTTTCTCTTTTTCTACTTCAACCCCTTCACTTTTCTCTTTTGCTATTTCAACCCCCTCACTTTTCTCGGCCTCAACTCCTGTTGATTCTTTCTTTAATTCTTCCACCTTTTCCACTGCCTCATCTTTCTTGGGCTCTGTTTGGCTTTCAATCTTGATTTCCTCAGGTATGGATTCGGGAACACAAACTGTTCGCGGTTCGAGAACATGTTCTGTTTTGTGTTCTTCTTCCTCATCGGTTTTCTTTCCCTCCTCAATCAATGGAGGCTGATCCATTTTCTTACCCTCGGATTTTTCCTCCGATTTTTCTGCAGGGGGAAGAGAATGATTTTTCGGTTTTTCTTCCTCTACACTTTCTTGAACTGGAGGAACGATCTCTTGTTCTTTCTCGATTGTTTTTACTTCCTGCCATACCGACAAAAATTCGATTGTTTTGTTAGAGCGTGTTTGGCTGTCTAAAATAATTAATTTTTATTTTTCTTCTTTTTTTAACATAGCAACATATAATTATTTTAGTTTAATTGAAGTTTTAGCTATATTATACTCCGATTACATTAAAAAAATTAAAATAAAAGAAAAAGAGAAAAATACCGAAACATCTACATAAAATACAAAATCTACCATATAGCCCCACATATTTTTTTTGCACACAATGATCCTAAAAAAAAAACGCTACTATGTACCAAAAAGTCTTATTTATTTTGATTTACCCATTTTACCCTTCTTTATATTTCATCACCCTCACGTTATGAGCAGCCAGTTTCTCCATCTTCCTCTCCCTCTCCCTCTCCCTCTACAACAACCATCGCAACTATGGTGTGGAACACCGAGCCACTCGTGCCGCAGAACTCAGAGGGGTATGCTGTCGACGTCTGCTGTCGGAGAAGCCAAAATACGAGTCGTAATTCACCATTGTTCGTAGATCGAGATCTGATCTGAGAACTAGTGGCGATACAAGTTGCGATTCACCATTGATCTCAGATCTGATTTGATCTGAGAACTAGTGGTGAAATACGCTTCTAATCACCTGGTGGCTATATGAGTCGCAATTCACCATTATTGTCGAGGCCTATATGGTTGTCATCAGTATTGAAGTTCTATTTGAAGGTATCGAACTTAATCGCCACTAGGTGATTAGAAACGTTTCGATGCCGATTGAAGAAGAGAGATTTAGGATTTTCTCAGCTTTACCTTTTTTCTGAACACCTTCGGTAATTTGCCTGTCCGGTCAAGATTTGAAAACCTTTCTCTAAGTGGAAGGGTTGCTTCGCGAAAAACAGATGGTAGGCATTTGGATGATGGTGAAACCCTACGGCGAATACCGTTCGCAAAATTTCGCCTTCTCGACTTCTGGATCTGAAAAATTAGATCTAGAATTGCAAATTTCACCCATGAAAATTCATTTTCCCTATCGATTCTTTGAAGTATTATTATGATAATAAGTTAATTTGAGGTGAAATTACATCAAGAGTTAGACTTTGATGGTTGATTGTGAATCCCACTTTCTTTGATTAAAATGGTATTGTATTTCTGAACACTTGGAATATAAAACGATCTAGGATTTGTAGTGATTTGGTTGATTTGAATGAAATTTAACATTCATTTGATTAGATTGATTTAATTTGTATTGGTAAAACTCAAGCATATAAATGTAGGAGGGAGAAATTATCAATTTGAATGAAAAAATTAGAATGTAACACGATCTTGTGTTGAATACGGCGATGAAAATAGAATATAACACAATTTGTGTTATATTTCAACATGAGATCGTGTTGAATATAATACAAAATTATGTAGAAATTTTAATGGGCCTAACTCACTCTCGAAAGACGCCTTATAAGAAGAGGATTGTCTTTGGCTTTATATATAGCTCAAGATCAAGTAACACAAGCGATGTGGGATCCAACACGCCCCCTCACGCGAAGGGTGGACTTTGACAAACCACTGCGAATGGATATCGGGAGGCCCAACATCAATGTAAGATTCAACACGCCCTCTCACGCGTAGGATGGACTTTGACAAACCACTGAGAATGGATATCGGGGGGCCCATCATTGATGTGGGATTTAACACGCCCAACATCAAATAAAAACCTGACTCTAATATCATGTAAAAATTTTAATGGGCCTAATTTACTCTCAAAAGACGCCTTATAAGAAGAGGATTGCCTTTGGCTTTATATATAGCTCAGGATCAGGTAGCACAAGCGATGTGGGATTCAACAGATTATGTTGAATATCAATATGAATGTAGGATAGAAGAATTATTAATTTGAATGAAAAAATTAGAATGTAACACGACCTCGTGTTATATTCAACACGAGATCGTGTTGAATATAACACAATTTGAGATTGTGTTGAATGATGAAAAAATTGGAATGTAATACGACCTCGTGTTATATTCAACATGAGATCGTGTTGAATATAACACGATTTGTGATTGTGTTGAATGTAACATGATCTAAGATTGTGTTGAATATAACACGACTCTCGTGTTAAATATAACACAAGGAGTAAAATCGTCACAAAAAGATAAAAGGACTATTTTGTAATACGCTCTTAAAGGTGTATTTGGTAGTTTTGTCCTCATATGAGGACTTTTTGGTAATTGTCCCTAAAAAGAAATAATATCTAAACTAGGACTAAAATGGTTAGATGGCTAATTTATGTGTTTTAAATTTTTACGATCAACCAATAAACTATAATAATCCCTAAATTCATTGATTGAAAAATAGAACAATTTGTGAATTGAAGGGACAACCAAATAGGCCCTTAGTGTTTCTAGATTGCTTTTCTGTTTCTATTCCAACATTTCTAGGAAATAAAAACACTAAGGTGGCGTTTGTTTAGTATTTCTGTTCCCTGATTTCTATTTTTGCTCCTAAAATTGAGATTATTGTACAGGAACGTGTTTGATGAATATGTTTTTGTTCCCAAATGTTCTCAAAATTTTGGGAGTAATTCCGAAATTCCTTAAGAATTTGAGAAATAATTTGAAAAAAAATCTTGATTCCTATCAATCTATTTCATAAGGTTAAATGCAGAGAACCACCACCCCGCACGCTGCCACCGCCACCACACATCTTCATCTTCTTCTCTCATTTCTCCCCTCTCTCGCTCTCCCACACATAGAGAAATATAACGAACCAAACTTAGTTGCAACTAAAGGTATTTTTTTTGTTTCTACCCTGAGAAATTACAAAAATATTTTAAGAATAATTATTGTAATCAAATGCAATTCTGCTCTCAAAATACTCCAGAAAGAAAATAAAATTCTCAACCCATTTTATTGGGAGTGAAAAAAAAAAAAAAGAAAAAAAAAAAAGGAGAGAATTAGAAAGACAAACAATTACACATAAGGCCCCATTTGTTTACTGTTTCCATTCTCAAAATTACATTTCCATTATGAGAACAAAAAAAAATTGTTTAGTTATCTAAATTATCTTATTTATGAATAATCTTATTTCGGATGAACTTATTTGTATATTTTTTTTCTTCTATTTATTTATTATTTAATCAAATTTATATTTTTACGTTTGAACAAAAAATATATAATTATAAAAAAAATAGTACAATTTGCGAATTAAAGGACAACCAAACGGGCCCTAAACAGACAAAAAAAGACGTCTGTTCACTGTTTCTAATCCCATATTTTCAGAACAAACTTCTAGGAACAGAATATAATTGTTCCCAGATCTTTGTTTTTGTTCCAAGCTTTCTTGGAGCGGAAACAGAAATCCGGGAACAGAAACACTAAACAAACGCCACCTAAATGAATCCCAAACTTCATATATTCATCACTTAAACCAGCTGATCTTGTTCTACAAAAGAACACAAGCTCTTAAGTCCTGTTTGGCTCAGTATTTAAATTGTTAAATCATCGATAATCCTCTAATCACTTGCTATTTTTTTCCAGTTAATTCTTCATCGATGTATGAATCATATCAGTCCTAGAACTACAACAACAACAACAACTAAGCCTTTGTTCCACTTAAATAGGGTCAGTTATATGAATCCGTTTACACCATAAAGGATGAAGGGCCATCTCCTCAGTCCTAGAACTAGCTTCCATAAATTAAAAGGATTAATCAGCAAGAATTTCCCAAGTGGGTTTTGCTCAAAAGTTCATCAAAATCGAGTTAAATTCAACTAATTTCCATCAAAATCCATGAAAAAAAGATTCAACCCATCAAAATTCAACCAAAATCATAAGTGGGTTTGCCTCAAGATAACATAATCATGGATTAAATTTGATTAACAGACACAAAAGGTACTAAATAATCCGTATGTCTTGCTCAAACACCTTATCTAAATACACACACACACACACACACACACACACATATATATAGAGAGAGAGAGATTACCTCAGTTGTAGAAGTCTGATCCGATTCAACAGTCAGAGTAGCCATGGATGAGTTCAGGAGAGGATATTTTGAAAGAATGGTCTGGTTGGGTGTTTGAAAAATGGAAGGGGAAAAAAGCTTAAAGCAAGCACAAAAAAGAAGCACCACACCGCCTAAAAGGAAGAAAAGGAAAAGGAAAAAATTACACTTGTGATGCCCAGAGCATGGGTTGAGTGTCCGTATAGACCCTAAAATTTGTCAAATTGTATATTTAATCTCTCATGACTCAGTTTCATATTCGCAAACTTAAAAATTTTGTTGATGATTTTGAATGAAAAATGAGTTATGCTCAGTACATGAACTTCTAACAGGTATATTTTTAACATTTCATCATTTTACTAACTCTAAGTTGTTTTTTCATGACAATGATTCATGTTTCTCTCTCTTATTCGTCAGACGAATTCTTGTTAGTGAAAGGTTAAGAAAAAATGTCTTATCTTTAGTGGAGAGAGAAAAAATAACAAAATATCCTTATTAGAAAGTCACGTGGTGAGTGTTACAGGTTGAGCTTTTGAGACTGGAAAACGGACCGTGCCGTCCTAACTAGAGTTTTGGTCTAATAGTAAGGTTGGAGATCAAATGATTTAAAATAGCGGAAGTAACAATATTTGATAACATGCAGGTTCACCACAACAATACATGCAAATAGTGTAATAGGAATATAATTACAAAAATAACAATAATTGTATTAATATCGAATGTTACAAAGTGTGAAAGGTTTACAATGATATGTTTTCCCACAAAGTAATTCAAGCAAAAAAATTAAAGTGACATAAATAGATATCATTATGCTCTCGAGGAAACATAATGGAATTCTTTGACTATAAATAATGAAAATAAACTAAGCTAAAATAATGTAGAAAAGAAAATAAATAGGTCACAGACAAGCGACCATATGCAAGAATAAGCACTGGACAAATTTAGATCACGAAACTGACCACAACTCATTTTTGGTTTAAAATCATTAACAACGTTTTTAAGAAAATGTCTAAAATGCAATTTTCCCAAAAATAAAATAAAATAAAAAATAATAATAATAATAAAAATATATATATATATATATATATATAAAAAGGGAAAGAAAAAAAAAAAAACAACTTGACCGATGATCACATGGACGATGACCTGTGTCAACAGTGACAGAGAATTCCTTCAAAAATTGTTAAATTTAAATGAATAAATAATTATAATAATTTTTTTTTAAAAAAAAAAACACTTTTAAAAAGGAAAAAGAAAAAAAAAACAATGAGATAGAGCTGTCAAGCCCAAAAGTGGCAAGCTTTAACATGGGGTCCCTTTATTTAACGGTTTCATTTTATTATTATATTCAAATTTTTAATTTGAATTACACTTTGCACCCCTTATAACTTAGATAATTAACTTAATTAGTGCAGCATGTCTCGGGCTCACATTTTCGCAACAACAACTACCCGTGCGGCACTCCCAATGCGTTCGCTATGCGAGGGTAAGCATGTATTCTTGTACGATGCTGACTAGTTTTGCCTCCAATTTTCGACCACTTTGTGTAGAGGAGACCGAATCTCTCTTCTTTTGTCATATCTATGACCAACGACATAATCTTCAAATTTAACAGGATCGATATGTCTTGACTCTGCAAGGACGCTTAGTGATGTCAACGTTTGTTTGGCTGAGAGTCGCATATAAGAACTACGATTCTTCAGCTAACTTCCTTGTTCCTTCTGATCGCCATATCAGTAAGCGGTCTGTGGCAAGTAGTCTAAATTTAGTGCGTTTTTAGCTCCAAATTTTGGGTCATTTCAACTAAAATTTTGTATCTTCATGCTCTAATTGGACTAAAATGTTACAAATTTTAAAAATGTCTGAGAAAAATGTGGGTAAATAAAACTTTAAGATATGAATTTAATAATATGTAACTTTTAGGGGTATAAAGTGTAATATATATTTAATTTCTTCTTTGACAACATGTCACAGTTGTCTAATTTGTCGGGGCGTGTCCTAAATTAATCCACGTCATTCTCTGCTCTTAATTAATTAATTATATCAACAATGGACTAATGGGCTTATCTTTAATTGGCCCAATATGTCCTCTTTGGGCTTTAATGGGCCTTAACTGCTAAGAGGGCTAAAGGAGGCCCAAATTTAGCCCATTAGGGGGTATGCCCAAAGTAGAATAAGATTAGGCTCATGGCATGAATGTCTTGGTTGTGGGCCATAATCACTCCACCATCCAGGCTCCCCCGGCGCATGCCTACCAAGTTTCACACCAGAGGCGTTTTCGTCATACGGCCTTTGCCAGTAGTGCCATTCTTCCCACCAATATGGGCGGGTTGTCCCTCCAGACTGAATCGAAAAGCCTCTTAGCCAGTTTCAACTCGTCATCGGTATTGAACAGAGCCTTTGAGTTTTTAACCTTAATTGGGTCCAATATGTCCACTTTGGGCTTTATAGCCCAATAGGGATAATGGGCCTTAAGTTGCTAAGAGGGCTAAGGAGGCCCAAATTTGGCCATTAGAGGTTATGCCCAAAGTAATGTAAAATTAGGCTCATGGCATGAATGGCTTGGTAATGGCCCACAATCACTGCCAACCAAATAAATTTTAAACCTGAGACACCCGTCATATAAATATACCTTCTGTTATTTTTATAATATATAAAACACTCTTTATTTTTTTCAATTTGGTTTGATTGTCTGAGACACCCTTTTTATCATATTTTGTTGACAAAAATATATTCATAACATAATATTTTTTTTTTAATTATTGATTTCATATTTTATTTTCTATTCTCTACATCTCTCGTGTTTTCTATTTTTTTATTCTGTATTTTTATTTCTTTTGTTCTATTTATTTTTTGGTATCGTATTTATAGAAAAGTGAAAAAAAAAACTCAAAAGTAAAAATCTCGAAAATAAAATGCAAAAGAAAAATAAAAAAAATAGAATTTGAAAAAAAAATGAATTAAAAAAATATTTTTTTCTTTTTTGTTTTAATTTTTTTTTTTTTGTTTTTTGAATTTTTTCTATGAACACCATATACAAAAAATAAAATAAATAAATAAATAAATAATAGAGAATAAAAAAAAAAAAAAAACATAAATTAAAATTTAAAATAAATAAATATTACAAGGGTATTTTTGTCAACAAAATATGATAAGAAGTGTCTTAGATATTACGAAAAGTATAAAAAAAAAAAAAATGACCTTCGCATTTGTCGAAATGACAGTGGTATCTTGAATATAAACTCCAAAAAAACACGATCATTTCATTTTAGTTTCTTTTCATTTCTCTGTACTTCCAACCGAACATACCCTCATCTGGATAGCTAGAATGTCGATAGTTTTGCCCCATTTGGGATACCAAGTGCAATTAAGGCCATTTATGGGGGGTAAAAAGTGTAAATTAATTGATATGATTGTGTTTGGGATTAGATTTTGAAATGTGAATTTCCCTCTTCCTCTAATGATTTTTGATCAGACACCTTTAAGCAAAAATTTTAGGGTAATCCAATGAGACTTCGACAAAATGCTTTATATTTTTAGGCATTAATGTGATTGACAAGACTCAACTCAAAAAAATAAAATAAATAAATAAATAAAAATGAAGAATCTCAAATAGTTCATTTAGAGGCATTAGCTCTCTCCCAAAACCCTAAATTTATAAATGGGTAAATTATCTTTTAACCCCCTCTACTTTGTCTAATTATTACTTTATTCTCTCTATTTCAAAAAATTATACTTTATCTACTTCTATTTTTTTTAAAAGTGGAAAACTATTTTTTTTTATTTAAATTAATAGAATATCCCTAAACATTGATGAAATTAAATTTTCTATTCTATTTTTGGATGCAATAGACAAAATCGTTCCTTTATTTTAATTTTCATTTATTTTTTAATATGATAAAACAATTAAATCAGAATTATAATAAATGAGCAATTTCGTCTATTTCATCCAAAAATTGAATGAAAAATATAATTCCATCCATTTTATGCATGTTACGTTAATTTAAATAGAAAAAAATAGTTTCTTACTTTGTTAAAAAACAGAAATAAATAAATATAGTTTTTTTAATAAAAAAATGGATGAGGGTAAAATGATAATTGGTGAAAGTAGAAGGTATAAAAGGCAATTTACCCAATATAAATCAACAAGGAAAGTGATCCATCATTTCAAATTAAAAGCTAAAAAAAATACATAATTACAAATTATTCAATTACACTTTATACCCCATACTTTTAGTTGCATCACGTTGTATCTTAAATTGTGTACATAGGGATTAAGTGTTGAAAACTGAATAGATTAAGTTATTTTTTGTAATAAATTTGTTTGATAACTACAATTATGACGACTTAAACAGCTAACTCCTTAAAATTTGTTTAAATTTTTTGCCAAACGCGTGTTACTCAATTGTCCTGCCAAACATGTTTATAGCCAAAAACTCATCATATAAATTTTAGTTTTATCAAACAAGTTTAAGATATTTTCAACACTTAAAATTTAAGCATTTCAAATTTAGCTCTTAAAATTTAAGCATTATCAAACCGGCCCTAAATGTTAGTATAAACTTTAGGGGTGTAAAGTGCAATATAACCTATAAATATTGAGGGGGGACATGAGGAGTATTTTCAGCCAGACAACTTTTTCTAATTGATGTTTTCTCTTTCCTTTTAATTTTGCCCTTTTCTAACATGGGAAAAAGAAGTATAATAAATGGGAATTAAAGGCCTAATGGTGCCTTCTACTTAAAGACACATCCCACTATAAGTTGGGCTTTCCTTTCACTTGAACATATACATATATATATAAAACCCTAAAAAAAGAATAAATTGGTTGCAAAAATTGAAGTTTTAACTGCTTATGATTGCCTTTGACGTTTCTCTTTTAACAAAGTTTCCATTTATGGTAAATCATTAAAAAAAAAAAAAAAGTAAAAAGAATTTTGGTTAACAGTTCACCAAATTAAAATTTTAGCTCATGCAATTCAAAGGGTACAATATTTTTTAAGTCCAAAGTTGTAATTTTTTTATTTAAAAAATTGTAGTAACTTTTATTGCTACAGTGATTTTTTTTACTTTTGACAATAATTTTGAATTTGTGAAAAAATTATTGTAGTGCATGAATTATATGGCCTAAATTTTTAATTTCGCCCATATACAGTCCACGCGCTACAACAATGGATTAATTATTAATTTCATCCTTATGCAGTTCACGTGCTATAATATTTTTTTTTCAGGATTTTAAAATTACTGTAATGTTTTTATGTAAAAACTTACAATAATATTATCGTGTATCGTGATTTTTGGACTTTTAACAGTAATTTTGTACTTTTAAGAAAATTAATGTAGATCGTGGATTGAATAGGTAAATTTTTTGATTCGGTGGATTGTTGACCAAAACGCAGTAAATAGTGAAAAAAAATGTGATGTTTATGACATCATCTTCAACCATGGGGGTGGGGGTGGGGGTGGGGGTGGGGGTGGTAGGGGAGGGTTGACAAGACAAAAGGATAATTAAGATTTTAGTTGTGATTTAACTAACACTTAAGGGACATCCATGTGGTTTTGTTTTAGAATATATTGCTTAATGGTCCTACTTAATATGATGTTTTGAAGGTCTTCTCAATTGGCCCCCCCTTGCCCTTGGCTGCCTCTATAAATTTCTATCATCCCCCCACAACACAATGTGCTATGTTTCTACCCCCCCTTTTTTTTTTTTTTTTAATTTAATTATCAAAATTCCAATAAATTTTTATTTTTTTTATAATTATTTTCAACATCTGTCAAAATTATTTTAATTTGCAAAAAAAAAATGAAAAATTGTCAAGTGAAATACCAAAAACACCCTTAAAGTCCACACCTTACACTCTTTTTAAGTGGAGGACAAGAAGCAAATATTGGAGGTCAATTAACATTGCCCCTCTTCATGTTTGATTTCCTATGGGGGCTATAAAACCCCTAGTTTTCAATATCCTATAGGGCTTTGACACTTTTTACCCCTGAAGTTTGACCAAAATCTCACTTTGGTCCCCATAATTTAATTTGAACATATAACACCTTAAAGTTTCTTAATCATCCCGCTATTGTCCAAGTCATTATCCCCATTACAATTCTAGATGGAAAATAGTTATCTGTCGTGCAACCTGACTGTTTTTAGGAGGCTTATAGACAATTTTTACCTCCTCCGCTCACCTTCTCTTTCCTGCCCAAATAGTTTGAAATATACATATACATACATATATGTGTGCGTGTGTGTGTGTGTTATGAAAAATTTGTAACGAAAAAGGAAAAGAAAAAATTGAAAACACCCATAAAATCACCTTAAAAATAGTTAGATGCATGGGCAATTAACTATTTGTTGTCCAATCTTGAAGGAAAATCCATGGACTGACCCTATCATCCCCATCCCGTAGGAATTACGAGATTACCTCAATGGCGCCTTCGGCATCCAGGGGTCACAACACATTTCTTTAGACAAAGACTATGATTTTTCTTGTTTTTGAATGGTAAACATTTCTTAGAACATGAGATATTTCTATTCCAATGTTTGCCTTTTTTTCTCACACACGAACACGATGCAGGGCAGAGCAACAGTGAAACCGTTGATCATTTCATAAAACATATATGTTTGACCTTTCTCGATGCTTTTTTTGGATGACTCACCAACCGACCTGGCTTAAATCACTCGTACATCCTTTCAGCCTCTTGAGAGTAACGACTTTTTTTTCTCCGAACCAATCAAGCAGCCGAAGGTTACGTGTTTGGTGTTATTGATTTGGACTAATGTGGAATGATTGTGGTACTTCATGGTGTTATGTTTTCAAATTCCAACTATGGGGACCATCGTGAGATAACAGTCAAACTTCAAGGATGCAAAATATTTCAAATAAAAGCACCCTAAGTATTGCGCCTAGAAGACACAATTAACAAATTCCTATCAAAATCTCACCCAAAAAACGAAAAATCTCATCGTAATTTGATCATTTTTTTTATATTTTCGGTGAGATTTTGTCTAGAACAAACCAATCGGGCCTATTGGGCACGATTTACGAACTTAGGGGTGCAATGTAACATTCTACAATTGAAAGTCCCGGCTCAAATTGAAATTTAGTATCAATTTCAGGGGTACAAAGTATAATTTAACCATAAAAAATTAAAGGGTGTAAATTGCCTTTTATCCCCTCTATTTTATTTAATTATCATTTTTTTCTCTTTATTTCAAAAAGTCATACTTTACTTACTTCTACTTTGAATAAAATGATAAACTAATTGTTATTTTTTTCGTTTAAATTAAAAAAAAATAGATGAAATAAAAATTTTCATCCATTTATTTTAATTTTAATTAATTTGTAAAATTATTTATGATAAAAGAGAAATTTCGTCTATTTCATCAAAAAATTGAATTAAAAATTTAACTCTATATATTTTTTTAGCGTACTCCAATAATTTAAACAGAAAAAAGTTAGTTTCTCACTTTATTTAAAAGTAAAAGTAAATAAAGTGTAATTTTTTATAGTAGACGGAGATAAAATGATAATTTAAGAGGTAAGTTATTCAAAATTAAACAAAACCCTTGAATTAAATCCCAAAAAAGAAAAAAGAAGAAGGAGAAGAAACTAATTAAGAGATAGGTCTATTATTTTCTTGATGGTGGTGGCCATAGGCATTATCACTTTTGTGACTTAAAAGGAAATTTTCACTCAAAAATAAATAAAAATAAAAATGTTTTCAAGATCTTCCCAAAGATAATCAAGTACACTAATGAGGACTTACTATGAAAGTTTAAACCCATTTTTTTTCAGACAATTAATTTTTGCACACATCTCCCCCCCCCCCCCCCCCCCCCCCCCCCGCTCTCTCTCTCTTGTCAAGTAGTTGTCCTCCTTTGCAAATTAGAGAGAGAGAGAGAGGATTAATGATAATTATTTTTATTTTTATTTTATTTTTTTAATTTCCACCACTTTGTTTCAACAGACACAGAGATTATGTCCCCCTCGATTTGAATATGAAATGACTCGATCATCAACTTTTTATCTCTAGAAAGATTTTTTTTTCTTTTTCCCATATGTATAGATATGTGTGTATATTATGAATCACTTCACTCACAAATCACAATGCATGATTAAGGCTTGTAAAAAGCTTTTTGAAAACTATGGTTTGCCTTAACCATGGTGTTTTTTTTTTTTTTTTCCTTTTTTCCTTTTTTTTTTTTTTTTTTTTCTATTTCCATAATTTATATTTATATATAATACGCGGAGTTTAAACTTGAGACATCCCTGTAATTTTAACAAATATCATGGGCATTCTTTGTCATTTTCATAATAGTTGATACAACAACCATTACCTTTTTGGTTTGGTTACATAAGACCCTCTCTGTCAGATTTGCGAATAACAACAAAATTTGCTATGAAGAGATATTTGCTCTGGTAGCTAGACTCACATTTGTGGTAAGGTTGATGGCGTTGGCTTCATATTTGAGAGACAAGTATGGTGATGCGTGTTGTGTTGAATTTGGAACAACGATTGTCGTTGTAGAGGTGAACAACAGTGACGGCTGTGCAAACTGCTCATGTGGTGTGTGGGAATGTGTGAGGTGATGGCTAGGCTGTTCGTTGGTGGCGTTGGGCTCTTTGTTTCAAGGCGACTCTGATGGTGGTTTTGGATTTGGTGTACAGTGGTTGAGCGGTGATATAACATACTGGAAACAATAACAATAGCGATTCAGGAAGGAAAACAAATTGCCGAATTTTAGTAAGAATAGGGTTATGAAAAATTGGTTATTGATACCATCTTAAATTAGTGATTCAGGAAAGAAAACTAAATAGTTAGATACGTACGAAGAATTTATATATACTTATATAGACAGTGACTAAAATTTTTCTAGTGGGATTAGGATTTGAACTAGTGGGTCGAAGTCGGTACACATTTATTGGCATATATTTAAAATGTATTTCAATATTTTTAAATAATTGATTTTGGAAAAAAAAAATGCAATTTCTAAAACCTCAAACAAATGAAAGCAATGTGCTCATAGCTAATGATTGGGAGGAAAATATAAACCACACATCCCAAGGGTTTGTTCGGGTGTCTTTTAATTTTTTGACCTAAAAAAACTATTTTTTAAAATTAGGCAAATTGATATTATATTCGAAAATTTTGTGTTTTATTAAAAAAAATTACAATTATTTTCATTATTAAAATTAAATACTATTTTATTACTTAAAAAAAAAAAGACATTTTTTTCCATGACCCCAAACTTTGCAATTAATTTTTTTAGAAGTTTAATAATTTTGTCAAAAGTTCAAAATCACTATAATTTTTTACATGAAAAAATTACAACCACTTTCCTATAACACAGTAATTTTAATTTTGGACTTATGAAAAAATTATTATAGCGCGTAGACTACATGGATAAAAAATTTATGTTCGTGGACTATTCATTAAATCTCCCAAAAAAATCTATCGAGACAATTTATTTCACAAATTTTTTTGTCAAATCAACTATTATTTTTGTCCACTCGACATAATAATTTTTAAAAAAAATTAATAATTTTATCAAAAATTCAAAATCGCTGCAATTTTTTACGTCGGGATAAACCCATAAATAAATAAATAAAGGGGGTAATAGGGATAAACCCATGGTTGACTTAATAGAACAACCAATGAGCTAACACAACTCCACGAGATGATCTCATGGGTGCATCATGAGGTTATTCAATTACTAATATGCCCTAATTAAGCCCTTAATTTAATTTAATTAAATAATTAATTATTAAAATATGGGATACTCCGATTAGGACGTTGATTAGGTCAAGGAACCTTCATAGAGACAAAAAAATTACAGAGTGGAAATACTTATTTTTATTAATTATTATTTATTATAATTATTATTATTTAAAAATAAATTAAAATAGTGAATTTTTTATTTTTAAAAAAACATTAATATTCTAATATAGATGCTCGTTTACCCATTCGCAAGTTTCATAGAATGTTTTGTCAACCTAAGCATAAAAAACATAGGGTTAATTACATTTTGTGCCTCTGTGATTTGATCGAATTACACTTTATACTTTGTAGTATTTTTTTGTAAATCTTGTCCCCGGTTTCCGAGTTATGTGCAAATATTAAATATATAACATAATTGCGTAAAATGATAAATTTATCTTTATCTACCCGACCCAAGAGAATAAAAGAAAGGAAAAAATAGGAATAAGCATATATTACCCAACCTAATCAGACTCAAGGTATAAATGTCAATTAATATCAAATAATTTATTATTTTTTACTTTTTTTTTGTTTGACCGTTAACTTTAACGAAAAATGTAACATTTGCATTTTAATCTGAACTACATGGGGAATAAGTGAATATTCATGGATGTAAAGTGCAATTCGATCAAATCATAGGGAAAATAAAGGAAAGGGAAAAATTTGGTTAATTGGATATTAAGGCCTCGTTTGATAACCGTTTCCATTCCAGAATTTTCCATTCCATTTCCAGATTTTTGGGAATAGTGTTTGGTAATTTTTGTTTGCGTTTCCATTCTATTCCCATTTGAGAATTGTGCCCATTTTCTTTTTAAGAAATGAGAAACAAAAAAAAGTTGTTTCTCATAATTCCCATTTCATTCCCAAAATCAATTTCACTGTTCATCAGCCGGTCTACCGCCGCCGTCCGTCGCCTCCGCTCCGGCGGCCATCTCCGGCGACCGTCGCCGCCGGCCACCTGACAACTTCCAGGACCGCTTGCTGCCGGCCGTCCGCTATCGTCACCCACCCACCAGTCGCCGTCGTCGCCACCGCCGGCCAAAATAGAAAAAAAAAATCTCAAAAAAAATAAATAAATTGATTTTAGGAAAAAATCGTTACCAAATGCGATTCTCTTCCCAAAACAAAAAAAAAAAAAAAAATAAAAAAATTATCGTTACCAAACGCGATTCTACTCCCAAGAAGGAAACAAATTTTTTATCCCATTCTCATCCCACTACTGGAATGGAAACAAACACGGTTACCAAACGTCACCTAAGGTGCCATTTGATTAGTGTTTCTATTTTTCTGTTTCTACATCCAATGAATTGTGATAGGATAAGAATTTTATTTCCATTCTGGAGTATTCTAGAAATAAAAAATATATTTGATAACGACTATTGTTCTGAAATTGTTTCTTTTAATTTATGAGAACAGAAATAAGAAACAAGTTTGGTTGCAACATTTGTTCTTTTTTCTTCTTTAAATGTATGATGGCTGGCAGGGTAGTATAATTATTGACAATTAATAGCACGAAATTATCATTAAGGAAACGGTAAATTGTCTTTTACGTCCCTCTACTTTAACTAATTATCACTTTACCCTACTCAAAAAGTTATATTTACTTTTGAGCAAACCAATTTTTTCTATTTAAATTAATGAAATATGCTTAAAAATAGTTGAAAATAAAATTTTCATCTAATTTTTTATGAAATTGTCTTTTTATTTTTATTTTAATTTTTTTAAATATTTATAATAAAAATAAATAACTCAAAATTATAATAAAGAGACAATTTCATCTATTTCATCCAAAAATGTGATGAAAAATTTAACATCATATACTTTTAAGTATATTTTGTTAAATTAAACAGAAAAAGCAAAGTGTATCTTTTTTAAATTGAAAAGGATAAAGCGATAATTAAATAAAGTATACGCATAGAAACTTTAATTAATGTGAAAATGATTTTTTACTTTAAAATTAATTGTCTTAATGAAGCTCAATCAAAATGGGGTCTTTTTTTAATTTTTAAAAATCCCAATAAAATGAAATAATTCATGACATTTGTCAATATTCGAATTTCGTGTATTTAATATAAATATATACTCTCCCAAGTCAGAAGATGACAACTACATTATTGTGACTGTCGGTTGTCTTCCTGAAATTTACACATTGTACCCTCAAGGTTTACAATTAATTTCATTTTGCTCCTTTAACTTTAAATTTATATTCTTAGCGTGCACCTCACTCACAATTGTAAGCCTTAAGGAACTTATCTTTAATCTTTTTTCATTCCTTAGTCCCAACACTAACAATAAGAATGAACAGATCCCGCACATTCCTAATTGTCGCGCAAACGAGAGAGACAATCGTTGGGCTATTATTATTAATTGGATTGACTGTAGAATCTGCTATTGAGAATCGATAGAGGACAAACACTCCAAAAAGTACTTTAGACATCAACCATGTGAGAACGCGAGGGGACAATCTTCATCGTCCTTGCTCGAGGCAAGGAAGAAAAATCAATTTTTCAGCTTACGAGAGAGACCCTGCTTAACCTACTTCGGCCCAGCAGCAAAATACGGCTTCAACTAAGTGACTCTCCTTTCTACAAAATTTAATTTGATCAAAAAATAACCAATTTATTATAAAAATAAAAATAAAATTACCGAAATTTATTTGTCACTAAACGTGTCGCGATTTACAATTTTTAAAATCTTATGTGCTCTAATCAAAAGTTTGTAGTGCAAAGTGAAATTAAATTTGAAGTTTAGGGTGTAAAATGTGATTTGACATATATATAAATATTTTACTTAGTCCATTATTATTATTTTGTTGGCCTTCCATACGAATGCATTATTATATAGTAGAAAATTCACATTCAAAATAAAAAAAATAAAAAAATGATACTAAAAAATTAAGAAATCAATCATGAACTGTAGAGGTCAGTCTTGCTTAATTTAATTAATTAATTAATTTATCTATTTATTTATTTAATATTATTTGATTCCCTATTGCAAGATGGAGGAGAATTGAGAGTTGATTTACTAGACAAAGAGAAGGCAGCCATACTTTTTGTGTTTGTTTATAAACAATATGCACAACTTTCTAACCTTATGATTAGACCAAAATATAAATTCAAATATATAGTTGAATTCAACCAACAATCCTCCCTTTATTCAATCAAAAGTTACCAAAAGTGTTAAAAAAAAAAAAGAATTTCTAACAACTTTTTTTTACGAGACAACAAGAAAAAAGGCAAAATTTTTAAACCACGTGGTGCCATAAAATTACGTTTGTGATAGTTGAATTCCACTATTCCCTTCTATTTCTGTATCAAAAGTTACGAAAGAAGTAAAAAAAATTTAACTATTTTTGTTTTCATCGTAGAGAATAGGAAAGTGTTTAAATCCTTAAAACATTGTGTTGTCATAATTTTTTCTTAATAATAGTTGAATTTCACTAGCCCTTTTATTTATAAGAAGTTATGAAAGGAGTTAAAACACAAAATTTTAACTAATTTTTATTTTCATCATGGTAAACAGGAAAATGATTAAATCATGTGTTGCCATAAATTTCTCTTTTACGATAGTTGAATTCAATTATTTCTCTTTATTTTTATATCATAAATTACGAAAGGAGAAAAAGAATAGAATTTTAACTATTTTTATTTTCGTCTTTCAAAAAAAGTAAAACGTTTAAATCTTTTAAACATTGTTTTGCCATATTTTTCTTTATTATAGTTGAATTCCACTATTCTCTTCATTTCTGTATCACAAGTCAAAAAGGAGAAAAATAGATTTTTAATAATTTTTATTTTCATTGTAGAAAACCCAAAATATATATATATATTTAAATCTTTAAACATTGTGCAGCCATGAATTTACTTAAATTTTTCTTTATGATAGTTGAATTCCACTATTCTCTTTATTTTGGTTTCACAAGTGACGAAAGGAGGAAAAAAAATAGAACTTTTAACTATTTTTATTTTCATAGTAGAAAACAGGAGAATATTTAAATCTTTAATCATTGCGCTGCCATAAATTTACTCAACTTTTTTATGATAGTTGAATTCCACTATTTTCCTTTATTTCTGCATCACAAGTTACAAAAGGAGAAAAAATAGAATTTTAACTACTTTTATTTTCATTCTAGATAACAGAAAAAAGTTTAAATCTTCATAAATTTATTGTAAAATTTTATTTATGATAGTTGAATTTCACTGTTCCCTTTATTTCTGTATCAAAGTTACCAAAGACGGGAACAAAATAGAATTTTAACTATTTTAATTTAATCATATTAAATAGGAAAATGTCTAAATATTTAAAGTTTGTGTCATCATAAATTTATTGCAAATTACCAAATTACCATAATTACAAGTCTTATCTAATCATGGCTATTTTCCAAGTGCAAGAAATATCTTTTGGATCAAATTTCTATCCCACTAAAAATACTTACACTATAAGTTGAAATTAACTATCCGACCGATGGTCTAAATTTTAAAATTCCTAAATAACAATTTGAAAATTTAAAATTGAAACCTTCAAAATATGGCTTGAGCGTCTAACCTTTTATGAATTGAGTAACAGTTACATAAAATCAAAAATACTAAAACACCCTTTATAATTACAAGATACGACTACTCTGTTGAATTTGACTTAACGTGTATTGTACTAGTATATAACTCGTGTCTAAATACACTAATTTTAAATAATCTTGAATATGTTATAGTTAGTTCAATTATAGTTATTAATGACCAGTGCTCAAAAAATCACTGTCTCAAAACCTAGATCAATGACTGCAAACGCCACTTGCTGTCAAACAACTACCAATTGCAGTTTACTTTAGAGTAAACAACAAATGTGTTGACCTCTTGGCGAAAATAAGGTCGGATGGAGGACGAAACGTCAAATATTTGGAGGATCCTTCGGATGATCTGTTTAGATTAGTTCTTCAGATATAAAGAACGATACTTTTTTAATTTTTTTTTTTTTTTTTCCTTTTTTCACACTGTCCCTGGGCCCTTTTGATTTTTCTTTTATACTCAAAGTAAAAAAAAAAAAGAAAAAAAAATTGACCCGGGATATAATTAGTATATATATATATTGAGTGAAAATATGAAAAAAAGAAGAAATAAATATCTGTCAGGATGTCCCACCAGGTGCTGTCAATCTCATTAAATTTTTCAAAACTCTGATGAGACATATGCGAGTCAGATAATTGGAGCTCCATCTCCACATTTTCAGAAAAAAATTCATATTCCGATTAACAATTCTCTCACTCTATATAATTTGATTCCCCCTCCTTCCTCCCCCTTTCATTTTCCACTCTCTCTCCTCTTTCTCTCCATTGCAACGTCCTCCTCAGCTTTTGCTGACAAATTTTTCGTAGTACTTTCACGAAGTCCGCACTTTTTTTAAACATCAAATGGGGAGGCATTCTTGCTGTTTCAAGCAGAAGTTAAGGAAAGGACTTTGGTCGCCCGAGGAAGATGAGAAGCTCATCAATCATATTTCCAAATATGGCCATGGCTGCTGGAGCTCCGTCCCTAAACTTGCAGGTTTCTCTCTCCTCATCTCTCTCTCTCTCCTCTCTCTTCTGAATTTTGAGCTTTTTTGTTTAAATAACTTATATATATATTCAGGGTTGCAGAGGTGTGGGAAGAGCTGCAGGCTAAGGTGGATAAATTACTTGAGGCCTGACTTAAAAAGAGGCACATTTTCACAGGAGGAAGAGAATTTGATTGTGGAATTGCATGCAGTTTTGGGTAACAGGTGATTTTTATTTTTATTTTTATTTTGTGGGGATTTCTTTTCCTTGAATTTTAGGATTTTTTTTTGAATTTTTTGGATTTTTTTTGGGTTTGATCAGATGGTCTCAGATTGCAGCTCAATTGCCAGGAAGAACAGATAATGAAATCAAGAATCTATGGAACTCCTCCATCAAGAAAAAACTAAGGCAAAAAGGCATTGATCCCAACACTCACAAGCCTTTATCCGACTCCGCAGATGACAAATTACCCTCCGACGACGCCGGAAACTCCAGTCCGGCGACTGTGGAGGTGAAGCCAAGACCGCCGGCAACCGCCACCATGGAACGACCCACCCACCACGAGTTCTTTCTCGACGCCGGCGGCACCAACTCCTACTTCCCGACAATGGATTCCAACCACAATCTCATGTTCAATTCAACTGCTCTTCTTCCTCCACCCGTTTCGAGCCCAACCTTAGGGTTCAAACCCACCGTCGATCTCCTTCCTCCTCCACAAACCACCGCGTTTAACCCCGCCGCCGGCAACAACTGTTATTCCTTGTTCGGGAGCACCAGTAATCTGTTCCCATGGAAACCTGATGAAAAAGAAGCCGAAATTCAGCAAACGGAATGCGACCCAGATGAGATCAAATGGTCTGAATATATCCAGACGCCATTTTTTACCACGATTCAGAATCATCAAACTGCTGCTGAAGAAGATCACGATGTCTACAGTAATGAAACCAAACCAGACACAAGCTTCTTACCAGATGGATCATCATCAACAACTTGGCAATATCAGAATCAACAACAATTTCAGACAGCAGATGTTTACAGTAAGAATTTCCAGAGACTTTCTTCCACATTTGGACATTTCTCATAGACTTCACCCCCACCCCCCAAAAAAAAAAATGGAGTATATATATATATATATATATATATAGCCATATTGGTGTGTGACTATAGAGTGCCCGTTTGGGTTAAACCACTATTTGGAGGTCTAAAATCAATTGGTTTTGGATTTTCAAACCATGTGTTAGAGCTGCCAAAAGGGTAAAATCGTCTTTTCCATTTTTGTATATAGTTCTGATAGAAAAAATTCTCATCTTATTTCAATACCATATATATATATATGCAATGGATTTTTTTTTTTTTGGTATATTGTTTTGTGTATGTAAAACAATTAATCAATTTTGTTTTGTGTATGTAAAACAATTAATCAAAAAGGTAGATCGTTTTTTTGTTAGATAGTAAGGTATGTCCGGTCCAATTTTACATACACCTCGACTAATTATTTTCTTAGATGATCTTAAGGGTACGTTTAGTTGAAAGAATGGAAAAAGAAAAGAAAAAAAATTAAGGATAATATTTTTATCCATTGTGAAAAAAATTTATTTTCTCTAGTATTTTTTGGTTAGAAAATAATTTACTTTAATGTAATTTACTATTTTACCCTCGTATATAATAAAAATAATAAGAAAAAATTCTATTATTAAGGGTATAATTGTAATTTTACATATTCTCTCTCATTATCCTTCATTTTCTTCCTCAATTTGTTTGGGCAAAAAAAATCTGCTTCGAAAATTTTGCATTTTGTTTTTTATTTTATTTTTTCTCCCATTTTCCATCCACACCAAATAAGAGCTTTTTTTTTTTTTTTTTTCTTATTTTTTCATCATTTTTAAAAAAAAAAAAAAAATTCTGTTCTTTTTTTACCTAAACAAACGCACCCTTAGAGCATATTCTCCCATATCGATCTTGTATTTTGGGGAGAATCAACTTTGCTTTCCTACAACTAACCCTCTTAGTTTATTACTACAAAAAAGTTGTTAAGGAATGTGATCAGACAGTGACTATACATGACAAACAAATGTGTCTTTTTGGGGTTCCTTAAAAATCACATTCCTCCATTATATATCTCCCTTTCACTATTGGCCTTTTTATTGTGAATAACATCTAATGTGACTTTTTATCTGTTACATGCACATAAAATGACATACGAGATAGGCAAACAAGTGCGTCGACATATTGGCCAAGAAAAGAGCGGACGGTGAAAATGAGTTGAGGATCCTTGAAATCCCAACAAAAGATCTTACTGATCTTATTTTTTCGAAAATAGACAAAACGGCTTGATTTTATCCCGCAGTTTGTGTATTATAATTTTCTTAACTACACCTGTTTTTTTTTGGGTGTTAGGTTTTTCAAATTTGATCAATAAGATTAAGGAGTGAATATAAAAATTAGGGATAGTTAAAAAAAAATAAAAAAAAATTAAAGTCTAAAGAAGACGAATATGTATATATTATAGGGTCCAAAATTTTAAAATTCACTATTCATCCAACCCACTTGGTACAATAATTTTTTAAGAAATATAATAATTCTGTCAAAAGTCAACACTATAAAAATAACTGCAATTTTTTTACATGGAAAAATTACAGTGATTTTCATGTGGTAGAATAACGTTGGACTTTTAAAAAAATAAAATCAATGTAACAAAAAAATTAATTTCGTAGACTTTTTACCAAATACCCATATATTTTATTTTGATTTTTAGTTGTGAATAATGAGAAATTGGAAAATTAAACCCATAAAAATCAAGTTATAAGACAAAAGTGTGACAAATAAATGGACAATTGAATTGTTAGTCAATATGAAAAGGAAAATGACTTTTGTTGTGATAATAATGACGACTTAGTTTTCAAGGCTTCGTCATCATTTACCCTCTTGTGGTGCACAACAATTATATTTTTTTATTAAAATTAAAATCAAAATTAATAAATTATATAATATTAATTAACATTTACATCCCTACATTGGGTCGGGTGATATATCTATTTATCCGTATTTTTTTCTTTTCTTTATTATCCCGGGTCGGGGTGTCGGGTATAAAGGTCAATTTATCATTTTACACAATTCTATTAAATATTTAATAGTTGCACTTGAATTTAAATTATAGGTGGAATAAAAAGAAAATAATAGCATTTTCTCTTGTCAACTCTCGTTCTCTCTCACTCTATTTTTTTTAAAAAAGATAAAATAAAATAAAAATTCAAATAAAATGGAATTTTGTCCATTTCATATAAAATTTTGATGAAAATGTCAATTTTTCCAATTTTTTAGTGTAGTTCGTTAAATTCAACCAAAATATATATCTTTCAATCTAGTATAACTATATAAATAAAATGAGGTAACGTGTTGGTTTTACAACAAAAGAGACAACATGAAATAAGATCAAATTACGAAGGGTAAAAGATAATTAATTTAAAATATTAAATTAGATAATTAAAAATATCTAAAACAAGATATTAATGGTAGTTTAATTATAGTAAAATTGGATAAAGTGATAAGAAATTCATTAATTATATGCCCAATAATTCTCCTGACCTACCAACATTAATTAACTCTAAGAACCATTTATGGAACAAGAAACTACAAAGGGGAGTTGGGGAATGTAATTAATTTTAGGGTAAATTGTCTTTAACCTCCCTCTACTTTGTCTAACTATTATTTTACCCTCTCCATTTCAAAAAGTTACAGTCATTTACTTCTACTTTTGAATAAAGTGATAAATTAATTTTTTTCTATTTAAATTAACGAAATATGCTTAAAAATATAAGGAATTAAATTTTTCATCCAATGAAATAGATTAAATTGTCTCTTTATTATACTTTGATTTATTTTTTTATTATAAATATTTTTAAAAACTTAAATTAAAATAAATTGACAATTTCATCTATTTTATCTAAAAATCAAAAGATTTATATGAAAAAAGGTTAATTTCTCAGTTTGTTTAAAAATATAAACCGGTAAAGAGTAATTTTTTTTTTAAAGCGGAAGAGGATAGAATGATAATTAGACTGGGGTAAAAGGTAGCCCCGTTTGGTAACCATTTCCATCCCAAAAGTTCTCATCTCATTCCCAGATTTTTTGGATTTCTGTTTGGATATAGCGTTTGGTAAATCTATTTCCGTTCTCATTCTCATCCCAAAACTTAGAATCATTCTCACTTTCTTCTTAAGAAATGAGAAATAAAAAAAAAAATTGTTTCCACCTATTCCCATCCCAAAAAAGGGACATGCTCGGTATTTTCGAATTTGTTAATGAGGTCTGGGTTTCGATTTTTGTAAGTCTTTTTTTTCTCTCTTTTTTTTCTCTTCATTTTTCTTCTTCTTCAATGTGTTCTTCAGTGTAGATCTGGACCTGCTCTCCTCCTCCTCCGTCAATTTCCTTGTTCGTGGTGTTCGTTGTCGATTTCATTGTTCGTCATCGATTTCATGTTCGTCGTCGTGTCTGTCATCGATTTTGTGTTCGTCGTCGATTTCCTTGTTCAACCCTAAATCGAAATCGATTTTGATTTCGTCGATTTCGATTTTGATCCTAAATCGAAATCAATTTCGTCAATTTCCTTGTTCGATCTAAATCGATTTCGATTTAGGGTATTTTGATTTCGTCGATTTCGATTAGGGTTTTGATTTCAATTTTGATTGGGGTCTCGATTTCGATTTCGATTTCGATTATGGTTTCGATTTCGATTTCAATTGAGGTTTAGAATTTTCATTTCGATTTCGATTTCGATTGGGGTTTAGGATTTCGATTTCGATTGGGGTTTAGGATTCGATTGTTTGATAATTTCTTGATTATTTTTTATTATGATTTAAGGTTCGATTGTTTGATAATTTTTTTAATCATTTCTTCGCGTGTACCTGCAGTAGGATTCAAGTAATGCCCCTTGATTTCACCAGTTTCAACCTGTGCTATGTTTCGATTGCTTGATAATTTCTTAATTATGATTTAGGGTTCGTTCTTGATTTCTAGGATCAAAATAGATTATGTCGTACCAAACGCGATTATATTCCCAAATCAAAACATAATTATGTCGTTATTAAATGCGATTCTGCTCTCAAGAAGAAAATAAAATTTGCATTCTATCTCATTCTCATTCCACTACATGGAATGAGCACGAAATGGGCGCTGGGCACGAAATGGTTACCAAAAGGGCACTAAGTTATCCTTATTAAATAAAAAGAAAAGTAAAGTGGGAAATGCAAATTGGGACATCTTCCATGGGGAATCAAATTTTACTACTTCTAGGAGGAATAAACAAAGTGGGGCCCAGTTGTGGACCCCATCACCTTTACTCTAGTAATTGTAGTGGGGGCAAAAAGGGAAAAACAAAAATGGTTTCTTTAAACACAAGAGATGTACTTGATTGGAAAAGATGAGAAAGAGGAAAGGACCTCATTGGGTATTATATATATATATATAGTTCATCTTTATTCTTGTTCTAATGCCCCCAAAGCATGTTGGTTTCTATTGGGAATATGAGATTGTGACTTGGCCCTCAAATTTCACATGAAATTACTATTGGGGGGACCTATTTTTTACTTTTTACCCTTGAAAATAAGCACTTTACATCTTCATATTTTTTTTCCTGAAGTGACAGGGTTATTGTTTCTGTTCTTTGATTTCTATTTTCGTTCTTAAAATTTTGAAATCAATGCACAACTCCTTTGGTAAACACATTTTTGCTTTGATTTCTATTTTCGTTCTTAAAATTTTGAAATCAATGCACAACTCCTTTGGTAAACACATTTTTGCTCCTAAAATTTTAGGAGCATCTTGAAACTATATCTTGAATTTCATAAGAATATGAGAAACAAAAAAATATTGATTTCTATTTACTCACACTAAACTATTCCCACAACCATCCTGTCGGCTACCGCCACCACGCTAACTAAAAAATATGTATATATTTATCATACATTAAAAAAAAAAAAAAAAAACAAATGTTGCGATGAAATGTGTTTCTTGTTTTTATCCTCATAAATTAAAAGAAACAAATTTAGGACAATGGTCGTTAATAAACGTGTTTTTATTTTCGGAATACTCCAGAACGGAAATAAAATTCTCATCCCAATTTATTGGAAGTAGAAACTGAAAAGCAGAAACACTAACCAAACGCCACCTTAGTTTTTCAGTTGAATTTAATGGAATCGATAAAAAAAAATGCTCATGACGCTTACCAGAACCTTCACTTTGGAACGTAAAGTGACTAATCAAACGAACTCTATTTTGGATGATTTATATATGAATAGATTCATCTTAGGGAGTACTAAAACATTAACATTTGACACCCAATTCGCTTACCTCTTTTCTAGAAAGATGCTTATTTTACATGAAAATTCAATTTCTTAAAACACAAAATTGAACACATATTTTATTTGTTCTTTTTTTTTTTTTTTTTTTTTTTTTCAATTAGATGTGTCTGAACCAGTTTATGCACACATCGACTAAACAACTTACCGGATAATCTTAAAGGAACACTCTCCCACATCGGCCTCATGCATTCAGAATTAAATTCAAGATTTAATTGTTGGAGTGTTCCCCACATCGAACCTTAGTTGACAATAAAAATTAACACTTCCCCTTACCAATCAGACTAACATCTTTCGGGTATTTTATCTGTTTTTAATAGTGTATATATGTTTTTCTATGTTTAAGGTGTAAAAAAATAATGTTTTTAACCAAGTTTAATATTTGACATATGTGTTACAAAAAATGTTTAGGAGCCTTTAAAAGAAATTGATTTTTGATATAAATCTTTCATGTCAAAATTGATTGAAATTTTGGATCATTTACACTCCCAAAATATAAAAAATATATATATAGATTATTAAAAATAGATATAAAATGAGATCAAATTGGTGTTTTAAAATTTTGAATTTTAATGTAAAATAAGAATTTTTATTTGAGAAAGCAAATTTAGACACTCCAATGTGAACTTATTCAAAACTACTACTCAAGACCGTGTGACTTACACGGGTAGAAGGAGAATTTGAGTGCTAAGAGGACAAACATAAAATATAGGGGTAAGAGTTTATACCAATATATCACATATACTAAAAGTAAGAGGTTATAGATATACTAAAAGTAAGAGTTTATAACCGACACATTCTCTGTCATTTCAACAAATTATAAGATAATTTCCTATATTTTTCATAATATATAGAATACCCTTAATCACATTTTGTTGACAATACCTGTGCAATATATATTTTATAATTTATTTTTTATTTTTTGTCTTTCTCTCTTGTTTCTATTATTTATTTATTTATTTATTGTACATGGTTTTCAAAGAAAAAACTAAAAGTAAAAAACCCAAAAACAAAGAGAAATTTATTATTTGATCATCAAAAGATATAAAAATCAGAAAATAGATTTTCAATTACTATAATAAAATTTTTAGTCCCCATTTTTTTAAAAAAAAATAGTCATATGTTCTTTTACCATCATTTTTCTATAATTTGCATAAAATGACATTCTTTAAAATATAACAAAATTTGAACATTCATGTTTTTATTTTACTTTATTTAAATATTTAATATATGTTGATTGTGTTGCTGTAAATATTCATAATTTTCATCAAAATATACTGATATATATTTTCATCAAAAATATTAAACACACGAAAACACACTAATATGAACATTCACAAAAAACACAACGATGTGTGTTTTCACCAAAACACAAAATGCACATAGATATGAACATTCACAACATTCACGTCTCGATATGAACACCCACCAAGAACAAAAAAAGAATAAACAAAAAGAGATTCACATTAATAAACAAAAACTCTACAAAAGTCAACAAAAATTTACATAAACATTCATTGATCTGACTATGTCACACCCCCACCTCGGGCCCCCAACGCCCGAGGACGGACCTGACGTCGACTTGATATTACCCGACCAACCAACAAAAATATATTTATATAAACATGTACTGATGTAGATTTTTTTCTTTCCAAAATAATATTTACCACTTTAAAATTCAGGAATACACGTGTCTCAAAATATTCATAATAAAACTATAAAAAAAAAAAATTGAACCCTTCACTATTCAAACCTGTCCTGCCAAATTCTCCAAAAACGACACCACTTTCGGATTTTACCTAGTACCAGTATTGGACCCGTCTCTAGCTGTGATACTTGAGATCAAATATTTTATCAGTGTATTGTCTTTATAATATAAAAACCATGTATAAGGATCAAGCATAATTATCAAATACCATTTTTCAAAATATAACAGCTAACCGCACACTAAGCCGAAATAAAATTCTACAATTATCATTGCAATAAAATAATGTATTTCAATCAACCAATCAAATGATTTTGATATATAATAAAATATCGCACACATATTTCTTTACTAGTTATAAGATCGTTTCACCTCACGATCGAGAGTTACGACGGTACCATAACTTGTACAACTGTGTAATTTAAGGTTACTATCAGTGTTAGGGTCATTTAATATCTCCAATAGTAGGAGCCAACACGTGGTATAAACCACAATATCATGATGATAATCATCATCGTCAACAACATCAACAACAACAGATATCAGCCACCAGCAGGACTTACACTCTTGTCAAGTCAGAATACAACGTTCTATAAGACATGCCCTCCTGTTAGGACCAACAACATCCCGCAGGACATGCCCTCCTGTTGGGATCACACTATGGCATAGTCGGATAATAAAATCACTTTCCGCATTTAAAAATTTACTTGATTCGCATCACGTTATAAAATAATCCATTTTAATAAACCTTTTCTTTTCTCATTGTAGTACGAAAATATAATTTGATAATTTTCATAGAAGATAGTACACTCATCTCGATTTTTGCGCTACTAAAAATACTATCGTTAAAATGCTACGTGGTTGGCATCGCCTGTGTACCTAACAACAAAAGGCCTAAAGTAAGAATTTATTTAAAATAAATCTAATATGCAATGCGTGACCCTAAAATGCATTATTTCCTATTCCCAATTTTTTTTTATTATACGAAATTATTTAACGCTTAATTTCTTAAGTTAATATTAACTGTACAAAAATTACTATAACAACAATTACAAATTTCTTCCTATTAATAATTTAGACTATAAAAAAATATTAATCGACTGTTAAAATATTATTCGTCAACGAAATACTAAAAAATTTCATTTTGATAAAATTTACAATTTTTATTTTAAATTGTATTATTCGCAAGTTTGATATATCTATACCCACAATATTTCTTAAACCCACGTATATATTTTTGACATAAATATACATATATACATGTCCATATAGATAGTCTCATGAGTTAAACGTGATATATATTTTATTTTAGTAATATATATATGTATATGTATGTATAATGTGATCGTTGCCTTTCTTTACCATTTTTTTAGGCTTGGACACATGTCAAGATATGACACTTGTTTAATTGTAGCCTTCCTTAATTAGGAAGGCAACGTTTTTTTTCCACAACTTTTTATTTTACTTTTTTTTTATTTAACTAATTACCCTAGTCAAATAAAGAAAATATTAATTATATCTTAAAACTTTTTAAAATTATATTTTAAATAACTTAATAATCCTGAACTTTTAAAAGTCAAAAATTAATATTAACATATTAGACCCTGAAATTTTTAAAGTAAAATTTAAATAACACAATGAACCTCCTTATTTTTTCTAAATATTCTAAAATACAATTAGAAATATGCATGTGCAAGAACTAGGCTTTGCAATCCTTCCCCCCTAAAAGAAATTTTGTCCTAAAATTTTAGTTACCTTAAACGAATAACTGTGGGTATTTATTCCTCATCTCTTCTTCTCTTTCCCATGTCGCCTCCTCTACCGAGTAACTGCGCCATAGCACATTCACCAACGGAATCGTTTTCATCCGCAATACTTGATCTTTACGGTTTAGAATATGGATTGGCTCCTCAACGTATGTCAAGTCTTCTTTCAGTTCGATTGGTTGAGAAGTTAACACATGCGAAGGGTTTGACACATATTTCCTAAGCATCGATATGTGAAAAATATCGTGTAATCTAAAAAATTATGGTGGCAGATCTAGTTGATAGGTCGTTTTACTTCAAATTCCAACTCTCGTCTATGCTTGTCAGTATAACTCTTTTGCCGACTCTGGGCAGTCTTCAGTCTTTCTTAAATCACTTTCACATTTTCTACCGTCAACTGAGCTATGTCAGGCATCAATAATTTTTGTTCTCCAATCCAATCCAACAGACTAGAGTTCTACACCTTCTACCATACAACATATCATATGGTGTCATCTCAATTGTCGAATGGTAGCTATTTTTATAAGCAAACTCCATTAACATAAAATGATCATCTCAGCTACTAGGAAATTCTAGAACGCAACCTCTCAACATATCTTCCAATGTTTGAATTGTACGCTCTGATTGGTCATCTGTCTGAGGATGGAAAGTTGTACTGAATTCTCATTTCCACTCTTGGAAGGTTGTACTGAATTCTCAACACTAGGTTTGATGAACCCGCGGTCTAACAAATCTTGCAACTGGATCTTTAGTTCCTTTAACTCGGTAGATGTCATACGATAAGGTGGAATTGATATAGGAGAAGTTCCTAGAAGTAATTCAATAGTGAACTCAATCTCCCTATCCACTGGCAACCTGGCAATTCTTCTGGAAATACATCGAAAAAATCCTCGATCACTGGGATATCTGCCACCTCTACCTAATTTTGACTAGTGTTAATCACATGCGCGAGGTATCCCTGGAATCCCTTCTTTAATAATTTATTGGCCTCTAGAACTGAAATCAAACTGACAGGTGTAATAATTTTGTCCCCCGAAAATACAAACTCTAACTCGCCTGAAACTCGAAAGTAACTTCCTTTTTAAAACAATCGACTGTGGCATGATAACCGGAAAACAAATTCATACCCAGTATTACATTAAAATCGCGAATACTCAGGGGTAATAGATCCACTAACAATTCTCTATCATCAATACAAAGCAGACTATTTTTATATGCACTATCTATTAACACGAACTCACCCACAGGAGTAGAAATAATAATATTATATGACAGAGAAGTATGGAATTTTCCTACATGCATCATAAAGGTCACCGAAACAAATGAATGATTAAAACCGGGATCGATAAGTATATTTGCATCTCTATTATATAAAGACATGATACGTGTAACCACATCCGGGACATGATACCTGTAACCATATCTGGGGTAGCATGGGTGTCTTGCTGGGTAGTAGCAAAAACACGACCTTGAGTCAGAGGTCTACCAGGCGATCCTCTATAACGCCCCTAAACACTGCTAGGGCCCACACTACCCACACTCCTCGCAGAAGGTGTAGATGTAGCAGTAGATTTCGGATAATTTGGAGATATGTGGCCCGGCTCATGACAACGGAATCATATCGGACCCGCCATAAGATAGTCTCTAATGAAATGAAATGATGATCCACATTGATAGCATAATACAGCTGATCCAGCTCGGCTAAAAGTCTGACTCGTACCTTACCCTTCCTGACCTAAACTCTGTCTAGGTACGATCTGTTGTTGCCCAGAATATGATTGTCGTGGGCCTAGGCTCTTTGCTGACTAGTTGGTTGTTGGGGACCGAGGAAGTGGCGATCAACATACAGCTCCTCGAGAGGTGCCACCTGGATATCTGTTAGGTGACCCAAACCTACTATGTTTGTACTGTTCACGGTTCTCGGCGGCTTCCTGTACATCTTCTCTATTAATTTTGCCATGTTTACCAATTCCGCATAACTTTTGATTTGCCTGTCAGTCAACCTAGAACGTATTTGCAGATTGAGACCTTTTTGAAATCTTCTACACCTTATTTCTTCAGTCTTTACCAAATCAGGAGCAAATCGGGACAAAGCATCAAATTTGATTTCATACTACAAAACGAACATCTTCCTTTATTTCAGCAATATGAACTCCTCCTCCATCTTGAACTGATGGAATTCAGGGGAGTATTTTTCATTAAATACGGCAACAAATTTATCCCAAGAAATCTCCTCGCCTAAAACTGAAATTAACATCTTCATTTCCTCCCACCAATGTTCGGCCTCTCCTTTCAACTGGAAGGTAGCGAGAGCAACTTGACCATCATCAATAATGTTCATTGCCTCAAATACGTGTCTTACGCTCCTCAACCAATTTTCAGCATCAGCCGGACCCGTAGTCACCGTAAAAGTCGAAGGATCCAATTCCTTGAATCTTTTCAGGATTACCGCCTAAGGAGTGGTTGTTTCAGTCTGGACCTTCTAGCATTTCATCATCTTTGTCTGCTACTCTATCAGTTGCACAGCGGCCTGTAAAATTTGCTCGACGGCATCCAAACTTTCTTGCGTCCTATTTATTTTTCTCTGGGGTCCAGAATTTTCACTACTTTTATTTTCACGTGTCAATATATGACACTTGTTTAATTGTTGCCTTCCTTAATTAGGAAGGCAACATTTTTTTACCACAACTTTTTATTTTAATTTTTTTTTATTATTTTATTTTATTTATTTACGCTAATTTTCCTCCTGAAATAAAGAAAATATTAATTATATCTCAAAAAAATTTAAAATTATATTTTAAATAACTTAATAATCCCTAAATTTTTAAAAGTCATAAATTAAAATTAACATATTAGCCCTAAAATTTTTAAAGTAAAATTTAAATAATACAATGAACCCCCTTATTTTTTTCTAAATGTTCTAAAATGCAATTATAAATATGCATGTGAAGTAACTAGGCTTTACACTGTGAATATAAAATAATCAACAAAAAATTCACATGAACATTCACATGAAAAAAAAAATCAACTCAAAATCCACAAATTTGAAACATTCACGTTCACATGAATGTGCATGGCGATGTGCAAATTTGAAATTTTCTAGATCTAAAAAATCCAGATCTGATAGGGAGAAAGAGAGAGAAAGAGCGACTGAGAAAGAGAAAGCATAGCGAATGGTAAGCACGGTGGTTAAAGACAACAACAGATCTTGCGACGATTTGAATATTCACACGATTGGCGAGTAACTACCACCATGCCATCATGGTGGTACGAACCACCACTGCCGTCCCGCCACCACAACAGTGAACCTCACCTCCCATTGCTGCAATGACGAACTATTTGTAGTCGTTCGCAGAACAGAGACGTGGGCATCAGATCTGGAGATGGAGAAAGAGAGTACGTCAGAGAAAGTAGACGATGACACACGTTCTTCTTCGATGGGAAAAAGTAGCGAACGACGGTGGGATCTCGTCGACGGAGACGTGGCCGTCATATGGGACATGTTTTCCTTCTAAACGATGGTGAATCTCGTCGTTGCCCTAATTTCCCAACGGTGAATCACATATGTATCGTTCAACAATGGATTCTCATCTGTATCGTTCAACAATGGCTAGAAAGAGAGAGAGAGATAAGCTATTACTGATAAAAGATTTTTTATTAAAGGGGCACTGACCGAGAAGTCCTAAAACACGGCCGAAACTACCAACTAAACCCACTTTTCTTTCCATGCACCGAACGGTCCTCATGTCATTTTTGTGACGAAAATACCCCTACGTGATGCGCTTCACACCCCACCAAATCGTAGACTCCTTATCTTGCGAAATTAATTTCGGTAAACGATACCAATATCCATGCGCACAAATTGCTTGATTTTTATCTCAAATTTCCATGTGAAAAAATAGAAAAATTGCAAAACAATTATGTGCGTTTGATGTTAATTGCATTTTTTGGAGACATTTAACGTGATGCACACGAATGTTATTTGTAACATTTAAAAAAGGATACGATGTATTCCGTATCATTCGTGTTACAGTCATGTTACATGTAACATTATGATGACGATGTTACATATAACATCTATTTACACTAATTGCATGAAGCATTTAGAGGGTTGTGTGCAGATGATGTTACATGTAACATCTATTTTGAAAATGTTAGTATATATGAGTCTATATGGCAATGTTATGTGTAGCTTTGCTTCATTTCTCTCGAAATGTGAGTCTATATGGCAATGTTACATGTACTATCATGTTGTACAATCCGATAGTATGTAACCTTTATTAAAAAAATTGCGTGTTACATATAACATTCGTGTGCAAGCCGTTGTTACATGTAACATTTCACTCGTTTACACCGTTTGTGTGTCTGAAACGATGACTATTTAGTTCTTCTGTTTAATGTAAAATAAATGTCTATGATGCACACAAACATTACAAAAGTGTCAAATCGATAAACATGGTGCATTTAACAAAAAAAATATGTGTTACATTTAACACACACTGCAAAAAAGCTACCAATTATACATTCCAAAAAAGAAACAAGATAAGTATCTAGCTACGTATGATGTTAGATAACGTATGATGTTTAACCCAAAAAAGAAAAGGAAAAAAAATTGTTCAACGCCACACATATTAACTACCAAAGAATTAAATAATAAGTTTTTTTTGTTTAAAAGGTTGGGGAGAGAGTTCAAAATTAGGACTAACCCGTTTGGTAACCGTTTCCATCCCAGAAATTCTCATCTCGTTCCCAGATTTTTGGGATTTCTGTTTGGGAATAGTGTTTGGTAATTTTTGTTTTCGTTCTCATTCCATTCATATTTGAGAATTGTGCCCACTTTTTTCTTAAGAAATGAGAAACAAAAAAAAATTGTTTCTCATTATTCTCATCCCACTCCCAAAAATTGAAGAGGGTCACCGTCACTGTTCATCCGCCGTCCGCCCACCGTTTTCATCCTAGAAATTCTCATCTCATTCCCAGATTTTTGGGATTTCTATTTGAGAATAGCGTTTGGTAATTTTTGTTCCCGTTCCCATTCCATTCCTATTTGAAAATTGTGCCCATCTTTTTCTTAAGAAATGAGAAATAAAAAAAAAATTGTTTCTCATTATTCCCATCCCATTCCCAAAAATTGAAGAGGGTCACCGTCACTGTTCATCTGTCGTTGCTATCACCGTCGCCGCCGTCCGCCCACCGTTTCCATCCCAGAAATTCTCATCCCATTCTTAGATTTTTGGGATTTCTATTTGAGAATAGCGTTTGGTAATTTTTATTCTCATTCCCATTCCATTCCTATTTGAGAATTGTGCCCATTTTTTTCTTAAGAAATGATAAATAAATAAAAAATTGTTTCTCATTATTCTCATCCAATTCCCAAAAATTGAAGAGAGCCACCGTCACTGTTCATCCGCCGTCCGCCCACCGTCCGGCAACTTTCGGCGCCGCTCGCCGGACACCACCGTCAGGCCGCCGTCGTCTAGCCAAAACAAAAAACAAAATGTTCTCAAAACATTTTTTTTTTTTTTTTATATTAGGTTATAATCGTTACCAAATGCAATTTTGTTCTAAAAAAAAAATAAAAAAATTATCATTACCAAACGCGATTCTACTCTTAAAAAGGAAACAAAATTTTCATCCTTTTTTTTTTATATTAGGTTAAAATCCTTACCAAATGCGATTTTGTTCCCAAAATAAAAAAAAAATTATCGTTACCAAACGCGATTCTACTCTTAAAAAGGAAACAAAATTTCCATCCCATCCCACTGCATAGGATGGGAACAGAAATGGTTACCAAACGCCACCTAAAAAACCCAAACAAAAAACATAAAATAAAACAAAAAGAAATCTTCAAATTTTAAAACAAAAAAACAATTATATTAGGATAAGTATAGGGACTAATGTGAAATATGAACAATAGAGTTGTTGAGGTTCACAATTTTCAGCACCGCCGTGTGCACCCACGTGCGCACCTTGATTATTTTAATTCCTCACCCCCAAATAATACTAAAATTCTCGAGTCTCCACTTTTCTTGCAAGAATAGGTCTCTATTATTTGTAAATTACACTTTGCATACTTAATTTTTAGGGTTAATCTCACTTTACTCCCTGTGATTTAAACGTATTGTACTTTTCCCCCCTGTGGTTTGGACTGTTACACTTTCCCCCTGTGGTCGTGAACTAAACTGCAACCTTAACCCCGTTAAAGGAATTTTAAAATGTCAATTTTACCCTTTTGATATTATTAACACTTATTAGGGTGAAAATCTAAAAGGTTCAAATAACAGGGGGTAAAGTGCAATTAATCCCAATTAGGTCTCTCTCTCTCTCTCTCTCTCACTCCCACGCTCTCGCTTCTCTCTCTCGCTCCTCCCGATCTGAACTCATTGTCTCCGATTTGGAGGCCGCCGCCACCCCCCATGAACCCTAACGTCGGAGCCGCTACAGTCGATCGAGCCTGGATCCATACCTCTCCGTTCGATCTCTGCTCCGGATTCGTCGATTGGCGGTAGTCGTTCGTCGATTGTCGGCGAGGACCTTCGTCATTCGAGTGGCGGTGGTGGTTCATCGGCGTCCATCATTGTCGATCTGTCGATCTGGGTTTGTGGTGTGGTGGTGGTTCATCATTGGAGCGGCGGCGGGGATAGGTCGTTGGCGTGGAGGTGGTGGTGGTTCATCGTCGTCGTCTCCTCCTCCTACTTATAAATCACCACCCACCACCGCCTCCTCCTCCTCCATTCTCTCTCCACAATTCTCCATTTTCGCTCTCTAAAAGGAAAATCAATCTCAAATCCATCCCGCCATTTTTTGTTATTTCTTCTCCTTATCAGTGACGGCGAATCCCAATCCACCGGTGACGACGACTCCCAACCTACCGGCGATGGCTCTCTCTCTTCTCTCATCTCTCATTTCTTCCCCTCCCTTGTTCCACTCCCCACCCCCGTTCCCCTTCTGCATTTCCGAATTCCTTAGCGTTGGCGTTTGGGTTGTTGGTCGGTGGCGGTGGAGGAAGACTGAGAATCGTGAACAAGATTAAGCAGGTGTCCATGGTGGAATAAGATGGTGGGAAAAAAAAATACATTTTGGCCCCTAAATTTTGGATTAATATTAAAATAAGTTCTATCAATTTTTTAAGGATAAAATGGGAATAATAATTGTGTAATTTGGAAGAAAATCACACAAAACATAGCCCAACTTCGGAAACCGCGAGTGGGCAACAAGTGCGACAAGTGCAAACCACAAGCAGCAAAGTACGATTAACCCTAATTTTTACGTTCTTTCACATTTTGTACTTGCTAATGTTTTAATTGATAGGTGCCAATCCCTTAAGAGTTTTTAAGTTCTTTCGAGTTGGCCCAAACTTAAAATTTTCATGTAAATTTCGATCAGATACGATGATGTATAGATCTAATTTTTGTGACAATTTTACTAAAAATACAGTTGAAATTATGATTGCTAATTAGGATATCTAACTTGTTATTCACCGAGGCTTCCCAATTGGTCTAATTAGATTCGATTAAGGAATTTGCGGAGTAATATGATATAAATAAAAATAATGGGTATAAAGTGCAAAATATGAGATCATTTAGTTTTTAAAGATTTTTACTAAAAGAAATTATATTTTTAGTCCCTAAAGTATGGGATAGGTGTACGTGTGGACCTTGAAATTTATTAAATTGTACATTTGATCCCTTAAATTTTACATTTGTTTCAATATTCCAAAATTAAAAACGTTATTAAAGGATTTTAGACGAAAAATGAAAATCGTTTTGTCATTCTATTACTCTACAAAACCTATGATGTTTTCTCCTAATGTTTTCCTAACAAAAATTTAGGTTTTTCTTTCTCATTCTTCAAACGAATCGTTGTTAAGAAAAAATTATAAAAAAACATCTTAAATTTAGTGGAGTGATCAAATGACAAAAATATCCCCACGAGAAGGTCACATGCTGAGTATAACATATTTTTCATCCAAAATCATTAATAATATTTTTAATATATTCAAAATATCCATCTTAATAAAATAAAATATTTTTAGATTACAAAAGAATGAGACAATTTATTTATTTAAATATAGTTGAGGAGAGCATGTGAACCTAATTATTGAGTCTTTTATGCCAAGGGCCTACAATAGGGAGATTAAAGGGGGGAAAAAACAAAAAACAAAAAAAGACAAAAGAATTGAAGTGGCAACAAAATAATTGAAGTATTTAATTTTTTATTTGAAATTAAATTATATTAATAATAAATTAACATAAAATTGAGAAATTTATTATATTATTTGATTTTTTAAAAATTATTTTAAGAATGAAGACTATAATAGAGCAATGATAAAGGTGGTGATTAAAATAGAATTTTAATTTTTAATTTTTTTAATGTTAAAGATTCTGTATCAAAAAATAAAATAAAATAAAATAAAGAAATATTAATTGTATAAATTATTTATCTAATATTTTTAAAGATTGTTATCTATTTGAGATTTTTGCACTTTGCCCCTCTTGTAGTTTTGAAGAAATTCTACTTCAGTCGATATCCTTTCAATTTGAAACATATTAAACCATAAAATATCCAAATTTTGTCAAGTGAGTTCAAATTGTTAACACTGTTATTGTTAATGATGGAAATCAACCACGTGAGAATTACGAAAATCATCCACGTGGGTGATTTCCATTAAAAAATATGGGATTAACAAAGATTTGGATATTTCAGGGTTTACAATGTTTAAATTAAAATTATAGGGGCTAAAGAGAAATTTTTATAAAACTTTAGAGGTGTAAAGTGAAAAGTTATTTATTATTAATTTTTGTCAACTTTCTTTTTTATGCTTTATTATAACAAATAAAAAATTGACAAATTACTATCAGCTAACTAAATGAAACATTCGAATAGAATGAAAATAAAATTAAAAAACAAATTATTTTGAAAATAAGTTATTTAGAAATTTGGAAAAATTGGGCATTTTCAGTTAGCCACAACTTTTAAAAATTTAACGATTTTAAAGTTTTTTTAATAATTGATTATTTCATGTATTTTCAGCTAGCTATAAGTTTTCAAAATTTCACAGTTTTGAATTTTTTTCATAAAAGTAACAAAATTAAACTTTTCGGTGAGTTATAGTCTGCCAAAATTTTATGATTTTAAATTTTTCATAGAAATAGAATAATTCGGCTTTTTTGGTGAGTTACAATCTTTCAAACTTTCGCAATTTTAAGTTTTTTTTTAAATGGATAAATCGGGCATTTTCAGTGAACTATAACTCCTCAAAATTTAACAATTTTGAGTGTTTCATAAAATTGACAAAATCAAGTATTTTCAATGAGTTATAACCTTAAAAAATTTCAACAATTTGAGTTTTTCATAAAAGTGGCAAAATTATTATTTTTTTTTAAAGCGCTACAGCCCTTAAAAATTTCACGATTTTGAGTTTTTTTATAAATTTGGCAAAATCATACTTTTCAGTGAGATATAGCCTTTTAAAATTTCAAATTTTTTAGTTTTTGTAGAAATTTGGCAAAGTTGGCATTTTCGTAGCCATTCAAAATTTCACGACTTTCAGTTTCTCATAAAATTTGGCAAAATCAAACTTTTTTGGTGAGTTATATATCCTTTAAAATTTTCACGATTTTGAGTTTTTTATAAATTTTTAAAAAAAATCGGTGAGCTGTAACCTTTTCAAAATTCATGATTTTGAATTTATCATAAAATTGGAAAAATTGAATTTTTTTGATAAGATGTAATCTTTTAAAATTTCACGATTTTGAGTTTTTTTATAAAAACTTGCCAAATCAGACATTTTTAGTGAGTACCTTTAACACTTTCATGATTTTTAATTTTTTAGAAACTTAATAAAATCGAGCTTTTTCGATGCCTTTCCAAATTTTACAATTTTTAGTTTTTAGAAAATTAAAAAAATAAGGTATTTTCGGTGAGCTATAATTTTTCCAAATTAAATGATTTTTATTTTTTCATAAAAGTGTTGAATTGGGATTTATAATTTTTCAAAATTTCATTATTTTGAATTTTTCATAAATTGAAAAAATCAGACTTTTTCAATGCAATATAGCCTTTCAAAATTTTATTACTTTGAGTTTTTCATAAATTTAGCCAAATTAAGTATTTTTTGTGAGTTAAAACTTTTTAAAAAAATTGGTAAGTTATAACTTTTTAAAATTTAACGATTTTGAATTTTTCATAAAAGTAATAAAATTAGTCTTTTCGGTGAGTTGTTTTCTAAAATTTCATGATTTTGAGATTTTAATAGAAGTGGAACAATCGGGATTTCTAAGTGAACAAAAATTTGCAAAATTTCATAATTTTTAGTTTATTAAAAATTTGGCAAAATCAAGCTTTTTCGGTGGACTATCGTTTTTTCAAAATTTCACGATTTTGAGTTTTTCATAAAATTGACAAAATCAGGCATTTCGGTGAGATATAGACTTTCAAAATTTCACAATTTTGAGTTTTTCCCATGAGTGGCAAAATCGAATTTTTTCAATGAGCTATAGTATTTCAAAATTTAACGAATTTGAGTTTTTTCTTTTCTTCATAAAATTGAACAAATCAATTACACTCAAAATAGTACAATTTTGAAAGGCAAACACTTATGAAACCCTTGGATTTCAATACCATTACGAGAAAGAATCATTATAATGGGTAATAGAAACAATTGATCTGGAACTTAAAATCGTGAAATTTTCAAAGATAATGCACACCAAAAATCCTGATTTTGCTAAAAAAAATTCTCGAAATCATGAAATTTTAAAAAGTTAACACTTTCAAAACCCTCGATTTCGATACAATTATGAGAAAAAATCATTTAAAAGGGTAACAGAAGCATTCCAAAAATCTCGTTTTCGCTAATTTTTTGAAACATTCAAAATCGTGAAATTTTCAAAAGGCTAACAATCACAACCCCCTCCCCCAAATTTCAATTACCATTACAAGAAAGAATTATTTGATTGGTTAACAAAAAAAATCGTCTGAAACTCAAAATCGTAAAATTTTCAAAGACAGCACATCGAAAAATCATGATTTCACTATTTTTTTTAAATACTCGAAATAATTAAAATTTGAAAGACTAACATTTATGAAATCTCACGATTTCGATTCCATAACGAGAAACCATCATTTGATTGAGTAACTAAAAAAATTTATCTGAAACTTAAAATCGTAAAAAAAATAAGGTAACACACCAAAAATTTCCAATTTTACTACATTTTTTAAACACTCGAAAACGTGTATTATTTAAAGGCCAACACGCACGAACCCCCATCCCCATCCCCATCCCGATTTAGATATCATTAGGAGAAAGTATCATTTGATAAGATAACATAGGCAATTGATCTGAAATTTAAAATCGTGAAATTTTTAAAGAATAACATTCACGAGACCTCCCTCCATACCATTACGAGAAAGCATTATTTGATTGGGTAAAATAAGAAATTCATCTGAAACTCAAAATCCTGAAATTTTTAAAAGCTAACACGCCAAAAAATCTCAATTTTACTACTTTTTTTGAACACTCAAAATCAAAAATAAATAAATTAAAGGCTAATACTCTCGAAACCCTCCCATTTGGTTTCCATTATAATAAAATAATCATTTGATAAAATAATAAAAACAAATTATCCGAAACTCAAAATCCTGAAATTTCCAAAGACTATTATAGCACAACGAAAAATGACAATTTCACTACTTTTTTTAAACTCTCAAAATTGTGATTTTTTTAAAGGCTAGCACTCATAAAAGCTTCTGAAATCATAAAAACTCTCGATTTCGATACCATTATGAGAAAATATTATTTGATTGGGTAACAGACAAAATTCATCTTAAACTCAAAATAGTGAAATTTTGAAAAGTTATAGCATACCAAAAAATTCTGATTTCGCTACTTCTTTCAAACACTTGAAATCATAAAAGTTTGAAAGGAAAACACTCAAGAAAACCCCCTATTTTGATACCATTATACGAAAGCATAATTTTATTGAATAACATAAAAAATTCATTCGAAACTCAAAATCGTGAAATTTTCAAAAGCTGTAAAACATACGTAAAAAATCCAATTTCATAACTTTTTTAAGCACTCAAAATTGTAAAATTTTAAAAGACGTGGAACCTCAATTTCGATGCCATTACATGAAAGCATCATTTTATTGGGTAACGGAAGAAATTCATCCAAAACTCAAAATTAAGAAATTTTCATAGCCTACAGCACACCACAAAATTCCAATTTTACTGTTTTTTTTAAACTCAAAATCGTGAATTTTTTAAAGACTAACACTCACGAAACCCCCCGATTTCGTTCCATTAAAAGATAATAGAGTAACATAAATAATTTATCCAAAATTCAAAATCGTGAAATTTTCAAAGACTATAGCTTACTGAATAATTTCGATTTTGCTACTTTGTTAAACACTAGAAATCGTAAAATTTTAAAAGACTAACACTCACGAGACTCCCTGATTTCAATACCATTACGAGAAAGCATAATTTGATTCTGTAAAATAAGAAATTCATCCGAAACTCAAAATCGTAAAATTTTCTAATATTAGCACAATGAAAATTCCAATTTTGTTATTATTTTGAAAACTCAAAATCGTAAAATTTTAAAAGGATTACACTTGCAAAACTGTCCCATTTTCCTTTCATTACAACAAAACATCATTTGATAGGATAACAGAAGCAATTGATCCGAAACTAAAAATCGTGAAATTTTACTATAGCACAACGAAAATATCGATTTTGCCACTATTTTGAAACACTCAAATTGTAAAACTTTAAAAGACTAACACTCACAAAAGCTAACTTAACCAAATACATTAAAAAAACAGATAAAAGTAAAATTTCAATCAAAATTTTGGATGAAAAAAAAAAAAAAAGGCTAAAGAGAGTAAATATTACCTTTAAATACTAAATTTAAATTAAAAAATAAAAGAGGGGTTAAAATAAAACTAAACCATAGATAAAATAAAACTAACCAAAATAAAAGAGAGCAAAAGAAAATTAACACTATTTTCATAGATAAAAGGGATTTCAAGACAAATTTTAATGTATTTTCTATTTCAACCCTTAGTTTTGTTCTAAAATTTTCAAAGAACAGAAACAGAAATATAAGAGAAGAAACAAATTAAAAACTTAAGAAGGCAAATTGATATTACAATAAAATTTAAGGACTTGGAAGCAAAGAATATTCACTTTTACACTTAAAAATAAAATTGCAATTTTTTTATTGTGTTTTTCAATGAATTTTCAAGTTCTATGTAAATAGAAAAATGAATATTACTAAAATTTAAATTCCCATATTTTTTTTATCAATTTTATCCCTGAAATCGACATTGAAATTTCATTGCTGCTCCATCTACTACTTAAAATAAGCTTATCTGAAGACCAGATTATGGCAAGTGCGATCGCATGGATACGGACAGTCAATGGCCTTAACTCCAGCTCGATCAAAATACCAATCTCCAACTGCTAAAGCGATACCCTGTAAATTGAGAAACGCTATTAGTTAATATAAAAATGTGCATTTCTTCAGTAATTGTTGGGTGGCATTTGGTTAGCGTTTTTGTTTTAGTTATTTAATTTTTTTTTTATTCCCAAAAAAGGGAAAAAATATTTTTGTTTCATTCTCAAAGTTTTAGGTTTAATTGCATCATTAGACCCTAAAATTTAAAGATGGTCTCAATTTTGTCCCTAGTGTTTTAATTTTTCCAAGAGGTTTTAACATTTTGTACCCCTCAAATTTGACCATTATCTCACATAGTTTCCCATCGTTTTAATTTGAACACATTGTGTATATGTGTGTGTGTGTGTACGTGTATGTGTATATATAATACACGTGTTCTTTAAAAAAATTGTGGAGAAAGCTAGAATTGCCCATAAAAACTTCTTAAAAATTGTAAGGTGCACGACATGTGACTTCTGGATGTTCATGATTGGCATGAGCATAATGATTTGGACTGAAATAGAATGATAAAAAAAATTCGGGTAACGTGTTGAAATTGAAACTATGGTGATGAAAGTGAGAAAATTGTCAAGCTTCAAGGTGGAAAGTGTGAAAAAAAAATTCAATCAAGTCCTAAAAGTTGTAAACTATCCAATTTTATCCCTCAAACTACCATCAGTTTAATTATCTAACGAAAATTGACAAGCAAACAATTTAGGAATGATCGCGCGCCAATTTTTATCATATATTGAATGGATGTTAATCTCAAGGGCGGGATGAAATCGAATCGGTTTTACAATTTCAGGAAAATTTTGAAAAATCAATATCAAGGATAAAAATGACACTACTCCCAAATTTTAGGGACCACCGGTGTAATTAAAACCAAATTTAAACAAATTTCAAGAATAGTAACGGAAACAGATTTTCTTCTTTTTTGAAAAAAAAATTTGAAATGTCAATGATAAAAATGGCAATTCTCCCGAACTTTAGGGACCACCGGTGTAATTAAGTCAAGTTTTTAGAACAAATTTCAAGATTGAAACACAAAATATATAAAAAAAAAAATTAATTGGAAAAAAACAAACGTATTCATAAATCTTTCTTTTTACCTTGTTGGCGATAAGAGGAGAATTATCAGAAAACCATGTGTCTTGTCTCTCCGATTGGCAATGAGCGAAACACGAATTTATGAACAACCCGTTTTGTCTGTGTCCTGAGAAACCTCTTACGACATTCAACATATGATTCCTAAATCCTGCTCCAAACAATCAATCAAATATTTAATATGTATATGTGCGTGTGCCCACAGGCGTTCCAACTTTTATGGGAACAAAAAAAACCACCTTGAAGAAATTGGATTTGGGACGATGAACATCTTGCGTAGTTCATTTTGCATTCGCGCCAATAGCCATTACGATCTGCCGTTGGTGGAGCTAAGCTCGCCTGGACCTGCCATTACATCATTCTTTTTCCGTTAAGTACCCATTTTGTAGATAGTTAAAAACTACACAAAATCACGATTTTCAAGTACCCAACTCAATTGGATTTTTGGATTTTCAAACTATCTGCCAAATGGATACTAATAATAATCGAATTTTTTCTTGTTATAACCCCATATTTTGCAATTCAGTATTCATCCAATTCACTCGATACAGTAATTTTTTTTAAAGGTCCAATGATTTTGTCAAAAGTTCAAATTCACTACACGCCATAAAAATTATTACAATTTTTTACATGAAAAATTTATAGCGATTTTTATTTAGTACAGTAACATTGGATTTCTAGAAAATTACTGTGGCGCATAAACTGTCAATGAGTTTTAAAAAATCCAACTCAATTGGGTGTTTGGATTTTCAAACTATCTGCTGAACAGATACTTATAATAATAGGGTTTTTTGGTCATAACACCAAAGCTTGCAATTCGCTATACACCCAATTCATTCAATACGGTAATTTTTTTAGAAAGCCAATAATTCTGTCAAAAGTCTAAAATCATCATACGCTATAAAAATTATTGTAATTTTTTACATAAAAAAATTAAAATATATTTATGCAGTATAGTAATTTTGGACTTAAATTACTATAGTGCGTGAATTGTGTATTGGCTAAAATTTTAAGTTCACCAACCCCCACCCCATCCCCATAATAATAATAATAATAATAGAAAGAGACAAGAGGCTACCTGCCAAGAATCATAGGCTGTATTGAGAAGAAAAAGTGGGGTCCTGATGTTTGAAATCAAGTTCTGAGGAAAGAAACACTGAAAGAAACGAACAAAAAAACAAGTATGATGAGTTTTTGGAATTGGAATTAAAAATAGAAATTTAGGCCCCGTTTGGTTGCGATATCCGTTCTCTGATTTTTGTTCCCGCTCTAAAAATTTTGGGATTAATGTACAGCAACGCGTTTAGTAAACACGTTTATGTTCCCAAAATTTGAGAGTATTTCTTAAATTCCTTAAAAATCTAAGAAATAAAATAATCTTATTTTCTGTTCACTCCCACAAAACTATTCCCACCCAGCCGGTAGGGATGGTCATAGGCCCGGAGGCCCAATCGGCCCGCCCAACCCGGCCCTATTTTTTTAGGGCTTAGGCTTAGTGTTTGAGTCCATGAGCCGGACTAGGGCCTAAAGACTAAGGCCCATTCATTTTTATGATTGGGCTAGGACTTGATCATTTTTGTTTAGGGCCGGCCCGGCCCAACCCAAATTTTTTTAAAATATAAAAAATATATATTTTATATATATATATCCATGGAGAAAGAGTTGAGCCATTTTGTAATTTTCGATTTCAGCTAGATAATTTAAGAAACCCTAGTTTCATTCATCTCCATAAAGAGAGAGTTGAGGGACCATTTTGTAATTTTAGTATATAATTTTTAAATTTAAAAAAAAAAAATTATAGGGCCGAGTGAGGGCCGGGCCTTGGCTTAAAATTTTTTTTGTAGGGCCGGACTTCGGCATGAAATTAAAGCCCGATCATGGGGCCGGGCCTGACTAGGACCTAACATTTCTGTGTAATATCCTAGTCAAAACCCGGCCAGGCCCATGAACCATCCCTACCAGCCGGTTGCCATACATTTTAAGGAAAAAAAAAAAAACCAAACGTGTTTCTTGTTTCTGTTTTCATGAATTAAAATAAATAATTTCAGGACAATGTTCGTTATCAAACATGTTTTTATTCCCGAAATACTCCAGAACAGAAACAGAATAAAAAAAGAATAGAAAAGTAGAAACCAAACAACGCCACCTTAGATTCCAATTCTATAGCTCTAATTCTGCGCAACCAAACATAGCTTTAGAATTTTTTATACTCAAGAGTAGTATCAAGTAAGAGGAATTACCGATGTTGCATCAAGACGGTTAGTACAAGAACGAGGCAGGTTCTTTTGCAGCGACTGATAAATTTTACAAAAAATAAATAATAATTAATTAAAAATAATGAACAAATAGCATATTTGATCGAAAAAGAGTACACTCGAAGTAATTATCAAGTAATATATATATATATATATATATATATATATATACACACGCACGCACACCAACAAGTAATGTATATATATGTGATGTGTGTGTTCTTGTTCTGTTTCCAAATTTTTAGAACAAATTTTTTAGATGCAAAAAGAGAAACACAAGATGAGGATGATAATAATAATAATGTTTATTTTCCAAGTTTCCTAGAAATTTATCATAGAGGTTAAGGCCCCATTTGTTCATTGTTTCTGTATCAAATTTCTGTTTCTGTTCCCAGAAAATTTGAAAAATCTGAGAGTAAAAGTAGAACCATGGGAACAAAAAAATGTGTTTAAATTCTGGTTCCAGATTTTTAGAACAAAATCATGGCAACATAACAAAATTGTTCCCATATTTCTGCTTACGTTCCAACATTTCTGGGAACAGAAACACTAAACACCGCCATATATGTTGTGAGTACCTGCAAGCGAACCACGCCTCCGAAAAAGTTCCTAAGGGAATGTCCACCAGCGACATCAACCCTAAAAAAAGACCAGCAGAAAGAACATTTAGAAAACAAAGAACATGAATAGATTAGGGTGGCATTTGTTTAGTGCTTCTGTTCAAAGATTTCTGTTTCCGTTCTCAGAAAAATTAGAACAGGACTACAAATTTGGGAACAATTATGTTCCATTCCCATAGTTTTGTTCTAAAAAACTGGGAACATAGCAGAAACGGATTTTTTTCCTTTTTTTTGTTCTTAGAATTGTGCTTCTTTTCCCAATTTTCAGGGAACAAAAACACAAATATGGGAACAAAAACATTAAACAAACGGAACCCATATCAATCAAATACAAGCTTGGGAAAAAATATTACGAGTCCAAGAACAATCCGGCATCACTTAAGCACTTCACTTTCGTGTTTCTTGAAAATAATTCTCGGAACTCATCACAATGCAATATAGAAGCTAGTCCACCCGCAGAGCACCCAGAGAGAAGAGCCTGAATAATTTTTATTAAAAAGAAAAAAAAAAATTGATATCAACTAGATGTTGAATTTTTATTTGATATCATAGTTAAATTCAACTAAAACATTGATCAGAACTTCTTCTTTTTTAGTTTTTTTTTTTAGTTCTTCAAATTATTTCATTTTCCTTCGGTTTGCATCAAACTAGATTGAATTTATCTAGTTGATATCAACTAGATGTTGAATTCATATTTGATATCATAGTTAAATTCAACTAAAATATTGATCAGACATCAGGTTTTTTTTTGTATTTTTTTCAAGTCCTTCAGATTAGTTTTTAGTCTTTCGGTTAGTATTAAATAAATTGAATCCATCTAATTGATATCAAGTAGATGTTAAATTTGTATTTGATATCATAGTTAAATTCAACTAAAATATTGATCAAAACTTGGGTTTTTTCGATTTTTTTTCAGGTCATTCATATTAGTTTTTAGTCTTTCAACTAGTATCAACGAGATTAAATCCGTCTAATTGATACCAAGTAGATGTTGTATTTGTATCCGATATCATAGTTGAAGTCAACTAGAATATTGATCATAACTAAAAAAATGTTCTAACAACAGGATAGAAAAACCAACTGAAGATAGAGGACTGTATAATGAGAACCCCGACATACTATACCTGGTTAGCATAACGCATTCCCTTCGACATTAAATCGTTCATTGCCGCCCTCCAAATACGTTGTCCTCTGAATTGCAACTGTGCAGCCTATAGCAAAGAAAGAGGAGACTTTTAAAACTATTGAGAGTATATTACTTGTGTTTGTTTAGTGTTTCCGATCCCATTTATATAAGAAGAAAAAACTGTTCCAAGATTTATGTTTTTGTTCCCAAGTTTTCTGAGATCACAAACGCCATTGTAGTTTTTTTTGTTTTTGTTTTTTTTTGGGTTCTAAAATATATTGTTCCAGTTTTAATGCCAAAAATTTGTTTCTAAAAATTTGTAAACACAACAAGAAACAGATATATGTACATAAATACACACACACACATATATATATATATGCATCCTTGCACCAACCTTGATTTCACTGTCCCCGGCAAAAGATGCACCATCACAATAACGAACCTTTACTCTATTCCAGTTGAAAAAATCTTCAATGAAGTAAATATTCTCATCAGACCACAATAGCAAAGGATAGAACAAAAGAGAGTAAATATATATATATATATGTACGTATGTATGTATGAATGTGTTGTTCGAAGCAAAACCTGGATTTTCCTCGACCCTACTGCTTAGAATTCCCGTAAATGGAATCCATCTCTCCATGTATGCTGACGATCCACGATGAGTCTTTTTGCTGTAAGAGCACGATCTTACAGAGTTACACCATCCTCCACCCTGCATTATTATTATTATTATTATTATTATTATTATTATCATTATTTTTTAAACTAGTCAGTCGACCATTAAGGCCCCGTTTGGTTGTCCTTCAATTTTTGTATTTTTATTTTTTTTGGTATTGCGTTTTAAGTAACGTATTTTTTAGTAAATTAACTTTTTCGACTTTTAAAAAAAAAAAAGTGTTTTAAAAATAAAGCTATCAAACGGTGCAATGCCAAACTACCACTGCCTAATGTTTTTTAAATTACTTAATAAGCATATAAAAATAAAAGTTTCTAATATTGAAAGAGTTAACTAGCAGATGAAATCGGATATCACCTTATTTTCCTAACATCGAAACTTGAGTTTCTCAGTGATTTACATCACGTGTGTGTGTTTTGTGCGTATATATAGATATAGATATAGATGGAATTCAAAGTTATAAAGCTAAGTCACGAACCTCCAAATGAATATAAAACTTGATCATCGTCTAAATATTATTATTTATTTTTTCCCAAATTAAGGTTATCTTATTTTTTTAATCCGTATCTTCAGGCACAAGCTATACGTTAGTGTGTGTATGTGTGTACATGGATTTCAAAGTTATATAACTAAGTCACGAACCTCCAAATGAACGAGCCAACTACGTGACCCAGAACCGTATCCACGGTGCAAATGGTAAGCCGGTGGTGATCCATCCATACAAACTATAAAAAGGAAATACCAAAAGACGATCGACATATTATTTGGTGCTTCAATATGTAAAAAAAACAAATTAAAAGAAATACAAAAAAGGAAAAAGGCTGAATTTATTTATTTATTAATTTTTTTTATTGGGGATTAAAATTCATCATCAAGTACACAAAAAGAAGAAGAAGCTAAATCTAGCTATCACTATCAAAGAAAGCAAGGCATGACTGATAGCATCATTACAAGTGATAAACATATGGTAAGTAAAATGATGTTCTTTTCAGACCACACACTTCATTTTTGGTATGTAGGTATAATGGAGTCAAATAGAGGGAAAATGGAAATAAATAAAAAATAGAAAGAAAAATGTCCAATTTGGAAAGTAAATTTTTTTTCATACCAATTTAAAAGGAAAATGAGAGAATTTTTTTCAAAAAGAGAATAAAATTACAATTATACTCTTGATAATAGAATCATTAATTTATTTCAGTAATATACGAAGGTAAAATAATAAATTATATATTTTCTTTCTTTTCATTTTTAATAATTTTTTTTTCATAATGATTATCTTCTCATTTTTCTTTTTTCAACCAAGAAAAAAGAGAAAAAAAAAATTAAGAGAATATATTTTTATTCATTCTGAAAAGAAATTTATTTTCTCTAACGTTGTTTAATTAGAAAAGAAAAAAATAATAATTTATTTTAATATAATTTACTATTTTAGTCTTATATATATTAAATTTAAATTAAAAAATCTATTAACAATAGTATAATTATAATTTTTCTTCTTTCCTCGAAAAAGTCTCCTTCATTTTTTTCCCAAATTAGTGAAAGAAAAAAAATTAAAGAAATTGTGCGTTTTTCTTCCTTTTTTTTTCCGCTCATTTTTTATCCATGCCGAAAAAATTAAGGAAATTGCTAGATGCTTTGAGATACCCTAAATCAAATCACTTCAAGAACAATGCATATAAACATATCAAATCACAAATTAACAAGCACACTCAAAGGGAAACACACACACACACACGTATATATATAGAGAGAGAGAGAGAGTACCAGCTCCTTTTGCAGCAGCTCCTTGAACAAGGGTGAGACCCACCATGAGAGGTCTATAAGCAGAAGCAGCAGAGACCCCATAATCATAATCATGAACAGATGAGAGCTCTGTTTTATTCAAATACACTTCGAAATCCAATCCCTCTACCCAATTCCCACTCAAAAACCCACCAAAAATCACAACCCAAAACCACCACCCCATGAATTTCATCACTCCCTCCATTACCCAAATCTCGAATCGAAGTTTAAATCCTTATTAAACAAATTAAAAATAAAAAATAAAAAATCAGTCCATGTTCTTGAGTGTAGGTCAAGAACCAAATGAGGAACACAGATTGAGCTAAAATAGGGAAGAAGTGAATGGGAAGGAAGTAATGTTGGTATTCGGAAAGGATTTGTGAATCTGGGTTTACACGAAAGGTATAGATTCAGAGATAGAGACTGAGATTTTTTTAGAGAGAGAGCGAAAGGGGGCGGGGATCTCTCCGGGGAGAGAGAGAGTGGGTGTTTTGCCGGGGAATTTTAAGATCTAAAAACAAACCCCGCCCAGTTGTTAATTTTTATTTTTTTTTATTTTTATTTTTTTATAACTACAAAGTGTTTCCATGTTCACACATAGTGTGAAACTAATCTCGTTCAGGATGCGTGTTTCTCTCCCACGAGTATCCCCACACTCACGCAAGTATTTTTCTGCAAATTCAAACCCTTAATATTACAGAAATCTCTCAACTGTTTTAATTCAAACAGATCTCATTACCTAATAGTCCAGTTGTTATCTCACCAACATAATTATTATTTTGACTAATTTATCATTAAATGTAAGCAATAATCATATCAATTTTAATTCTATGTCATGTCAGAGGTTAGTTAAAAAAGCATCAATTTATTTATTTAATATTTTATTTAGACAAAATTAAAATTAACCTATAAATAATTAATTCATTTGGTTGTCACCGTTGGAATACAACTCTAAATTTCTAAATCATGTAGTTGATGTTTGATTTGTGTTTCTATATCCAATAAATTGAGATGGAATAAGAATTCTGGTTATATTTTGGAGCATTCTTGAAATAAAAGCATATTTGGTAACCGTAATTCTCTAAAAATTGTTTCTTTTAATTCATAAAAACAATAAACATGTCTGGTTGCAACATTTGTCATTTGTTTTGTTCAAATGTATGATGATTGGCCGAATAATAATGACAAGCAAGATAATAGTGAAAATAATTTTGTAAAAGTGAATATAAATTAACCGTTTTTTTATCAGATTCTTAAAGAATTCAAGAAATAATCACAAATTATTCTTGAAATTTTAAAAATAAAAATATGTTTTCTGTATATTAATTTTAAACCAACAAGATGTAACTCAAATGATAAGACATATTTGACTTAAAATATTTGAATGGCCTCTATTAAGTAAAAAATTCAAAAAAATACTTGTTAAGAAGAACAACCACGTACCGTTAGTCCTTCACAACACCCGTAAATATACCAAAAAGAAATGTGGACACAAAATAACCGAACGAGGCCGTAATTTACATTTGTATAACTGTATATGTCCGTACGACAGTATTGAAATTCAAAAGACAAAAAAAGAAAGAACAGGCTAGAATTACTGTCGCAGTGTGCTTCCATGAAACAAACAGTTATCAGCCGTAGATTGAGTAGAATATTATCGAGTCAACATAGTTTCCTTAGGAATCGACGGTCACGATGAGCGGTTGCCTTTTCGATTGTCTGTGCATAATTATCGGTGCAATTCGGTGGGTTACCGGGTTACAGCTTAAAAGTAGTGTTTTGTAGCGCCACGATCTCGACACGTGGCATAGTCACATGCCTTTGATCTGAATCAGAAGTGGGCGTGGACCCCATGTGATCTTCGTTGATAATGATTAAATAGGTTTAAATTTCAACAACATAAAAGAGCTTTTTGCACTTTGCACCCCCTAAAGTTTTAGATAAATCTCATTTTATTCTCTATCCCTTTAGTCTGAACACAGTAAACGCTAAAGTATCCAAATCGTGTCAAATCAGTCCTTCAATTATTTTTTATGATGAAATTCAACCACGTGAGAGATTTTGTGGTTTTACAAATGACTTGTTTCTGTAAAAAAAAAAATTGATAAAATTACTAATTTAGACTGACTTGACACAGTTTGAATATTGCAGGGCATAATATATTCAAATTTAAAGTATAAGGACTAAAGTGGGATTTCTCTAAAAAAAATTAGGGCACAAAGTGCAAAAACTTCAAAAATAATATGGTCTTCAATTTTCAAATTAACTATATAATTAATTATTTTTCGTTCTATTTTTTCCCTAATATTTAAATGAATTAAAAAATATATATTAATTTAAATAATGTTGAACAAATTATTTTATTTATTTTAAAATAAAAATGAAGAGAATGATTGAAGATCCCCTTAAATTGTATTTTCTGAGTATTCCAATATTTTTTAAAATTTTAAAAAAGAAAAATATTTCTAAAAAAAAAAAAAACGAATTCAATTTATTAAAAAAAAAGTATAGTTTATTTTGAAATATAATTTGTAATCTTTAAAATATATAATATATATAATTATTTATAGATATCAATTTTTCCTATTTTATTTTAAAATTATTTAAAAAAAAAAAAACTCCTCTACAAAATTTTATTTTATTTTTTTGTTATAAAAAATATTTTTTTCTCACATAAAAAACCCAATTTAAAAAAAAATGAAAAAAATAAAATAAATAAATAAAAATTATTTTATGATAGCTTGGGAAATGGGACCATTAGCCTACCGACATAAAATAGAAATGTTTGCAAGGAAGAGGCCAAAAACCAATGAGCTGGGCTCAATTTTGATAAAGTACCAATTTTTATTTTTATTGGTGAAGACTATTTTTTTCAATTCAACTCTATATGATTCGAAGAAAATGCTAAGACTTATAATCTAGTAAATATCTAATTTATCTTCCATGTAATTTTGTGCAATCTCTTAATTCACTAATTTCAAAATTCTCTACACCACTTAATATTTAATAGCTTAGATGAATAGAAAAAAATATTGGGTAAATTGTCTTTTACTTAATTACCATTTTATCCTCCTCTACTCAAAAAATTACCTACTTCTATTTTTTAACAAAGTTATAAATTAATTTTTTTCCATTTAAATTAACAGAATATGTTTAGAAATAAATGTAATTAAATTTTTAATCCAATTTTAGATAAAATAGACGAAATTATCCTTTTATTTTAATTTTAATTTATTTTTTTATCATAAGTATTTTTAAGAAAATAAATTAAAATTAAAATAAATGGGTAATTTTGTCAATTTCATCCCAAAATTGATGAACTTTTTTAATTTCATCAATATTTCAGCATATATCTTTAATTTAAATTGAAGAAATTATTTTATCACGTTGTTCAAAAGTAGAAACAGGTAAAGTGTAATTTTTTTTAAGTCGATGAGAGTAAAGAAATAATTAGACAAAATAAAAGGCAATTTACCTTAAAATATTTGGGAACAAAATTCTTGCTTAAAAATAATATGTTTTAAATTAGTTCTTAATATTTAATATTAATGGCATTAATCCCATTTATATATAATATTCACATTTAATTACACAACAATTTATGAAGAGATCACTTAGTTGGAAAATTATATTTTTGGTCTCTGAGATTGATCAAATTGTACGTTTCATCCCTCGCGATCTATATTTATTTTTTATAAAATTAAAATATTATTAATGATTTTAGACAGAAAATTGTCAATTCTTCTAAACTTAAGACGTGGTTCCCTAACAACAATTCAGTATTTTCTCGTTCATTAACAACGATTTTAATAATTCTCTAGGATTAAAACAAATGTGAAATTTGAACGATCAAATGTGCAATTGGGCTTGTGTTACTTATTTTTTAGAATGATAAATAATTAATTTAAACCCTAATTAATACTATCTTTTTCTCATATCACGTTCATTTTTTTATTTTTCGGTTCATTAAAATCTTGTCATGAGCCTCCTCACGGGAAACAAGCAATGCATCATGATCAAGAAAACAATTTGACCTAATTAATGTGATCTTGGTTGGACATTAGACCCAACCTTGGTTTTCTAACCTTTAATTATATATACACACATATATAGAATTATATATTGTTTTATTATATAGAGATTGTGAAATATGAGTTTTAGATGTATTTATAGAGTTTGTTTTATTATTTATAGTGTATGCAATTTACTTATTACAATAATTTTTTTTAAAAATTTAAAATTTAATTTTTCACGTAAAAAATTACCTAATCTTTAATTTTAGGAAAAAATACCAAATAGTTTAGTTAAATCAACAAATCTACAAAATAGTTCATAATCAATTTTTTTTATTTGCACCAAATAGTCCCATTAAAAATACTGGATTGCACCAAATACTCCTAAATATTGTAAAGTGACGATTTTACCCTTTTTTACTTTACTGTATGTTCATCACCCTCACAATGTTGTCCTGCTTTAGGCTTCTTTCTCTCTCTCGATCATTTTCCTCTTCTCCTCTTCTTTTTGTGTCTTCTTCTTTCACCACTGTCTCTTTTCCACCGCCATCGTCATCTCCATTTTCATCTCCATTTCCATCGTCGTCGTGTTCTTTTCTTGTCGTCTCTACTAGCCTTGTCGTCGTCTCCAGCCTCCACGGGCAGTGGCTCTCCATTTCCAATGAGCAGTGACTCTCCTTTGCTCTCTGTTTTTTATCCTCTCCATCGCCGACTAGCAGGAGGAGGTAAGAACACACACTTTCTCTCTCTCTCCCCTCTGTTTCATTCCAATTTCAGAAATCAAAATTAGGGCTTTCGATTCAGGGTTCGTTAACAAATGATTTGGTTTGTTTGAATGGAATTTAGGGTTCGTTAACTAATGATTTGGTTTGTTTGAATGGAATTTTGCCCTTCCTGTGTCTTTTTCCCCCCCCCTTCCTTTTTCACTCCCAAGTTCTCACCTAATACGACGATGAAAAAGTTCAGCGGTGACAAAGACAGTTGGCGAGGGTTCAACAGCGATGGTAATGGTAGACAGAGACATGGTGGCGAGACGGTTGGAGGTGGCCAGATTGGACCTCGTTCTGGCCAGTATACATGGACGACGATGAGCAATTGTTGATGCATCGGTGTCAGATCAAAACCCTAAAACGAGCTGAAGACGATCGAAATGCAATGAAATGGTGATAAGGGGAAATTTGAAGGCTGAGATGCTGAATTTCTTCATAATTTGGTGGGGGAAACGATTCAATTAAATGATTGTTATGAGACTGTGGAAGAGATGATTGTTATGAGACTGTGGAAGAGACGAAGCTTCGATTCACAATTTTCTTCGATTTCATTTGATTCTTGTTGGTGGTGGAATGAGGAATGGCAGAGGAAGTCAAGGAAGTTTGAATTTGGATCGCGATTTTGTATTGATTTGATTGATTAAGATGGTATTTTTTAGGACTTGTATTGATTTATTTGGATTGTGTTGGATTGATTTGGTTGATTTGAATGAAATTTGGGGTTCATTTGGTTGAATTAATTTGGTTTGTATCGATAAAAATCAAACATGTGAATGTATGATTGAGGAATTATCAATTTGAATTAAAAAATTGGAATGTAACACGAATGTAGGTTAGATGAATTATCAATTTGATTAAAAGAATTGGAATGTAGCATGATCTGAGATTGTATTGAATGTAACACGATCTAAAATTGTGATGAATATACTACGACATTCATGTTGAATATAACACGAGAGGTAAAATTGTCACAAAAGGGTAAAAGAATTATTTTGTAATATGTTTTTTAAAAAAATATATTTGGTAATTTTGTCCTTATGAAGATTTGTTGGTAACTGCCCCTTAATTATATATATACACATATATAGAATCATATATTGTTTTATTATATAGAGATTGTGAAATATGAGTTTAGATGTATTTATAGTCAATTGCTAAGTAATTTTTTCAGAAATTTGATTTCTTTTATTTTAATTTTAATTTTTTTATTTTCAATAGTAACTTTGGACTTCTGAAAAAATAATTGTAGTTCATGGATTGCATGAACTAAAATTTTAATTTCGTGAATTGTTTAAAAAAAAAAAAAAAAATCTATCTATAAACACTAACCGATCTATTTAGTGAGCAACTGAAATTTTTTAAAATTTTATCTTTTACTCCTCCATTTTTAGAAAGAAATAAATCTTTAAATTTTTACATTAATCTACCAGAATTATAAAATATCTAATAAAGTTTCTTTTAAAAAAACAGCCACATAAACCAATTTTCTGGATCTCTCACTGTTTTCAAAAAACAATTGGAGAATTTTAATTTTTTTTTCTCTCTAAAAATAAATACAATTTGTAATTATATATTACCTTTAAAAAGTTGGCTAACATTTATATTTGGGGGGTGGGGGAATAGAAAATGCAGTTGATAATGTTAAAAATTAATATTATACTTTGATTTATACCTAAAATAAGGTCAAATTAAATATTTTATTTTTCAAAAAAAAAAAAATTGATGAAGGGCTGTCGGTGGATTCTTTATGTCTCTCGTGATTTTAGTGGTGGATATATTTTCTAAATTTAATAATTATTATTAATAATGTAGTGGTTGATTTTAGAGGTAAAAGAAAGGGAAATATATTTAATTTATATATATATATAATATTAATGGAGTTTTTATTGTTTAGTCATGAGAATATAGTACAATCTTAAAAAAATCTTGCTAAGGTTTCTTTTTTCTTTTTTGCTATTTATATAAAATCACTATATATATTAAACACCGAATATTTTAATTATACTTCTTTGCACCAAAAATAAAAAATACCTAACCTAGTTTTTAAAAATAACTCCTTTTCCCTTGAAATTTATCTAAAATGGTGTCGAAAACGTGGTTCAATTACCCCGTCGCTAAAATCATAGGTCTACGCAAACCCTATTTGCGTAGACCCATAAGTCCAGCAAGACTACGGGTGCTCGGACTTACGGGTCCGAGCACCGTGATTTTATGCAAATCTGTAAGTCCGCACAGAACCAGTTGTCAAGGATATGTATAATTTTCTTTTTTCTCGCAATATAGTTTGTTGTACTTTATGACATGACATATTTTGCAAACAGTTGCAATCACTTTCTAATTGATAATAGTGCAACTTACGTGTTTGATTTGAGCCCTTGCAATTACAATAGGTTTGTGAGGCCATGGAATTGGAATAAGAATTGGTATAGCACTGTCGTGATGTTGAAAGAGGAGTAGAGGTTCGAAAGCGGTATAAAAGCTCCAGAGATAAGTACCATATGTTTGTTTATAAATTGTTTTGTGTCAATTTATAGGTTACTATTTACATCACTTACCAAAAGGATGAAGTGGATAAACACGATGAAGACATCGCATGTTTTAGTTGGAGATATTGTGAAATTCCACATCGAAATATTAAAAAAAATTATCTAATATATAAAATACAATATGCGCGATTATTAATATTTTGTCCTTGAGTGTTTTCGGCCACATAAATTTAGTTCAAAAAGTATTGGATGAGTGGATTGCATTGAAAATACAATTAATATATATAAAGACGTTCGGGCTAATGAATAATGGCATGCCATTATTGGCATCATGAGATCTCTCTTTCTTTGGTTTCTCCTACCTAGTAGTTGTGGGGGACAACCTCATATGTATCTCAAAAATCTCCCACATGTGGTGGGGATATGGGTGTAAGTTAATGATTGATTAAGGTGGCGTTTGGTTAGGCCCCGTTTGGTAACCGTTTCTATTTCAAAAAATTTCATCCCATTCCCAGATTTTTAGGAATTCTATTTGGGAATAGCGTTTGGTAATTTTGATTTCCGTTTCCATTTCATTCGCATTTGATAATTGTGCTCACTTTTTTTTAAGAAATGAAAAAAAAAAAAAAATTGTTTCTCATTATTCCTATTTCATTCCCAAAACACATGATCACTGTTCATCCGTCGGCTGACCACCGTCCGTCGTCGTCTGCAGCCGCCAACCACCGTCCGCCGCCATCTTCGGCGACCGTCACCGGTCACTATCCGCCCGGAAATTTTTCGGCCACTTCCGGCCACTGTCACCCACCCGCCACTGCTATCCGGCCATCGCCAGCGCCGGCGCCATTGCCTTCCAGCCGTCGCCGGTGGGCGCCGGCCGGCCGGCAACGGAGCCACCGCCGTCAAGCCAAAACAGAAAAAAAAAAAAAAAAAAAATTTATCGTTATCAAACGCGATTCTACTCCCAAGAAGAAAATAAAATTTTCATCTCATCCCATTCCATCCCATTCTCATCCCACTGCTAGAATGAAAATAAAAACGGTTACCAAACGCCACCTTAGTGTTTCTGGTTTTTTGTTTCTACTTCTAATAAATTAGGATGGATAGGATAGGAATTATGTTTCCGCTATGAAATATTCTGGAAATAAAAATATATTTGATAACGAGTAACGATTATTATCCTAAAATTATTTATTTTAATTTATGAGAACATAAATAAGAAACACTTTTAGTTGTATGGTGACCAAAGGGGTGGTTGCTGATAGGATGGTAGTCGGAATAGTTTTGTGCGAGTGAATAGGAATCAACATTTTTTTATTTCTAAGATTTTTAAGGAAATCAAGAAATAGACTCAAATTTTTTAGAACAAAATTATTTTCACCAAACGCGTTTTCGTACATTAATCTCAAAACTTTGAAAGCGGGAATAGGAATCAGGGAATAGAAATAGTAACCAAACGTGGCCTAACGTTTTTGTTTTTCTATTTCTGCTCTAAATGAAATTTATGTTTTAAAAACAAAAATGCACTCGACAACAACTACTATTTTTATATTGTTTTATAATTATGAGAATAAAATTAAATAAACATGTTTGGTTACAATATTAATTTTTACTTTTAGCTTTTTGCCAATTGCGCAAGACATTATTCATTCAACTCATTTAGTACAATAATTTTTTGAGAAATCTAATAATTATGTTAAAATCACAAATTATTGTACAATAGTAAATTAATTTTGAATTTTTGAAAAAAAATATTGTAGTGTATGGACTACTTAAAAAAAATATTGCAGGGGTGGGGTGGGAGGGAGAGAGGGGAAGGGAGGGAGAGGGAGAGGGAGAGGGAGGTGGCGGGAGAGAGAGAGAGATTAAAAAAAAAAAAAAAAAAAACGTAAAAAGATCATTTTGTCTCTGAGATTTCGTTAGTTTTAACAGAATCTCTAACGAATGGACCATTTAGAAACATTATGATACGTTGAGGGTTTGAAATGAAACGTTTAAATTTAGAGGGAACACTTAAAAATATGTCAATAATTGGAGGGTCTAAATTGTACTTTTTCCTTGGTTAGGCATGTATAAAAGAAGTTTAATATACTATTCGTTTTCTTATGTGATTTTACTTAAATATCCTTACTATTCATGGATAATTACTATTAACCAATTGCCACCTCACAACTTAAAATGAATGAACACTTCATTTTCTACAATTTCACGCGGCCTTCTCTTTTTCCTCTTAAACCCAATTTTATTGACTTTTTTTTTCATCCACAAATGTTACTTTCTATTTCTTCTTACATCCCCATTTTCATCATTTTCGTTACCTCCTTTCACCAAATGACCACCTAACCCTCTCTATCTCTATCTCTATCTATATCTCTATCTCTATCTCGTCTTTCAACAACCCAACAACTATCCACTCTTTAATGTGTCGTCGAGATGGTGTCCGCACAAGCACAAAATGTGAGACTCCATTGTTCCATCTAGAAAGATCGGAAAAGACCCGCCCATTAACCCGCCCATTATCTTGATGTTGTCTCCCCTTGTTTATTTGACACAATTCATTAATTTGTTGTTGCGTAGAAAACAAAATCGCAATTTAACCTTGTTAAGAGCATTGGTGCCACGAGTCTTCAGTGAACTAAACTTGAAGTTGGTAACAATGGGTCGATTGACGTTGGACCCAATTAGCCACTAGAATGATGTCATCTTCTTCCAAAGTGATGGAGTGTTGGAAATTAATCTCTATATCTTGATAGATTTCTGTGTCCTAAATCAACATATCAAATTATCAAAAATTCTTTAACTCATAAGGAAATGTACATGAATCCATGGCGATGAATCGTTGAGGTAAAGGTCTTCCATAAACTAATCACTTGATATTCTTCAATAGATTCTCTCTTTTAGATGAGAAAAAAGATATGAATAGCCGTCTAATTAGTCTCGGAGACCATAACCCTAAGAATCTTTATATATTAAGTTAATTCAGGTCCCATTAACTCTAATTACCTAATATGAGTAATTACACGTTACAAAATCCATACCCATATAATGTTTCTTGTCAGCGAATAGCGCTTTTAAGAAGAAACTATTGTTTTTAATGACAAATTTTTGAAAATCTAGTGATTGAGAAAATTAAGTTCTTAAGTGCCCTATAGATTTTTCCCTCTATGAGAGGGAAAAAGTCTCCTAGTTTTTAAGCTTTGACTTGCATAATGAATTATCATGAGAAATAATCCAAATTGATTATATTAAACTCAAATTTATGCACCATAAATCTTTCTTTTTTTTCTTCTCTAAATCTAAATTGATTACATAATGATCGGCACAACTAAAAATTTAATTAAAATAATCTATTTTTTCAACCAATTTTTTTTTTGTAAAGTTAATTAAGCTATATTTAAGTAAAAAAGTTTATAAATCAATTCACCCAAATTTATAAAATATGATGTGCCTTAATATAAAGAAACAAACATGCCATGAGTTAGTTCTTATCAACTTGTTTTTAGAATTCAGATTTTTTTAATTAATATAACTATTTCAAACACAAATTCAACACTACTTAATATCAACTTAATCAATTTAACCTAATTAATATTAAATAAGTGATTAGAAAATAAAAATAGATTTTTTTTTGTTTATCTCACATCGGTGGTAAAAAGAGTTCGTGTTCATGTCATAAATATGAGAAAAAGTTTCATATCAAGGGTCAACCTTTTGAGTTGAGAAAGGCCTAAGACCATCATACAATGGTAGTAGAACTCACGTTACAATATTTTGGGTCCAATAACCATAGAAGGCGAGACTGGTCGAGGGTTAACTAATCCAAAGGCTTGATGTATGAGTAGAAGATTATTGGGCTTATCCCACATCGAGTATGGAATGGTCTATTGGTGAAATTATAACTGTGAGGAAAAATCTCATATCAAAAGGTAGCTTTTTGAGTTGAGAGAGGTGTAAGACCATCCTACTCTCGTATTAGATTCCGATTTACAACATCGGTTTCGACATCTATGGTCCAATACCACTAAAAGATAGACTAGCCGAGGGTTAGCTGATCCAAAGGTCCAAGACCATCCTTTGCTGCTATTAGAGCCCATGATACAATATCTCTACCCCACTAACAATAGAGGGAAAGACTAGTTGAGGGTTAGTTAATCCAAAGGCCCGATGTGTGACGGAAAGATTGTTGGATTTATTCCACATCAATTATGGAAGTGGAGAGTGGTCAAGTTATAAGTGTGAGGAAAAAAATCATCTCAATGGCTCACTTTTGGGGTTGAGAGAGGTACAAGACCATTCTACACTAATATCACAGCTCGAGTTACAACATCTTTAGTCCAATACCACTAAAGGACAAATTGATCGAGGGTTAGTTGATTCAATGTTCCCATACCATCTTACACTAATATCAGAGCCCATTGTTACAACATCTTAGGCCCAATAGCCATATAAGGAAAGAGTGGTCGAGGATTAGTTAATCCAAAGACCCGATGTGTGAAGAAAAAATTGTTGGGTTTATTCTACATCGATTGTGGAAAAGGATAGTGGTCAAGATATAAATGTGAGGAAAAATCTCACCTTAAGAGCTAACTTTTGGAATTGAGAGAGGTACAAAACCATCTTACATTAGGAGCAGAGGCCAAGTTACAATATCGGTTACAACATCTCTAGCCTAATACCATTGGGGGATATATTGATCGAGGGTTAGCTGATCCAAAAACCACTGATACCATCCTACTTTGGTATCAAATCCAGGGTTACAACATTTCTGGACCAATATCATTAGTAGACTAGTCGAGAGTTAGCTGATCCAAAGATTCAAGACTATCCTACACTAATATCAGAGCCTATGTTATAATACCTCTATCCCACTAACAGTAGAAGTAGAGACTGAGCGAGGGTTAGCTAATCAAAAGACCTGATGTGTGAGGGAAAGATTGTTAAATTTATTATACATCGATTATGGAAGGGGTTAGTGGTCAAATTATAAGTATGAGGAAAAAACTCATTTCAAGAGCTCTCTTTAGGGGTTGAGAAAGACGCAAGATATCGATTACAACACATCTCTAGTCAAATACCACTGAAAGACCGCATGGTCGAGGGTTAGCTGCTCCAAACTTCCAAGACCATCCTACACTAATATTAGACCTCATTGTTACAACATCTTAGGCCCAATAGCCATAGCGGGTGAGACTAGCTGATGATAATTAATCTAAAGGCCCGACGTGTGAGAAAAAGATTGTTGAGTTTATTCCACATCGACTATAAAAGGGGCTAGTGGTCAAGATATAAATATGAGAAAAAATCTCATCTCAAGAGTTAACCCGGGAAGGTGAGAGAGGCATAAGACCATCATACATTAATATCAAAGTCTAAGTTATAACATCGATTACAACATCTCTTGCCCAATATTATTGAAGGACAAAATGGTCGAAGGTTATTTGATCCAAATGCCAGATGTGTGAGAGGAAGATTGTTTTCCTACATCGATTGTGAAAGAGATTAAGAGTCAAGTTATAAGTGTGAAGAAAAAGTTTATTTTAAAAGTTAACTTTTGGGGTTAAAGAGAGACAAACTCATCCTACACCATAATATCGTTAAGTGTGAAGAAATATTAAATTCAAGGGATAATTAACCATTAGTCCCAAATAAAAAATCTAATTTTAAAAAAATCTCGCTTAAGACATAAGTTTTGATTTAGTCCCTTAAGATGAGTTTTGCTTGAATTTTAGTCTCGCATGTGCAAATATTGCAGGGATTGTAGATAAAATTTTGGTGAGTAAATTCATATTATAGTGAAGATTAGTTAAATATAACTAATATTAGTTACAATTTAATAATTATTATATATTACATATATTTGTATATTTTTTGTTACGTGTACTTATGTAATATTAGTTACACGATACAAATTACATGTATTTGTGTAATATTTGTGATATTTAACAAATATTACACACAGAAATTGGTTTAATATTAGTTATATGTATTTGTGTACATTTAATTAAATGTATTTTGTGTAATTTTTGTTACATCTAACAAATTTTTACACATAAATTAGTTATATATTATAAAACACAGTAATATTTGTTACATCTAATAAAAATTTATATACAAAATAATTACATATAACTGCGCATGTGCATATGCGTGTATCGGGTTTCCGCATTTTTTAAATAAGCGGAACTAAAACACGAATTACTTCCGCCTCTGGGATTTTTTTAAAATAAAAGATAAAACAAAGGACATACCACTGAATGGCCCTAAATTCAAGGACAATTTAACACACACACACACACACATATATATATATATATTTGTGATAATGACCTTTTTGGTCCCTTAGAAATATAGTCGGCGTTCAATTGATCTCTCGCATTTGAAAATAGACACATTTGGTACCTGACATTTTATTTCGTTTCAAATTGACCCCTCAGTTAAGTTTTCTGTTAATTACTGTTAAATTATATTTATACCCTTTAAAATTTTTAATTGGAATCATTTTATTTTCCATCTAAAATTTAAGGACAAATGTGTATTTCGAATACTATTCACCACCTTATTCCCAAATCCAAATGATAGCTACCACCTCCCTCAACACAACACCAACGACCACCACATCACTGATGGACGGCCACCACCCTTGCTTCCTCTTCTATACTTCTACTCCTACAATCAAAAGCCACCGCCACCGTCTCCGCCTCCGGCACCACCACCAATCTATATACCAACAATTAAGGATACTGCTCAACAATAGTTCTTGCAACATCCAGCATTTTCCATGCCAAATCAAGGTCCGATTCATTATCTACTTTAACCAGGTCCTCATTATCTAAATCCAAATGAAAGCTACCACCTCCTTCAAAACAATACCAACGGCCACCACATCACTGATGGACGGCCACCACCCTTGCTTCCTCTTCTACACTTCTACTCCTACGATCAAAAGCCACTGCCACCGCCACCGCCTCCGCCGCCACCACCACCAATCTTTTATATATATACCAACAATTAAGGATACTGCTCAACAATAGTTCTTGCAACATCCAGTATTTTCCATGCTAAATCAAGGTCCGATTTATTATCTACTTCAGTCAGGTTCTCATTATCTATCCAACTGATAGCTACCACCTCCCTCAACACAACACCAACGGCCACCACATCACTGATGGACAACCACTACCTTTGCTTCCTCTTCTATACTTCTACTCCTGCGATCAAAAGCCACCACCACCGCCTCCGCCACCACCACCAATCTTTTATATATACCAACAATTAAGGATGCTGCTCAACAATAGTTCTTGCAACATCTAACATTTTCCATGCCAAATCAAGGTCTGATTCATTATCTACTTCAGCCAAGTCCTCATTATCACTTTCTTCGTCATCTTCTCCTTCATCATTCTCAGCAGCAGTGTCTATATTACATAAGCAGAGAAGTTCAAGATAAGTAAACAAATTGTTGGAGTTATATGTGAATAACACAGAATTATGACATTATATGCATCAATTTTTTGTTGAGAATTAATACAAGTAAAACTTTTTAGAAATCATCAGGAATGGCAACAAAACAATCACTACTTGAACTTGAGGAAAATAAATTGAACATAACTCATTTTATGTAATCAGCTTGTATTGATATCAACTCAAATTTGTGATGTAAGGATCCAAATAGCAAAAAATTGATGTAATTTCTCTACCACACTCAAACAAGATGACGATTTACCGATCATTGTCTTTGAGACTTTCTCTCTACTCTCAAGTCACTCTCCTATTCACTTGAATCACTTCATCTTTGCCGCTACCGATCAACTCCCGCCGAGCCGCCGATGCCGTCTGTGCGAATTTGCCGAGCCATCTTCAGTCTTTCTCACATCGACGCCTTCAACGCCATCTTCATTCTTCCTCCCGCCGCCGTCTCTGCCTTCGCTGATGCCGAGCTTACCTTCGCCGAACAGATCTCTACCTTCGCCGAACAGATCTCCATTCGCCGAAAAGATCTCTCTTCGCAGAACTGATCTGGTACTCTCTCAGATTACACGTAGATTTCTTCCCCCGATTTTCGATTTCTTTTCAGATTAGGAGCTTTTTTTATTATTTTTTTTCTTGCTGGTGCTCATTTTGGCAAGATCAGTGGGATACTAGCTAGCCTCATGACATCCCTCGAGACCTGACCGTTCATCCCCTGAGAGTAGATAGAGAGAGAGAGAGGTTATATATGTGGTGGTGTTGGTTCTCCATTGGTGCGACGGTGGTTGTGGTTAGATCGATGGTGATAGTAGATGGTGTGATGGTAGTGGGCAAAATCCTTACGGACTTGTGAAAGGTGCCAAATTGGGAAGAAAATGGTGTGAAAACAGAAACAATACACTTTAGCTCACTAAGTTTAGAATAATTTATAAATATAACAACAACAACAAAGTCTTTATCCCACTTATATAGGGTCGGCTACATGAATCCATTTGCACCATAGAGATCGATCAAGGGCCATCCCCTACGTCAGGTTTAATGTCGCCAAATCATTTCTAAAAGTCTCGTCCAACGTCTTTTTAGATTTACATCTCCCTCTAATAGTCCCCTAAACATGAACTAAATCACATTTTCTCACTGGTGCTTCTATGGGTCTTCTATACACATATCCAAACCATCGTAAACGATTTTTTCTAATTTTCTCTTCAATGGGTGTTGTTCTTAAATTCTCTCTAATAGTTTCATTCCTAATTTTGTTCATTCTCGTCTTCCCACTCATCCACCGTAGCATTCTCATTTCTGTCACCCAAATTTTCTGGACATGATTCGTTTTTACCTCCCAACATTCTGAATAAAAAAGAAGCGTTGGTTTTATAGCAGTTCTTTAAGTATTAACAGAATCCTACGATTACAAATCACCCTAGCTGCACTTCTCCACTTTAACCAACTTGCCTTAATTCTATGCATAATATCCTCCTCGATTTCATCATTGTTCTGAATCATTGAACCTAAATATCTAAAACGATCATTCTTCGACACCTCCTCGTCTCCAATTTTGACCGAACCACCGTCTCTCCGGGCATTACTAAAATTGCAATACATGTATTTCGTCTTGTTTCTGCTAACCTTCAAATATTTAGACTCTAACGCTTCTTTCCATCTTTCTAACTTAGTATTAAGACATATTCTACTTTTGTCCACTAATGCGATGTCATTCGCAAACAACATACTCCAATCTTGAATATGTTTTGTAAGCTCATCCATCACTAGAACAAAGAGGGAAGGTCTTAAGGATGATTCTTGATGTAAGCCTATATAGGAAATGCACAAGTATCGCTTCCTCCTGTTCGAACATTAGTGACTATATCTCCAAACATATTTTTAATTACCTCGATGTACACATTAGATACATATTTTTTTTCTAGCATTCACCGCAAAACTTCTCTGGGTACCCTATCATAAGCCTTTTTCAGGTTCACAAATACCATATGTAAATTTCTTTTCTTTTCTCTATATTTTTTCATTAATCTCCTAAGTAAATAGATAGTTTTAGTGGTTGATCGACTGGGCAAAAATCCAAATTGGTTATCTTCTATGCTCGTTTCTTATCTTATTCTATATTCTATCACTCTCTCACAAAGTTTCATAGTATGACTCATAAGTTTTATATCCCAATAGTTCGTGCAACTTTGAATATCCCCTTTATTTTTATAGATGGGCACTAAGATACTTTTCCTCTAGTCGTGAGACATTCTCTTAGTTCTCAAAATATCATTAAAAAGTCTAGTCAACCATTTTATCCCAATATCTCCGAAACTTTTTCACACCTCTATAGGGATTTTATCTGACCTTACTACTTTTTTAATTCGCATCTTCCTTAGTACTATTCTAATTTTCGAAGCCCTAATTCTTCTATGAAACCTATAAATCTTATCTGAAGATAAACTAGGCAACTCTAGTCTATATTCCCCAACATCATTCTCATTAAATAAATTATAAAAATAACTTCTCTATCGTTCTATAATCTCCTCATCTTTCACCAGTACTTTTTTATTAGTTTTTTTGATACATCTGACACTTCCAATATCTCTAGTCTTTCATTCACATCGCCTATCAAGTTTAAATATATCTATCTCTCCCTATTTTGTATCTAACTTTTGATATAAATTATCATACGCCCTAAATTTTGATTTTCCTATGTACTTTTCTCGCCCCCGTTTTTGCATGTTTATACTTCTCTAAACTCTCCCGACTTTGATATTTTTACCATTCTTTATAAGCTATTTTCTCTTTTTGAACTTCCTCATTTCACCACCAACTTTTTTTATATCATGATCCTCCTCCTCTACAAATTCCTAAAATTTCTCTTCTCATCTCTCTAATATGATTCGCCATATCAATCCATATTTTGTTCACATCCTTGTGTCTCTTCCATAACTCATCATTACTAATTTTATCCTTAAACAACTCCATATTTTCATCTCGTAAATCTCTCCAACGTATCCTTGCATGCCTACTTATCTTATACTCCTGTTTCGACCCTTGAAACTTGATATTAGTAACCATTAGTCTATGCTAGGTAACAATACTCTTTCTGGGTATGAATTTACAGTCTTTACATATTAAACAATTACTCGCCCTAGTAAGGACAAATCTATCTAGCTATTCCTCTGACCACTCTTAAATGTGATAAAGTATTCATCCATTTTCCTGAAGCATGTATTCAGAAGAACTAAATCATACGCCATTGCAAAATCTAAAATCATTTCACCCATTGCATTTTTCTCCCCAAATCCATAATCACCATGTACTTTCTCGAAAGTTCTCATTTCCTTCCCGACATGTCCATTCAAGTCTCCTTTAATAAATATTTTTTCTTGGTTAGGTATACTTTGAACAACTTCATCCATCTTCTTTCAAAATTTTCGTATAATATTTTCTTACAATCTAACTTGGGGAGCGTACACACTAATAACATTAATCAACTCCCCTCCAATCACCAACTTTATAACCATCATCTTATCGTCAATTCTCCTAATATCAATAACGCTATCCTTTAAATCCTTATCTACCATGATGCTCACCTCATTCCTATATTTGTCCTTCCCCGTATACCATAATTTTTATCCCGTACTCTCAATTTCTCTAGACCTTTCTCCAACCCATTTAGTTTCCTATAAGCATAGAATATTAATCCTCACCATACACATCACATCCACAAATTCTCAAGTCTTACCTGTCAGCGTTCCTATATTCTAGGTTGCCAACCTAAGTCTATTCTCATGGACTAATTTCTTTATCCGCACCTGTCCACTATAATGCAGTAACCCTCGTTCATTTGACATCGTATTTGGGCGACGCCCTAGTCCACTCTAACCCATTATTCACTACATCCGGGCGGTGGAAATGTAGCGCATCTCTAGTAGGAAACGCCTCAATATTTAATATCTTTGGATTCATGTCATAAAAGTTCTAACAAAATTTTTCGTTGGCTGTCAGCTACCTAACTTAACCCTTCTCCTTTATCCCGACTTGGGACCGGCTGTGTATAAGGAATAAAACATTGAATCTCACAGGCAGAGTTTTTAGAATAATTTACAAATAGATCTATTAAATTAGTTAAAGTAAAAAGACAAAATTACCCTTATTTTTTAATAAGAAATGACCAAAATACCTTTACTTTCACGTTGACCGTTAAAGTTGACCTAACAGAAAGACCAATTTGAAACAAAAATAAAATATCAAGTTACCAAATGTGTTTATTTTCAAATATGTGGGATTAATTGAGCACTGATGATATTTGTGAGGGGCCAAAAAAATCATTATCCTTATATTTTTCTTTGGAAGTGTTTTATGCCCCTCTAATCTCTGTTCAGGAATTTGGTCGCATAAATTACATGGGTGGGTTCAAAACCTGGGCTTAATGGGCTTTTGCATAGGAGGAGTCATTGATTTGACCCAGGAGGCCTCTAGGCACACAAGTCAAAACACACACCAAAAAAAGGAAAAAAAAAAAATTGACTAAAAATGCGGTGAGCGTGGATCGAACACGCGACCTTCAGATCTTCAGTCTGACGCTCTCCCAACTGAGCTATCCCCGCTTCTTGGTTATCGCTCTTAGTTTATATTAGATGTATACGTGTTTATCTTTGGAGGCGGTGCTAATAATTTATTTATTCTTTCACTGAAAAATAATTTGAGATTCTTCCTGTTTGAAAATACTGCATCGATTTTAAATTTTATAAGTATAAAAAAAAATAGTTCATATATATAAAACTTTGAGGATACAAAATATATTTAAATTTAACTTATTTGAAAGTGGAGTGTGAAATTTTAAATTTTGCCATTTTCGTGAACCAGCATAGGCAATCTAAATGGTACGATCCCTCCGTCACCCCAGATTAAAATGGATGATCTTGTGGTTCTTGGTCTGTGAAAATGCGTTGAGATTCAATCAAATAAGTGATTTTTGTGTTTGAATGTCTTGGGTTCTCTATCATCAATAGGTGTGGATAACATAAATTTTTTCCCCCGATTCCTTCTAGTCGAGTATCTCGGTTTGTCATTGTGGAAGCACTTATGGCTCTTCTCTTGTCCATCTATTCCATTCCCAGGGGCAACAATAATGCACTTCATTGATTTCTCCTACTACCCACCTATCCGTTTGCCTTGAACCTTTAAATGGAAATTTCCCTCCAAATATTCATCTCTTCATATAAGTCATTGAGTGGGTTGAATGGTGTAGAAAAGTTTAAATTAGTGGGCTGAGAGGTTGCACAAGTTCAATCTCAAACTGTTTTTTTTTTTTTATTAGATTACTGCTAAAATGTCTTATCATCCTAATCCTGATTTCTTAATAAATCGACTAGAAAAAAAGTTAGTTTGTATTTTTTTGGGGGGGCTATAAACCAATGGCATCCGCGTTAAGTTTATACATTTTGTTTTAAAATGTAGTAATATTATAAGTACTATTTTAAAATTGAATTGTTTTGTATGCCAACTAGGACAATAAATAAATTTTAAATTTTATTTTTTAGCGAGATTGAATAGAATAATAAACATAGAAAAATTGGTAATTCTAAAAAACGCAAATAAATGCTTGCTAATAAATTTATTAAAGCGAACATTCACTAATTTAGTTATATTTTGTTGAGTTGGTAGATTGATTTAGTGAATGTTAACCGAATCAATTACCCTCAGTAAATATGATTTATTTTAGTAAACATTTACTAAGTAATTTTTTTTAACTAAAAAATAATCAATATAGATATCAAAATGAAGGTGATGAAATATATATTAGAATAATATAATATTTATGAATTTAATCTATTGTGAACATTTATATATTTTTTTTTCATAATTAGTGGATTATTTAAAACAAATAAAATGAATAACAATTATTGAATATAATTTAAAAAGCACAGATATTTGTTGGAGGGTCGTTGTATACGCATCAGAGACTGACATGTGAGAGACACGGTGAGATACGTATTCGAGTATCTTGAAGTTGAAATTCAAAATTTCGGGTTGAACAATTCGGGAATACCGGTAGAATAGGCGCGGGTAAAATTTAATATTTTAAAAAATATGTGGGGTGATAAATGTAAATAAAATTAAAGGGCAACCAATGTAAATATAAAAAACTACTCCTACTAATAAGCGCCTTTTTTTCCAATCCTCATTTGTAGAGGTCAGATAGCAAGTTTTCATACCCTAGCCCTAAGTTCAGCAGGCCAGTCGGGAGCCTCGACGCCGTTCACGCCCGTCGACCGTCCAGATCTCGTCGTCTACTCGCCGGGGACCCGCGGTTCGTTCGCACTTTGCTGTGATTCCTTCGCACTTTGCCGTGGTTCGTTCACGCGCGTCAACTGTCTAGATCTCGTCGCCGACTCACGGTGGACCCGTGGCTCGTTCGCACTTCTCCATCGCCTTCGCCTTTGCCTTCGACCGTTATCCGGCAGATCTGCTATCCGTCTTCACCTCCTTGTAGTTTCTGTACATGTATGTTTTGCTTTTTTGGTTAATTTTCTATCCGCTCAGATATCATCTCCATTCAAGTTTTTCATGCCAAATTTTAATTTTCTGCCAAATTCAATTTTATGCAATTTTATTATTTGTTACTCACGCAATTCCATAACTTAAAATTGTTGAACTATTTGTCAATTAAAATGCTAAATGTTTGTCCCTAATATTTTTGATAATTATTGTTTTTATTGTTCTGGGAAATGAGTAATTTGGAGGGTTCTAATCTCAGTGAATAGGAATTTTATTGTTTTTATGTAATAATTGATTTATGAAATTTCTTAGTGATAGAAATAATATGTGTTACAGAAATAATACGAGTAATAACAAATAAGTACAGGGAATCAAGGGATAGGGATAGAAAGGTAAAGAAGTATAGGGAATCCGACCGGCAAGGGAGGTTGCCTGCTACTCTTTCGCTGGACAGTGGGATGAATGCTGTTAAATGACTTTCTAGAGTGGTAAGGAAAGTTACACGGATAAGGGATTCAATGGGGGCAAGGGTAGCCACACGGATAAGGGATTCAATTGGGGGGATGTTGACGTGTGCAACAGGCCCTGTGTGTGTTCGTTGCATTTCTGTATCCCTGTTGTGCCCGTGTTTGCTGATTTTTTAAAATTGGCCGTATCCCGTGTTGTCCATATCTGCGCTTTCTAGGATATAATTTAAGAAGCATTAATTAGGTACTTATGGAGAGAGAATATGGGATACAATTTATTAATTAACTCTCTCGGTAAAAGAAGTCTAATATTAACACAATTTAGGGAAAAATAACCCTCTAAAATTTTGCGGCCAGCCAAGGGGTCGAGGCACCCCTCCTATGGTTAATGCTTTGTATTCATTTCGTTTAACCTAGTGAGATCCTAAATTCCCATTTTTAGTTTTTTTATTTGTAAGGAATTTGGAATAAGAATTTAAGATAAAGTTTATGGTTGACGAACTAAAATGCTCTATTCAAAATACTTTTTGAGACAGTGTCTGAATATTGTAGGTCTTGTTTGAAGATTTGTTCTATAGATACACAATAAGCGTTTTTTACTGCAATATTCACCCAGTTGATTCTACATTAGCATCTTGACTCCGAAGTGCATTTGCTGTTTGAGGATATGATAATGGATTTTAAAGTAGTTGTTTATAAACAAATAAAAAATAAGCAGCGAAGCGCGTTTGCTGGAATCCACTTTCTGCTTGTTTTTACTTGAAGGCTCGCATTAATGGTGCCAAAACAATGAAATCCGGTTTACTTTATGTTTTTGGCAACAACTTTGGAAGTTTTCGGTGATCATTTAAATTAAAAAGATACGATAATTTTTTTAAACCTGACAATTAACACGTGCTGGAAATTAGTGTTGAAAAGATAACAAGTTGGGTGAACATTGAATTAATGTTATCCTCATATATAGAAATTTTAATTAATGCGTTACTATCTATGGTTTCATTGTGCAGATTAGTCCGGGATCCGCATATGTGAAATGGCGGAACAGAGGAATGGAAACGCTTCAGGTGGGGGGAATGCTTACGCCATTGATTTGAGTACCTTCTCCAGGCGATTGAAGGCCCTCTACTCAAACTGGCGTGAACACAAGGACGCACTATGGGGTTCTTCCGATGCCCTAGCAATAGCTACGCCTCCAGCTTCAGAAGATCTCCGTTACTTGAAATCATCGGCACTTAACATCTGGTTGCTTGGCTATGAATTCCCGGAGACGATCATGGTCTTCACGAGCAAACAGATCCATTTCTTGTGTAGCCAAAAGAAGGTGTCGCTGCTTGATGTTGTCAAAGGGCCTGCAAAGGAGGCTGTCGACGTAGAAGTTGTGATGCATGTCAAGGCTAAAAATGACGATGGAACTACTCAAATGGAAGCCATATTTCGTGCTATTCGTGCTCAGGCGAAGTCAGAAGGCCGAGATTCACCTGTTGTGGGGAACATAGCGAGAGAGGCTCCTGAGGGGAGTCTTTTGGAGACGTGGGCTGAAAAATTATCAAACTCGGGGCTCCAACTTAATGATATAACAAATGGGTTGTCTGATTTGTTTGCTGTGAAGGATCAGAGTGAGCTCACGAATGTAAAGAAAGCTGCTTATTTGACGGCATCTGCAATGAAGAATTTTGTGGTGCCGAAGCTCGAGAAGGTAATTGATGAGGAAAAGAAGGTGACACATTCCTCATTGATGGACGATACTGAGAAAGCCATTCTGGAGCCAACGAAAATAAAAGTCAAACTCAAGGCAGAAAATGTTGATATCTGTTACCCGCCCATTTTTCAGAGCGGTGGAGAGTTTGATCTCCGACCTGTTGCGTCTAGTAATGACGAGAATCTCCACTATGACTCAGCGAGTGTGATTATTTGCGCTGTTGGGTCAAGGTATAACAGCTATTGTTCAAATATTGCACGGACATTTTTGATTGATTCGAATTCGATGCAGAGCAAGGCTTATGAAGTTCTTCTCAAGGCTCATGAAGGTGCAATAGCTGCGTTGAAGCCTGGGAACAAGGTATGTGATGTGTATCAAGCGGCTGTTTCGATTGTAGAAAAGGATGCTCCCGAATTGGTTGCTAATTTGACGAAATCGGCCGGGACCGGCATCGGTCTCGAATTTCGTGAGTCGGGGTATAGTCTAAACGCAAAGAATGATCGGGTTTTGAAAGCGGGAATGGTTTTCAATGTTTCTCTCGGTTTTCACAATTTGCACACACAGACTAGTAATCCGAAGAGTCAGAACTTCTCGCTTTTGCTTGCGGATACTGTTATTTTGACTAGTAGCGGCCAGGATATAGCAACTGGGCTGTGCTCTAAAGCGGTGAAGGACGTGGCGTATTCCTTTAATGAAGACGAGGAGGAGGAGGAAGAGCGGCCGAAAGCAAAGGCGGTACCGAACGGGACGGAGGCATTGTACTCGAAGGCCACGCTGAGGTCGGACAATCAGGAAATGTCAAAGGAGGAGATGAGGAGGATGCACCAGGCGGAACTTGCCCGCCAGAAGAATGAGGAGACCGCCCGCCGGCTTGCAGGAGGCGGCTCCGGCTCTGGCGATAATCGGGCTTCCGTCAAAGCGTCCAGCGAGCTCGTCGCGTACAAGAATGTGAACGATCTCCCTCCCCCTAGAGAGTTAATGATTCAGGTTGATCAGAAGAACGAGGCCATACTCCTCCCAATTCACGGAAGCATGATCCCTTTCCATGTGGCCACGGTCAAGACCGTGTCCAGTCAGCAGGACACAAATCGAAACTGTTACATCAGGATCATTTTCAACGTTCCCGGAACGCCCTTTGCTTCTCATGATTCAAACTCATTGAAAAACCCGGGCGCTATTTTCTTGAAGGAGGTCTCGTTTCGGTCCAAGGACCCGAGGCACATAAGCGAAGTGGTGCAGCTGATCAAGACCCTAAGGCGGAACGTTATGGCGAGGGAGTCTGAAAGAGCGGAGAGAGCGACATTGGTGTCTCAGGAGAAGCTTGTTCTTGCGGGCAACAAATTCAAGCCCATGAAGCTGTCTGATCTCTGGATTCGACCCTCTTTTGGTGGACGTGCTAGGAAGCTTATGGGTACGCTCGAGGCTCATGTTAATGGCTTCCGTTATTCGACTTCAAGGCAAGATGAACGGGTAGACGTTATGTATGCCAATATAAAGCATGCCTTTTTCCAGCCGGCAGAGAAGGAAATGATCACCCTCCTCCACTTTCATCTCCACAACCACATCATGGTTGGAAACAAGAAGACCAAGGATGTTCAATTCTACGTCGAGGTTATGGATGTTGTCCAAACGCTCGGCGGCGGCAAGAGATCGGCTTATGACCCGGACGAGATCGAGGAGGAACAAAGGGAGAGAGAGAGGAAGAACAAGATAAACATGGAGTTTCAGAATTTCGTGAACCGGGTTCACGATCTCTGGGGACAATCCCAATTCAAGGGTCTCGATCTGGAATTTGACCAGCCATTGCGAGAGCTAGGGTTTCATGGAGTGCCTTACAAAGCTTCTGCTTTCATTGTTCCGACCTCGAGCTGTTTGGTGGAGCTGATTGAGACGCCGTTCCTCGTCATTACGCTGGCCGAGATTGAGATCGTGAATCTTGAGAGGGTCGGGCTCGGGCAGAAGAATTTTGACATGGCGATCGTTTTCAAGGACTTCAAGCGTGATGTTCTTCGCATCGATTCAATACCGTCTTCATCGCTCGATGGAATTAAAGAGTGGCTTGATACCACCGATCTGAAGTACTATGAGAGCAGGCTGAATCTCAATTGGAGGCCGATTTTGAAGACCATCACTGATGATCCGCAACGGTTTATCGAGGACGGCGGGTGGGAGTTTTTGAATTTGGAGGCAAGCGATTCGGATTCAGACAACTCAGTGGAGTCAGACCAGGGTTACGAACCGTCGGATGCCGAACCGGAGTCAGATTCGGAGGATGAGGCTTCGGACAGTGAGTCGCTGGTGGAGTCGGAGGAGGAGGAAGAGGAGGATTCGGAGGTGGAGTCGGAGGAGGAGAAGGGGAAGACGTGGGAGGAGTTAGAGAGAGAAGCGAGCAATGCGGATAGAGAGAAGGGGGACGAGTCGGATAGTGAGGAGGAGAGGAGGAGGAGGAAGATGAAGGCTTTCGGCAAGTCTAGGGCACCCCCGAGTAGCGCTATGCCCAAGAGGACTAAGTTTAGGTAGAGGGGAGGAGAACTGGTCTTTCTTTTGGGGGTTCTCTATTTAGCAAATGTTATGAAGCAGAAGCTACTCTCTCTCTCGCTCTGTTTTCTTTAGTTATTTCGACATTGGGCAGTGTTTGGTTACGCGGAATTGGAATCTCGAATCTAATTTCGAGATTTGAATTCTGTGTGATACCAAACACTGCCTTAGGGTTCTCTCTCTCTCTCTCTGTTTTGGTCTGTGTTTTGGGGAGTCGTCAGGATGAGTAGCTAGCACATTTTGCCTGTAAATTGTTGGATTTAGATGTATCAGAACTTGCATTACTGTTTTTAAAGTTGGATGTGAATGTTGAAGTTACTGCAAGTATGGAATGTTTTTTTTCTTGGGGTGGGGGGTGGGGTAGGGGACACAAATGATTAGAATGGCTTGTGCACTTTATGTGGTTGGATGTTATTTTTTCTTTGGTGGTTCAGAATATTAATAAACAAGCAAATTGGTCAAAGGCATTCTCGTCCATTTCTTCAAAAAAAAATATCTTGAAAATTAGTGGCTTTTTGAGAAATGTGAGTGTGTAATCTCCTTCAGCTCCTCTCTTGGCTATAATATCCGCACAACGGTTGGTCTCCTTGGGGGCAAATTACAGAGTATAATTGTTCAAGACAAGAAGTCTCTTGCAGTTTTCGTTCAGGACTATGTATCTATGTTCTTCAGGGCATGTATTTTGGATAAGGGTAACCGCGTCTGTTGAGTCTATTTCAACCATCATCTTGGGATTTTGGTTTCCATGGATATCCCTTTTAGATCCGCTTCTAAAGTTGTACAATCTGCCAAGCATCCATAGAACCCTATTTTTCAGACATCGAGGTTGTCTCTTAGCAACCCACTAAAATCTCCTTTACTCGAATTTTCTTCTGCACTTCTGTCTATATTCAGCTTCGAGAAACCTGCAAGAGAAGGTGACCAAGTTAGTCCCAACGCATTTAGGTCATTTAGGCAATTTGGTTCTAGGAAGGATTTAAAGAGATCACGATTGTAATTTCCAATCCTAACTATCGTAACAGATGGTGGATTACGAATCCTTTGATAACCTCTGTATTCCCATCTTTTCAAACTTTCCAAATATTAGCTACAAACAAAAAAAAGTCATTTCTGGAAACACTTCCCTTAAGATTCATCATGATCAAGTTCCAAATGTCTTGGTAGAATGAAGGGTATGTGAAATTCGCACATCCATTTTGTTTCCAAATCACCTTGGCTTTTGGGCAGGTTCTAATAGCATGCTCGATACTTTCATTTGCCCCCACGCATCTTTGACATATACTCAAAGCATCATCACATCTAAGTGGCTCTAAATATATTGGTTACCAACCTTTTCTCAAATATGGTCCAAAGTAAAAATTTAACATTTTGGGGAATTTTAAGTCTCCATATCTTGCTTCGTTTGCTCAGGGTACCATTGTCATTATTATTATTACTATTATCCACAAGGGCATAGGCAATTTTAATAGAGAATAATCTCTTATTATCCATATGTGGTTGGATGTTATGAAGGGTGGTTTGGATGGATTGAAGAAGTAGACCATGTTTTGGGTTATTTAAAATCTCTTGATCGAATTATATTTTATTCTCTTTGTTCAAGTTTAAGTGTTAGTTATATTTTTCGTTAAAGTTAACTATTAAATTTCAAAAAGTAAATTAATACACGGTTAAAAAAGTCACATGCATGATTACAACGAGAATAAACCGTTGCACCCCAATGGCTTTCCGTCTCACCTCACCTGCCTTATCTTGGCCCCTACGCCAAAGTCTTCTCTTGATTTCGTGCAGTGCTCATGAAACCCAATCCTAGCACAACGTCTAGGATTGCCTTGTGACTTGTGCCAATGCCTCCAATGTCTACCGACATTGCCCAACAACGTCCATTTTGCCAACGCTTTGTCGAGCACCTCGTTCAAATGCCACCCAATGCCTTCTTGTATTGCTCAACGAAGACCTATTACATGTGCCGGTGCATATTGACGCTTGTTACCTCGACCCCGTAACAAGATCTTGACCAATGTCATGCCTCGCCCATGAGCATTGTTCCTTGCACCGTGCCTAGGATCACCTTAAGCTTAGCTTCCACGATGCCTAATGCCCATCGATTTTGTTCCACGACACGCTTGTTCGTCAATGCGATGCACCTCAACTTCTATAACAAACCGAGATTGTTGGGTAAGCCTTACACTAAGCTTTTTGTCATGTGTAAATCATGCCGTACACCTTATCTTACTGTGCTGATATCCCCGAGCACGAAAGGTTCACAACCATGCCGAGGGTCTTTGAGGGGAGGTGACCCATATAGTACTTTAAATAAAATAATTGAAGCGGCAACAATAGACATCAACATGTTTGAGAAACAATAATAGTGTTGGTTGTCAAAGCTAACACCATTGGCTTAGCCAAATGCACTCATGTCTGTGCCATGCTACCCCAATTTCGTTCCATCGCATCGATTTTTACCAACTCTTGTTCTTGTCCAACATTTGTGCTTACTCGAGTTAACCTCCATGCCTTTTCATATCGATGCCTTAGTAGCGTGTCACATGCACTAAGTCCAATTAGAAAATGCACTATGCTCGTGCCATTTTGTCATTTATGTCTTGGTGCGTGTCGCTAGTATTAAGCCCGGTTAGAAAATACACAAAGTCTGTATTGTTTTCTAATTCCGCATTAGTAGCGGCCAACATGGTTACCTATAAAAAGAAAAATATCTACACACTTATATAAGAGAAAAATCAACTTACCACTCATTTGAATAAGTTAAATTTACAGAGAGTCCTTCGAAATTTTACAGAGAGTCATTTGAAATTCTAAAACAAAATCAACTTGTTCTTAATGCACAATTTTTCAAATTAAAAATAATAATTATTTATCATATCTATATGTTACAATCTATATCTATACCTTTATATAAGTGAATGTTTAGTTTATTATTCATTTGTACTAGTAAAATTATCGAAATGCTCAAAATTTTAAAAAAAATAAATAAATTTAACATTTCCTTTAAGGTACACTTTTTTAAATTTTTAAAGAAAAATTATTTAACATATCTATTTGTTATAAATAATTAAATATATGCATCAACAATATTTTTGTTTAACATATTCATAAGAAAATATACTTCTAAATTTTACTTTTTTAAAAAAAAATAAAAAATGAAGGAAAAACTAGATAGTTTCACTGGGTGTAAATAAAATACTTCAACTATGTGTAGGAGTGAACCTAATTAGGGGGATTTGGATCTTTCTCATTTGTACTAGGTGGTAACGAACTGGAGCAACTGAATCAATTGGATCAAGATCAATATAAAAAACCCATCAATAGCCAACCCCGTATAAACAATTATTAAAAATATGTAACACCATAAATATAAAATACATATATTCAATTTAAAATAATTTTTTTTGGTCAGCAGAATTAAATTTTGACTTTTCAATTGAAATAGTTTTAATCATAAAAAATTATAAATATTTTAATATCTCTACTTTTATTAAAAAAAATAAATTTCAAAATATTATATATTCTAAGTACATAATATGCATGGCATCTTTTGTCACACATGATAATTTTTTTTTTGTTTAAATTATCGTAATAATATATATATATATATATATATATTCAAATATTTTTTATTGTTACTTTAATATTAAAACACCTACCAAAATTGTTCAGGTATATTTACAAACTCTTTATACTTATTATCAAATAGAGATTTTATTTTCTCGATTACCACGTCGGAAATGAAAATTATATAATACCGAGTACAAATATCGACAATTTTATTATCATTTTTTCTTCACAAAACCGTTTTTACTGAAATATTTATACTTTTAAATGCGTTAAATTACTATATTTTGTGTATAGTATAATTTCGATGGGTGTAAATTCAATAATATTTTATATAACGATTCATTGAAATATTGAACAGCATAAATTCAGATATTTTATTTAACATTCCAAAATTTGAACAGCGGTGAGATGATAGGGACAAAGTTAGTCGGCTTCTTCCTTGTACTTCTACCGCTCTACCCCTGCCCCAAGTCTTTCTCCAGTTCTTCCCCACCACCGCGAGAGCGCACTCCGACAGCCCCACCACCGCCTTGTCTCCTCTTCTTTCCCCTCCAGATACCTTTGCGTCGCCTCCCCCAGCACCACGTTAGCCTTCACCGCTGGCGACAACATAGCAACCATCACAATTGCCGCCTCACCTCACTGCCGCCGACAGACGTCTGCAACCACCACCGTATCATCTCCGCCTTCCTCACCCCCTTAATATCTCCCCTCTGGTCATCAATTATGCTTTTCTAACTACTGATACCATATAATTTTCCACATGATTTGTAGTTTTGATATTCTTATGGCTTAGAAATCGTTAATTGATGTGCAGTCGTCTTTAATCTAGGGTTCTTCCTGAAACCTATCATTGTCTGTTCCTCTACATGTCTACGCTTGATATTTCTGCTATATTTTCGTTGATTATCTTATTTTGGTAGCTAAAATTTTATCAGAAAAGGCTAATGTACATGCATGATTCCCTTGAAGTAAATAATTGAGGTGAGAATCTTCACCTCACCATATAGTTTTGCTTATATTGACTAGACTACCGACTGTTGTTGAAGGGAAAAAGATGATGGTGAAGGATATGAAGTTGGATTAGAACTTCGATATCAAAGACCGTTTGTTTGTCTAAATTATCCGACCCTACCCCTTCACCCCCACCCCCTACCCCTTCCCACCTACCCCCTAACCCCCTACCCTACTTGACCCCTACCCCACCCCGCCCGACCCCTACGCGGCTACGCCGTATATCTCTCCATTTGCACATCATTTAGTTTAATTTATATGCTGTTTGATTGGAATAGAAAGCACAAAATCGTTTAATTTTAGACAAATTTTTAGCTATATCTTGCTCCAATTACACAAGAAAAGAGCATTTAAAGTAGAACCGAAAGTGTTCACAAGCCAATTTTAGTGTTCTTAATCTTTACAACCAGCTACCAAGCACTCAACAACTATACAAATTCATAAAAGACTGGCTGTGTGAAATTGTCCGATTTGCGAATTGAAGGAAAACCAAATAGGCCGTTAGTTTAAAAGCAGGTTTTTGACTTTTGATTGCCTGTTTTTGACTAGTTTTCTTAATTGAACAAAGTTTTGTTGCATGCTCAAGTAATTATGAATCTTTGCTTCTTAAGGGTCTTTGTGAATGGCGAAGAACGAAACAATGTCCGTGGAGGAGGCTGTATACAACCTGCAGCTTCTCCTCCTTGAGGGCATCAAAGAGTATGACCAATTAGTCGCTGCTGGATCAATGATGTCTAGGAATGACTATGAAAATGTGGTGATCGAAAGATCAATTGCAAAGATTTGTGGCTACCCGCTCTGCAGCAATTCTCTGCCTTCTGAGCAGCCTAGAAAAGGCCGGTACCGCATTTCATTGAAGGAGCATAAGGTTTATGATCTTCAGGAAACATATAAATACTGCTCAACTAGTTGTGTTGTCAATAGCCGATCATTTTCTGGGAGTTTGCAAGAAGAAAGGCCCTCAGTTTTGAACCAGGCGAAACTTGATGATGTTCTTCAATTGTTTGAGGGGTTGAGTTTGGATTCTAAGGAGGATTTGGGAAAGAACGGAAAACCTGAGTTGAAAATTCAGGAAAATCCGGATGCAAAAGCTGGGGAGGTCTCTATGAGTGATTGGATTGGTCCATCTAATGCAATTGAAGGCTATGTTCCACGGAAAGATCGTAGAGTCAACTCCTCTTCTCTTAAAAAAAATCACAAAGAAGGTAAAAGACGCAATGTTCAATTTGTTAAAGCTATAATGGTGAACCTTTGTTGCTTATAATCTAAGGTGGTGTTCGTTTAATGTTTCTGTCCCCTGAAAACTTAGAAGGAAATAGAAATCTGGGAATTTGTTCCCTGAGATTTGTTCTAAAAGTCTAGGAGCAGAACAAAAACTGTTTTTATTTTGTTCTCATATTCTGTCTTTGTTTCGAGTTTTCTGATGACTGAAACAGAGACGAGAGCAAAAATACTTAACAAATGGAGCCACAACCACATTATAGAATTACAAAGCTTCTATTTCAAGAGTCAATTTATCCAACTGAAGTAGCATTGAATGCAAATTGCAGGATCTAACTTTTTTTTTTTCTTTTGAGGAATTGCAGGATCTAAACCCGATCCTCCTCAGGTTAACACCAAAAAAGACATGGTATTTAACGAGATAGACTTTACAAGTGTAATAATTTCCGATGATGGGTATAGCATTACTAAAGTTCCAAAAGAGACGGTTTCCGATACAATTTCTAAAGAACCAGAAGTGGAAGTCCTCCGCAAGCAAATGGAGGATAACTTTGCCATATCGGAAATACCTTCTGATCTGATGCAAAGTCAATCAAAAGCATCAAATGAAGAGAAAAAATCCAATTCTGGAGATTCAGTTGAATCGAATGTCACCAGGCTCAAGCCTTCTCTAAAATCTTCGAGCAACAAGAAAATGACTCAATCTGTTACTTGGGCAGATGAAAGAATCAATAGTAATGGCAGCCATAATCTCTGTGAGTTCAGGGAATCAAAAGATAAAAATGAAGCTGCTAAGAGTTCTGGCATCATGAAAATTGAAGAGGATGATGATTCACTACGATTAGCATCAGCCCAAGCCTGTGCCGAAGCTTTGAATCAAGCTGCAGAATCGATTCAATCTAGAGAATCCGATGTCATGGATGCTGGTACTTTTGCATGTTTGAAAATACCCATTAATTTATAAATGCAGGCTGGGCTGCTCTTCATTATTCTTGTAATTCTTTGAATTTCTATTATCTTTCTTTCTTACTGGTGATTATAATTTCCAGTATCGGAAGCGGGTATTATCATACTGCCACCTCCTCAAAACATGGATGAAACATCATCTGATGAGATCGATGATGTGTCTGATTCAGAAATGTTCGATGAATCAGAACAAGTTCCTGTGAAATGGCCAAGGAAACCAGGGCTTTCGGATGATTTTTTTAATTCTGAGGATTCTTGGTATGACAGTCCACCAGAGGGATTTAGTTTGACGGTAAGTTCACTTTTCATTATATGCTATACTTTGGAAATTTAGGGTGCGTTTGGATAAGGGATTTGAAGGAGGGATTTCATTTGGGGAATAGATTTTTGAAATTTCTCCATTAAAATCTTTTGTGTGGCCATGGAATTAATAGGGCCTAAAATGGCACTTCGAAATTCTTCAAAAACAGGTGTTCTTTGCAAATCCACCAAAAGAGGAATTTGCCCTCTAGCTTGTCATCCCTCTTGGAAGTTTTTTTTTTCCCCTTAATTTAAACGATTTATTTGCTCCCAAAAAAGGGGAAAATAAAAGTCAAAATTCTCATTCAAACAAAGAATTTATAAACGACGGGATTTTGAATTTCGGATTTTGAACTCCCATCATTTATAAAATCCAGGAAATTCATCAAATTCCTTGCCCAAACACCCTTAAATAATTTCTTCTATTACGTGTTTCTTCTCCTTAGGCTTCATTTGGATTGAGAGAAAAGGAGAGAAGAGAAGGGAAAGGAATACGGTTTCTTTTTATATCTGTTGTTTGGTAAATCTTAGGAGGAAAGGAAAGAAGAGAAATAATGAGAAGTGGGGGAAAACTTTTCTTAGAACTTGTAAACATTCTCTCTCCCAAATGGGGAGAGTTTGAGAAAAATCAAGAGAAATGTAGAAAGACTATTATATCCTTTTGAAACTTTATCGACTTTTATGAAATAGGGCATAATAGTAAATGGACTTATAGTTGGTCTTATGCGACTTCTAGGTTATGCTTCGAGTATTTACCTTTTTTTTTTCAGTTGTCGCCATTTGCAAGTATGTTCATGGCTCTCTTTTCTTGGATATCATCATCTTCCTTGGCGTATATCTACGGTCGAGATGGAACTTCCCATGAAGAGTATTTATGCGTAAATGGTCGAGAATACCCCCAAAGAATTGTATTACCGGATGGTCGCTCTTCTGAAATTAAGAAAACTCTTGCCGGTTGTCTTGCTCGAGCTTTACCTGGACTCGCTGCTGAGCTCAGGCTGCCAACACCGATATCAACTCTTGAACAAGCAATGGTACACATTTAAAACTTCTCAAATAATATATATATATATATATATATATATATATATATATATATATATATATATATATATATATATATATATATATATATATATATTTATTTATTTATTTTTTTTGGATTAAGAGAGTGTTTATATGGTTGACACAAACATTCAAGAATGGTTTTCGATCTAATCCATAGGAATCAATAGAAAAGGCAAATCCCTTATGATACACCGGATTTGGCTCGATTATTGATAGAGTGAATAGATCTGCCATTTCTTGAAATCTCTATTCTGATTCAAAATCTTGGTGTAAGGTGCATCCTCCATTGTTACAGTCATGGAATAGATGAAATAAATTAAAAAAAAATGATTTTTATTCAGATATCATCTATATGTTATCAAATGCAGTTTTGATTTTTGCTTTTCCTTTTTAAATAAGAGATTTTTTTTTGATCAATTATCTTTTTTGATCATAGAAGTACTTCAAAACCGTTAACCAATGGTGCCTAAACTAAAACGAATTTTTTCCCAACCAAATATTAGCTTACCTCCGTAAAATTCGAGTTGTGGTGGTTGTCTATTAGGTTTTGAATTTGTTTTGGTTGATAAAAAACAACGTCTAACAAATTGATTTGCAGGCTTTGTTGTTGGATACTATGTCTTTTGTTGATCCACTTCCTTCGTTGAGAATGAAGCAGTGGCAAGTGGTTACTCTTTTGTTTGTCGAGGCGCTCTCTGTTAATAGGATCCCTGCACTTGCTCACCACATGACCGCTAGGCGCGACTTATTTCGCAAGGTGAGTGATCCTAAGGTGGTGTGTTGGTTTAACTTAGGTCATGTTTGTTTGGTATTTTTGTTTCATTTTTTCTTTTTTGGTTTCTATTGTCAGAAAATCGAGAACAAGAAACTGAAACATTTAAATAAGAAATATCTATTTTATGTTCTGTTCCTAGATTTTCAGAACAAAATTGTACCAAAATTTCTGTTTTTTCCTTTTCTTTTTTTTGGGAACAGAAGCACTTGGGTACCATTTTTTTTGGGTGAAACTGAAATATGAATATATATATATATTCAAAATAGAACATATTTTACATTTTTGACATTTCAACCCTTTAATTAGATATCCAAGGGCCAAGGTTAATAGATTTTAGGAGACATTCTTTGGATTAGATCTGAGGGCAGAGACTATGGAACTTTCGGTAAATTATCTCAACAAATAAATAACAGTTGATTTAGATCATACAACTCTCAACAAAATGTCTTTTCATGATTAATGTATTTTAAATAATTATAGGATATTAAATTTAGTGCATTTAGGTGCGGTATATATACTTGCATGTGTGTGTGTGTGTGTATATCAGCTATGTTCCTTAATTTTTAGAACCAAATTTTTGGAAAAGTACGAAATTGTTTCTTGTTTTTTTTTGTTTATGTTCCAAGATTTTTAGGAATAAAAACTCTAAAAAAACGAAACCTTAGGTGGCGTTTCGTTAGTTTTTGCTTTTCTGTTTGTGCTTCCAATAAACCGGATGAGAATTTCTTTTTCATTTGGAGTATTCTGGGAATAGAAACATCTTTGGTAACAACAATCGTCTTGAAATTATTTCTTTTAATTTATGAGAACAAAAGCAAGAAACACTTTGGTTGCAACATTTGTTCTTTTTTGCTTTTTAAATGTATGGTGGCCGGTGGGGTGGTAGTGGGAATAGTTTTGTTGGAGTGAATAGGAATCAACATTTTTTTTTTGTTTCTCATATTCTTGAATGCAAGAACTACTCCCAAAATTTTGGGAACAGAAACTGATTTACCGAATGCATTTCTGTACATTAATCTCAAAATTTTGGGAACATAAACTGATTTACCGAATGCATTTCTGTACATTAATCTCAAAATTTTGGGAGCGAGAACAAAAATCAGGGAACGGAAACTGTAACCCAACGGGGCCTTAGTTGTTTTGTTTCTATGTTTTTTTTTTCTCTCTCCAAAAACTAGAACAAAATGGGAAATTTGGGAGCAAATGAATATGTTCCTCTTCTAGTTTCAGAAAGCCATTCTAACTATTTTCAGAAAGACATTCTAAAAATTTGAGAATGGAACGCAAACATTTTTTTTCTTTTTTCAACGTATTCGCGTTTCAGTTCTAAATTTTCTGGGACCAGAAACAGAAATCAGGGAACAGAAACACCTAAATTACTTCATATTTTCTTTGATAAAAGTAAAGAGAAATTGAAGAACACGTTTGTGTTTTTGTTCATGGATAAACAGGTGCTGGATGGTGCCCAGATAAGTGTGGAAGAGTATGAGATTATGAAAGATTTGATAATTCCACTCGGCCGAGTCCCCCAATTTTCTACACAAAGAGGCGGTTGAATTCAACAAACATCGCCTCAAAACCGCACTCTTCTGAGTAAAATTTTGTCTTGTATATCTATCATCTATATTATAAAACAACTCGGTTTTTTGAAATTCTGTATTTTGACGGTCTAGATTGCTTTTGAGAAAATACCGACATTTCAATGTATCTACATGTGTATAAGAAGAAATAATGAGCGTTTTTTATTTGAATGATTATAATTTATTTGTTAACGATGGTAGTATTAATGTTAGGTTGGGATAAGGGATTTGATAAATTTAAGGGATTTGTGAAATGAAGGGATTTTAAAATCTTGAATTTTGAAATTCCTTCATTTTACAAATCTGTTGTTTAGATAATTGTTTGAATGAATAAATTTTTTTGGTTATATTTTTCATCTCACTTCTGAAAAACAAAAAATATTAGAAACAGAAGGGAAGAACAATGACGAACAACGATGAAGGGACAACGAAGAACAAATCCATGAAACAGTTCCAACAGCAACAACAAAATCCAACAACAAAATCAAGAACAAATTGAACTAGAAACAAAACAAATTTAACAACAAAATGAAGAACAAATCGAAGAAACAGTTCGCCGTTCATTCGCCATTTGCCGTTCCATTTCGATTTCGAAAACAAAATCGATATTTTGAAATCCCGTCATAAAACGAAATCGACATTTGGAAATCAATTTCGAACCCTAATTCGATGATTTCGTTTTTGAAATCGAACCCTATTTTGATTTCGAAGAAGACGAATGAAAAAGGACGAACCTGTGGCGACAGACGACGAAGAAGAGGCGACAAACGAAGCGACGAAGATGACGAACAACTACCGTCGATGAACCCTATTTCGGCGAATGTAGACACGGCATTTTGACCGCCTCGCAAAAAATTATATTTTATTTTATAGTTACCTTTATTTTATTTTCCTATTTATTTTGTTTTGATTGTACCGTATTTGTGCGGTTTAATACTGCTAAATTAAGTTTTATTAATCTCTTAAGTAAATTAAATATTAGTAATTGATTTTATTTTTTATTTTATTTTTTGTAGATTTTTCGAAGTGGAATAAAAACGCGTTAATTCGGAACAAAATGGACAAGAAACAGACGAGAACGAGAGAGGTCTGGACCGAACGGGGGTGGGGGGGCTGCATAAAGGTGGCAAGTGCGACCAAAAACTGGTCGCATGTGCGACCAGTCTGGTCGCACCAGCGACCAGATGCACTGGTCGCTGATGCGACCAATGCACTGGCTGCATATGCGGCTAGCTGGGCAGAGAGCTTTGCTCTCTGCCCAGTGCACCCTTTGGGTGCACCGATTTCGGTGCACCCAAAGGGGGTGGGTGCACCGAAATGGTGCACCCACCCCATTTTTCTTACTTTTTCGTTTGATTTTGTCGGACGAGTTTCAGGGCTTTCATTCCTATGAATAGAATGAAGGCTCACAACACCAGGGAGAGGGATTTTTTTTGGGGAGGGAGAGGTGAAATCTGGAGAGAAATTTTGAAGAAAATAATATTATTTTCATTTTATTGTAATTTTGAAGAAGAAAAAAATCTCCAAGAAAGTTGTAAATTTTCATCTGTTGTAAATCTTACTCTTATTTTTTAAGTTGTTATTATACTAATTTTTTTTTTCTTCTTATTATTTATTTATTTATTTTTGAATAAATAAAACGAGGTGAAAAATTCCCAACCTTCCATTGGAACGGTTTAAGTTTAGAAGGGAATTACTCCCCTCGATGCGCGTGAGTGTGTGGGCGCGTGTGTTTTATTTAATTTGTATTAAATATATGTGCTAACAATACGAGGTGGAAAACTTCTGACCTTCCATTGGAACGGTTTAAGTTTAGAATGAAATTACTCCCCTTGAGAAGTATGTCTGTGTCTGTGCATGTGCTCTATTTAATTTGTATTAAATATAATGTGCTAACAATACGAGGTGGAAAACTTCTGACCTTCCATTGGAACGGTTTAAGTTTAGAATGAAATTACTCCCCTTGAGGAGTGTGCGTGTGTGTGTGCGTGTGTGTGCGTGTGTTTTATTTAATTTGTATTAAATATAATGTGCTAACAAGATAAGGTGGAAAATTCCCAACCTTCCATTTGAACGGTTTAAATTTAGAAGAGAATTACTCCCCTCGATGTGTGCGTGCGTGTGTTTTCTTTAACTCGTATTAAATATAATGTGCTGACAAGATAAGGTGGAAAATGCTCAACCTTCAATTTGAACGGTTTAAATTTAGAAGGGAATTACTCCCCTCGATGTGTGCGTGCGTGTGTGAGCGTGTGTTTCTTTAACTCGTATTAAATATAATGTGCTGACAAGATAAGGTGGAAAATTCTCAACCTTCCATTAGAACGGTTTAGGTTTAGAAGGGAATTACTCCCCTCGATGTGTGTGAGTGTGTGCGTGCGTTTGTTTCTTTAACTTGTGTTAAATATAATGTGCTAACAAGATGAGGTGGAAAATTCCCAACCTTCCATCAGAACGGCCTAGGTTTAGAAGGGAGATTACTTCCCTCAATGTGTATGTGTATGTGTGTGTATATGAGGAGGATTTCAAAATAAAATAAAAACATTCGGATTTAAATTTTAATTGGACTTAATCGGATAAGGTACCGTTTTTGGACGTGTGTCTTGGGGTACTTGACACCTTCCCCGAGCGTAACTGACCCCCGAACTCTTTAAATGAATCTCTGGTCAGACCATGTTATTTTGGAGTCAAATTTTTACTTAAGCCATTTTTTTTTAAAATTGTTTTCAAAAAAGAAAAATATGGTGACCTAGCACATCATTTAAACCCAATGCTAGGTGGCGACTCATTTTTCTAAAACAGGCTTGAGTATATTTTAATGAGAAAATCGACGTTTTTAAAAATCCTTCTCATTTTGTCAACAAACAAATATATCTATATTTTTTTTTTTATTATTTTCTCTGAAAAATTGGGGTGCGTTCAGCTGGCGACTCCACTAGGGACAACTTTAGAAGGTCGAGCCCAATATGTCTGAATAAGTCCAACTAATCTAAAGTCCGAATGTTAAATTTTATTTTCCCTCAATTCAGTAAATAAGTTGTGATTTTTATTTATTTTTTTTATCATTAATTTTTTATTTTTTATTTTTTATATATTTTCTTCTTCTTTTCCTTATTTCCTCTCAGGCTCTTATATCGTTGTAAATCCTCTGACAAAAACAAAGTTGTCTTGTATCCATATTATCCCCTCAGGATTCTATGATACAAGACGAGAAAGGGGTTTTGGTACTTGATGAATTGATGACGTCTTGAGAAGTCCTAAAAAAAAAAAAAAAAAAAAAAAACCAAACAAGTTCAAAGTTTCCAATATCAGTAGGGAACGACAAAAAAAAAAAAAAAAGAAGAGATTTTTCATGTACCATCATTTGTTTTAATTGGTCGTTATCGAAATTGAAATCTTCGAACTAGAATGGGCTTTAAGACCACTTAAGACCCACGTGAACTAATAAAATGATTTTATTTTTTTATTTTTTATTTTTGTAGAAAAGGGCAAGATAAAGAAAATTGGTCCCAGAAAAGCAAATCCAGTTCCCCCCTTTCGAAGTCCGATCTTTACACGTAGTCGAGCACAGACTCATTCCAGGATGACATCAGAAAGCAATCCCGAATCTCTCCGAACGACCCAGATGGCTCAGATGCAGGAAACTATTGACAGGTTGATGGAAAGGATCAACGAACTTAGCCGACCTCAGGAGGTGCCTATTCCTCCGTCCAACGGGACTCCTGTGACTGAATCCCCAAATGGAAACCCTGCAAGTATTGGGATGGAGAACTCAGGGCCGAATCTGAACCACGTCGGCCCGAACTTTGCAGTACCGGTCTACTATGGACCTCAGATGGGCCCTCATCCTTTCGCCTATGGAGCTCCGGCATATCCCATCCAGGGGCATGTCTATCAGGCCTCGCCAGAGGGCTCGGCCCCCGCTGCATCGCAGATCCTCATTCACCCGGAGAGGGTCGTTGCTCCACCAAACAATTCAAATGATAGCCAACCGACCCTGGCCATTGAAACTGAAAACAAAGAAGAGAATGGCCCTCCACCGGCTTGGCTTCCGAAAATGGAGAAATTGGAAAAAACTATGGAAGAATGGCAAAAGGAGAAGCCATCCAGGAAAACGACATACAAGGAGTTGTCAGCACCACCCGGGGTTGTGTACTCGGAAAATTTCGTGGTTCCAGAGTTCACAAAATATGATGGCACTGGCCCTCCAGAATGGCATGTCAGCATTTACAAAGAGGAGTCAGGAATTCATGCTCGGAACGAAGACCTTCGCCTAAAGATGTTTCGGAGATCGTTGAAAGGACCGGCTCTCAACTGGTACATGACCCTGGAGCTATCACAGATTAAAACATTTGAAGATCTGGTAGAGGTCTTCTGTGAGCAATATGTGTACAATAGGGATGCCGCGCCAGACCGCAATACCCTCTACCAGATACTGAAAAATAAAGACGAAAGTTTCCGGATGTATACTGCCCGTTGGAGGGAAGAGGCTGCCAAAGTTGTCCCTAAGCTGAGCGAGGAGGCTCAGTTAGAGATATTCAAGTCAATTCAGTCACCGCCGTTCTACTGAGATCTCTCGAGCATAGCAGTGGTTTCTTTCGGCGATGCGATCAAACAGGCCGAGGTGACGGAAGAAGGAATAAGGAGCGAAAAAATTGAAGGGGCCCAATCCAATCTGACGAAAAGGTCAGCCCCGCCAAAGATGAAAGAAAATGAAGTAGCTGTTGTCGTTTCCCCTCGGCAAACCCATTACCAGAACTACCCCCAAGCTTCCTGTCCCCAAAACTACCCGAACCAGAACAACCAATATCACAACTACCCTCCTCAAAATCGCCAAAACCAAAATTATCCTCAAAACCAACTCTATTCCCAAAGCCGCCCCCACTATTACCAAAATATACCTCCCCCTTATCAAAACCATATTCTCCAATATTATCCTCAAGCCTACCCAACACCCCCTTACCATACCTATCAACCACACCCGAACACCCCACCTCAAATTCCTAACCGCACTCCAAGGTCAGGAACCCAATACCACCAAGGCCTTCTACCTCATGCTACTGGGGGAAATTTCCAAAACGACAACAGAGAGCTACAAGACTTTCTGGTCTCGATCACCGAGTTGTACCTGAACGCGCCCCAATTTTCTAGAGAAAACCAAAAACAAATATATATATAGATATATGTTTATATATGCTTGGCGCTGGTAAAACGAGAAGGGTTTTTAAAAACGTCGATTTTCTCATTAAAATGTACTTAAGCCTGTTTTAGAAAAAGGAGTCGCCACCTAGCATTGGGTTTAAATGATGTGCTAGGTCACCATATTTTTCTTTTTTGAAAATAATTTAAAAATGGCTTAAGTAAAATTTGACTCCAAAAATAATATGGTCTAACCAGAGATTCGTTTAAAGAGTTCGGGGGTCAGTTACACTCGGGGAAGGTGTCAAGCACCCCAAGACGCCCGTCCAAAGACGGTACCTTATCCGATTAAGTCCAATTAAAATTTAAATCCGAATGTTTTTATTTTATTTTTAAATCCTCCTTATATACACGTACACACACATTTGAGGGAAGTGATCCCCCTTCTAAACCTAGACCGTTCTGATTGAAGGTTGGGAATTTTTCACCTCGTATTGTTAGCACATTATATTTAATACAAATTAAATAAAACACCCGCACAGACGCATCGAGGAGAGTAATTCCCTTCTAAATTTTAGCCATTCAAATTGAAGGTTGGGAATTTCTCACCTCGTATTGTTAGCACATTTTATTTAATACAAATTAAATAAAACACCCGCACACACGCATCGAGGAGAGTAATTCCCTTCTAAATCTTAGCCATTCAAATTGAAGGTTGGGAATTTTCCACCTCGTATTGTTAGCACATTATATTTAATACAAATTAAATAAAACACCCGTACACACGCATCGAGGAGAGTAATTCCCTTCTACATTTAGCCATTCAAATTGAAGGTTGGGAATTTTCCACCTCGTATTGTTAGCACATTATATTTAATACAAATTAAATAAAACACCCGTACACACGCATCGAGGAGAGTAATTCCCTTCTAAATTTAGCCATTCAAATTGAAGGTTGGGAATTTTCCACCTCGTATTGTTAACACATTATATTTAATACAAATTAAATAAAACACCCGTACACACGCATCGAGGAGAGTAATTTCCTTCTAAATTTAGCCATTCAAATTGAAGGTTGGGAATTTTGCACCTCGTATTGTTAGCACATTATATTTAATACAAATTAAATAAAACACCCGTACACACGCATCGAGGAGAGTAATTCCCTTCTAAATCTTAGCCATTCAAATTGAAGGTTGAGAATTTTCCACCTCGTATTATTTACTTAAAAAATAAATAAATAAATAAATAAATAAAAATTAAAAAATAAAAAATAATAAAAAAATAAATAAATAAAAAGAAAATAAAAAGTAATAAATAAATAAATAAATAAATAATAAAGGAAAAAGAAAAAAAAATCTAATTTACAAAAAAAAAAAATTAGTATAATAACAACTTAAAAAAATAAGAGTAAGATTTACAACAGATGAAAATTTACCACCTTCTTGGAGATTTTTCTTCTTCAAAATTACAATAAAATGAAAATAATATTATTTTCTTCAAAAATTTTCTCCAGATTTCTCCTCTCCCTTACAAAAATTTCTCTCAAAAAATTTCTTCCTCCCAAAAATCTCCTCCTCCCTCTTGTGATCCTTCCTATATTTATAGGAAGGAAATCTGAAATATTCCTTCAACAATCACGCGAAAAAGAGAGGAAAAAGGGGGTGGGTGCACCGAAATTTGGTGCACCCACCCCCTTTTGGGTGCACCAAAAATGGTGCACCCAAAAAGGGGGGAGGGGCTGCCCCCCCCTGCTGGCCGCATGTGCGGCCAGCAATAATGCTGGCCGCACATGCGGCCAGCAGTGCTGGTCGCTACAGCGACCAGCGCAACTGGTCGCTGTAGCGACCAGCCTGGTCGCACGTGCGACCTTAATGCACCCCCCCACCCCCGTTCGGTCCAGGCCTCTCTCGTTCTCGTCTGTTTCTGCTCCATTTTGTTCCGAATTAACGCGTTTTTATTCCACTTCGAAAAATCTACAAAACCAAAAAAATAAATTAATTAATTACTAATATTTAATTTACTTAAGAGATTAATAAAACTTAATTTAGCAGTATTAAACCGCACAAATACGGTACAATCAAAATAAAATAAATAGAAAAATAAAATAAAAATAACTATAAAACAAAGTATATTTTTTTGCGAAGCGGTCAAAATGCCGTGTCTACAGTACCGGAATTGTTTGAAGCAGGGGATGCTGACACTCCTTCCATTCTACGAAGTTAAACCTGGGAGTAAAGCAGCTTCTTCAAATGCTTTCTGTGAATACCACTCGGGAACCAGAGGACATGCGACTGAGCAATGCTTTCAGCTGAAAGACAAAATTCGGGAGTTTATACGGACCGGAGCCATCACATTTCCTAAAAAACCTGAGGCCGGTACGCCAAATTGTCAGCAAAATCCGTTGCCTGAACACGCCTCCTCAGGAAGTGGCGTCAATCTAATTTTCACAGAGGAGGTCGAGGAAGAAGTTGATGTGATCGATATCGGTGGTGTTTGTTTACACCCGGAGGTTCTCTACGGAGGGTTCGAATTACATCTAGAAAGAGTAGCCCAAAAACTGGAGAAATCTCTAGTTTTGTCTTTCCCAATCCAAAAGATGGTGGAAAATCTCAATAAGGTTCCATGGAATTATGAGATCATCGCTAAAACAGGAGAAGGAGAAGAATTGCCAATCTCAGTAGGAGAAACCAGTGGAATCACTCGGTCTGGAAGGGTGTATACACCACAGGATTCCTATGAGGGAACCAAGAGGGGCTCTGAAAAAGTCGGTATCAGAACCGGAGGCTCACGACTTCCTAAAGGCAATGAAGAATTTAGAATACAAGATAGTGGAGCAACTCAGCAAAGCACCGGCGCAAATCTCGATGCTCTCACTACTCCTATCCTCAGAAGTACACAGACAGGCACTGCTGAAAGTCCTAAATGAAGCCCACTTGCCTAGCACGATCTCTCCGGAGAAGTTTGTCACTCTGGTTGAGCAGGTCCTAGGATCTAACACCATCATTTTCACAGATGACGAGATGGACGATGATGGAACAGGTCACAACAAGCCTTTGAATATCACGGTCGAAAGCCATGGAATGTTCATAGCTCGGGTGCTGATTGACAATGGATCGGCACTAAATATCTGTCCTTTGTCGACCCTGGAAGAAATGGAGATAGATCTATCACAGGTTCGATCGTCTAAGACGGTTATTCGAGCATTCGATGGGGCTAGGAGAGATAGCGTTGGAGAGATTGACCTGCCAATTGAAATTGGTCCAATACAGTTCAATGCGAAGTTCCAAGTGCTCGACATACCTGCTTCCTACAACCTGTTGTTGGGGAGGCCGTGGATCCATAACGCTGGGGCAGTGCCTTCGTCTCTACATCAGAAGATCAATTTTATCATTGATGACACACTGTACGTGATCAGGGCTGATTCAGATATCATACCTTTCCATCAAGCGATAAGTCGGCATGTCCCGTTAACAGATGACGAAAAGGAGAATGAGAAGATTGAAGCCTCCTATCACGTGTTCGACGTCGCGAATGCTACCTTTGTGAAGGAAGGAGGACACGAGATGACACCATCACTGTCTAATACTGTGGCCTTCGTTGCTAAAGAAATGAAGTCCTGGGATTGCATTCCCGGGAAAGGTTTGGGCAAAAATCTAGACGGAATTACAGAACTGATAGAAGTCAAGGAGAAGAGGGGGATATTCAGATTGGGATACGAGCCGATAAAAGCAGACAGGGCGAAGTTCTTTCGGAAGAAGAGGGATGGATCCCCAGACAACCAGCCAATGAAAATTTTGCATATCCGGGTCACTTTCCCCTATCCAGCAGAAACCATCAACAAAGGGAAAGAGACTGCAAGATTCGAGTTGCACCCTGAGAGAGTGATGATCAAAGAAGCTGTGAATGTAATCATGGAAGATGAGGCAGGGCCCAGTCATGGGTCTGGTATTCGAACCAAGGGAAATGAGAGGCTGCAGAATTGGGATTCTTGTTTTCTCCCAATTCGCCAGGCGTTTCAGTAAACTTAGGGAGATTTTCTGTTGGTCATCCCGCCATCCACCTAATCTTCTGGATGGAAAAGGATTTTGCTTTGTAATGGTTTTTTATATTTAATGAATGCAATTCTGTTTTATCCAACATATGGTTTAAATGTTTAAATTTTATGCTTTCAGGATGCCTAAATTACCAGTGTATGATGCATGCGATATAACTGAGCTAGAGTGCGATAAGTATGATTTCAATGCAGAACCAGACCATAACCTGATGGGAGTGGAAACAGAAGATGACTCTTGCCAGCTAGACGATAGTGAGATCCGAAAAGCTTTCACGGAGTTCGAGAACAAGCCGATTCCCAGTAACGATGAGACCGAGTTGATAAACTTGGGGACCTCGGAAGAGTTGAAGGAAGTAAAGATTGGATCAGCCCTCATGACTCTGGAAAAGAAAGAGTTGACAACGCTCTTAATTTCCTACCAAGATATCTTTGCCTGGTCCTACGATGACATGGTAGGACTGGACAAGAGTATCGTGGCCCATAAGCTGCCGCTAAAACAGAGGAGTATACCAGTCAAACAAAAGTTGAGAAAGTTGAGGCCCGCTGTCAGCCTCGAGGTCAAGGAGGAGATCGTGAAGCAATTCAATGCCCGAATTATTGAAGTCTGTAACTACAGTGAATGGCTCTCAAATGTCGTTCCCGTGCCAAAGTCCTCGGGAAAAATCAGAGTCTGCGTGGATTATCGCGATCTTAACCGAGCAAGTCCAAAAGATGATTTCTCACTGCCAAACATTCACATCATCATCGACAATACTGCGGGGTGAAAGCTCTATTCTTTCGTCGATGGATTCTCTGGCTATAATCAGATTCTGATGGATGAGAAAGATCGAGAAAAAACAGCCTTCACTACACCATGGGGAGTCTTTTGCTATAGGGCGATGCCTTTCGGTCTCAAAAATGCCGGGGCAACATACCAAAGAGCAATGGCGACCCTTTTTCATGATATGATGCACAAGGAGATGGAGGTATATGTAGATGACATGATCGTTAAATCTCAGGAGAACGAGGATCATCTCTGCCATTTAAAAAAGATGTTCGACAGACTTCAAAAGTACCAGCTCAAGCTCAATCCAGCAAAATGCGCGTTTGGGGTGGCTTCCGGAAAACTTCTTGGTTTCATGGTAAATCGCCATGGAATCGAGATTGATCCTGCAAAGACGAAGGCCATTCGTGAGATGCCACCACCGAGAAATGAGAAAGAGATCCGAGGTTTTCTGGGGCGATTAAATTTCATAGCCCGATTCATCTTCCAACTCACTGCCACTTGTGAGCCAATCTTCAAGCTACTTCGAAAAGAAAGTGACGGGCGTTGGAATGCAGATTGCCAGAATGCCTTGGAGAAAATTAAAGTCTATCTAACGAACCCTCCCGTTCTAGTGCCGCCTTGGGAGAAGGTTCCGTTATTATTATATTTGTCAGTTCTCGACTCCTCCATGTGAGCTATTCTTAGGCAACTTGATAAATCTGGAAAGAAGGAGCAAGCCATCTACTACCTCAGCAAGCGCTTCACGAAGTATGAGGAAAATTATACCTTGCTGGAGAGGATCTGTTGTGCATTAGCTTGGTCTGCTCAAAGACTGCGCCATTATATGCTCCCACTGACTACCTACTTGATAGCCACGATGGATCCCTTAAAGTACATCTTCGAGAAGCCGATTCTGTCAGGAAAAGTTGCAAAATGGCAGATGCTGCTGATAGAGTTCAATATCATCTACAAGACCCAAAAGTCAGTGAAGGGTCAGGCAATAGCAGATCAGTTGGCTAGTTGTCCAGCTCAAACGGATAACCAGCCTCTTGAGACGTTATTCCCTGACGAGTCGATTCATGCGGTGGATGAAGAAAACGAGGAAACAGTTTGGAAAATGTATTTTGATGGAGCAGTGAACTCTCGAGGGGCTGGAATCGGAGCCGTTCTGGTTTCTCCAGGCAAGCAACATTTTCTAGTGGCTTCCAAGTTGAAGTTCCAGAGCACAAATAATCGAGCTGAGTACGAAGCCTGTATTCTGGGACTCCAGCTGGCTGTCGACATGAGAATCAAAGAATTACTAGTGTTCGGAGATTCTGAGCTGATAATCAATCAGGTGACGGATAAGTATGCCACAAGGGATCCGACCTTGATAGCCTATAACAATCACCTCCTGGAGTTGTGCAAGCGATTTACGATGATAGAATTTGAAAGCATACCGAGGCTCAAAAATGACTTCGCCGATGCCTTAGCTACCTTGGCATCTATGATCTCTATCACTCGAGAGGATGATGATATCATTCCGGTGGTAATCCGAGTTCAACGCCGACCGGCCCACTGTTGCCAGCTTGAATCTGAGCCAGCCAAAGACCCGTGGTACCATGACATAAAGAACTTTCTGAAAAATCAAGAGTATCCGGAAGGGGCATCAAGTGTTGATCGGAAAACTCTCCGGAGGTTAGCAGGCCAATTCTTCCTAAGCGGGGAGACACTGTACAAACGCTCCCCTGACATGGGCCTGTTGAGATGTGTTGGAGTAGAAGAGGCCATCCAGTTGATGAAAGAGGTCCATGGTGACATATGTGGACCTCACATGAGCGGCTTCATGCTCGCCAAGAAGATCTTGAGGACTAATCATTTTTGGCTAATGATGGAAAACGACTGCGTGCAGTTTGTCCGAAGATGCCATAAGTGTCAGATTCATGGTGATCAAATCCATGTCCCACCTTCACACCTTCATTGCTTGACAGCCCCATGACCCTTCTCAATGTGGAGTATGGACGTTATTGGGGAAGTTACCCCTAAGGCGCCGAGTGGTCATCGCTTTATCCTGGTGGCAATTGATTATTTTTCCAAGTGGGTAGAAGCTGCTTCCTTAACCCGAGTGACTCAAAAGATAGTAGCTCGATTCATCAAGGAAAATATTGTGTCAAGATACGGTTTGCCACAAACATTGATAACCGACAATGCAAAAAACTTGAAGGGTTCAGAAATACAGAAAATATGTCAGCAATTCAAGATCGAGCACAAAAACTCAGCGTCTTACCATCCAAAAATGAATGGAGCAGTGGAAGCCGCCAACAAAAATATAAAGAAAATTCTCCAGAAGATGATTGATAATTATAAAGAGTGGGATGATATGCTGCCATATGCTTTGATGGCTTACCGGACCTCGGTTCGGACCTCGACAGGGGCAACCCCCTATTCTTTGGTCTATGGTACAGAAGCGGTGATACCGGCTGAGGTGGAAATTCCATCTCTACGAGTGCTCATAGAGGCCGAGCTTGATGAAACTGAATGGGTACAACAACGGTTGGACCAACTTTGTTTAATCGATGAAAAGCGGCTAACAGCGATATGCCACGGATAGTGTTACAGACAGAGGATTACCAGAGTTCATGATAAACGGGTATACCCTAGAGTCTTCAAGGTCGGTGAGTTAGTATTGAAGAAAATTTTTCCTTTCCAAGATGAAGCTAAGGGTAAGTTCGCGCCAAATTGGGAAGGTCCTTTTGTTGTTCATAAGGCTTTGAGCGGTGGAGCGTTGATTCTCCAGGAAATGGATGGGGATGTATTTCCCGAGCCCCTAAACTCGAATTCTGTAAAGAAATACTTTGCCTAATAAATGTCCTTATTTTCTAAGTGAATTTATTTCAATTTGTGATTATCTGTTGCTAAAAAAAAAAAAAAAAAAAAAGGGGGGGGGGTACGGCTCGAACATGGTGAAAACTCGAAAAAGCGCTATGAGAAAAATGTAGAGACCGTGTCGCCCAAAAAAAAATAAAAATAGTTAGATCACTCCTAGGGGCATTTTTGGAATTTCCACTACGGCTGACTTCCATTGACCGTAAGACTTTTTTGTGTTCGGAACTTGATGGATTTGAGCAAGAGTTGGAATCTGTGAAAAAGAACATCGAATATGGCTCAAATTTGCATTGAAATCATACTTGTCAGACAATTCGGCTTGAAATCTCGTAGTCAACATATCTGGTGATAAAGACACCTGTTTGGGGTAAGGTTTTACACGTTTTTCCCATATTTGGTTAAATCAGTTTTTGCAGGATTTGAAAAATACAAAGCAAGCAGGAGTATATGATTCTCCTAAGCACTGAGGATGCCTAGTAGAAAAGAGAAAGTGAGAATCGGCGGGTGCAGAGAAACAAAGGCTGATAGGGATGTTGTCCAAAAAAAACAGACCCCGCCAACAACCCAGAGAAAACCTCCAGAAAGTACATCTCTAAGATTGACGGAAGGACGAGATGGAAAAAATCTCCCGATACTATCCCGAGAAAGTCAAGCGCCATCAAACGAGGGATTGCGATGGAAAAGGAGGGGACGGAATTGCGAGTCGTCAAGGGTGACAAGTTTTTCAAACTAAATTTTCGTGTTGCATGCGTTTTTTGTCCAATTACAGGAATTTCAAAGGGCATGGAAGCATGGATTTCTCTCTCACAAAGACTTCTTACCTTCCGACTCAAATTAGAAACTTTTATTTGCTGAAAGTTCAAAAGCTCTAAATGAGCGTTCAAGTATGCGTTTTGCCCTGAAAAGGGCGAAAAGTGAACTACGCTAAACTTGATCCTCGGCATAATACTAAGGTACGCAGGCAATCTATAAATGTTCGGTCATCTGAGAGTTCGGCTGGGGTACATTTATATCTTTGCTCTCTCATTCTGGCTCAGTCACAAGTTGGGGCATATTTTATACTCTTGAACTTTCTTTAGGCCCCTGGCCAAGAGGGCTGGAGCATGAATAATTTTTATTACTCTAAGCGATCCTCTAAACGGACACGTGTTCGTCATGAGTATCGTCAGGAGTCATTTTTTTATTACTCTAAACGATCCTCTAAACAAACACGCGTTTGTCATGAGTATCATCATGAGTCATTTTGATTACTCTAAACGATCCTCTAAACGGACACATGTTCGTCATGAATCATTTTATTACTCTAAACAATCATCTTAACAGACGCTTATTCGTCATGAGTATCATCACGAGTTAATTTTTTTTTATCACTCTAAACGATCCTCTAAATGGACATTTGTTTATCATGAACATCGTCATGAGTCATTCTTTTATTTTTCTAAACGGACACTTGTTCGTCATGAGTCTTCTTTTATTACTTTAAACGTACACTTGTTCGTCATGAGTCATTTTATTTTATTTGTTCTATTATTGGAAAATACACTAAAAAAATTAAAAAAAAAAAAAATGGGACGATCAAAATGACGTGGTCTTTTATCTTTGTCAAGCAAGTGGGACTTGCATGACAAAGAGGGGCAGCTGTAGACACGATATTTTGACCGCCTCGCAAAAAATTATACTTTATTTTATAGTTACCTTTATTTTATTTTCCTATTTATTTTGTTTTGATTGTACCGTATTTGTGCGGTTTAATACTGCTAAATTAAGTTTTATTAATCTCTTAAGTAAATTAAATATTAGTAATTAATTTTTTTTTTTTTTTGTAGATTTTTTGAAGTGGAATAAAAACGCGTTAATTCGGAACAAAATGGACAAGAAACAGACGAAAACGAGAGAGGTCTGGACCGAACGGGGGTGGGGGGGCTGCATAAAGGTCGCACGTGCGACCAGTTTGGTCGCACCAGCGACCAGATGTACTGGTCGCTGGTGTGACCAGTGCACTGGCCGCATATGCGGCCAGCTGGGCAGAGAGCAAAGCTCTCTGCCCAGTGCACCCTTTGGGTGCACCGATTTTGGTGCACCCAAAGGGGGTGGGTGCACCGAAATTCGGTGCACCCACCCCATTTTTCTTACTTTTTCGTTTGATTTTGTCGGACGAGTTTCAGGGCCTTCATTCCTATAAATAGAATGAAGGCTCACAACACCAGGGAGAAGGATTTTTTTTTTGGGAGGGAGAGGTGAAATCTGGAGAGAAATTTTGAAGAAAATAATATTATTTTCATTTTATTGTAATTTTGAAGAAGAAAAAAATCTCCAAGAAGGTTGTAAATTTTCATCTGTTGTAAATCTTACTCTTATTTTTTAAGTTGTTATTATACTATTTTTTTTTCCTTATTATTATTTATTTATTTATTTTATTTATTTATTTTTGAATAAATAAAACGAGGTGAAAAATTCTCAACCTTCCATTGGAACGGTTTAAGTTTAGAAGAGAATTACTCCACTCGATGCGCGTGAGTGTGTGGGCCCGTGTGTTTTATTTAATTTGTATTAAATATAATGTGCTAACAATACGAGGTAGAAAACTTCTGACCTTCCATTGGAACGGTTTAAGTTTAGAATGAAATTACTCCCCTTGAGAAGTGTGCGTGTGTCTGTGCGTGTGCTTTATTTAACTTGTATTAAATATAATGTGCTAATAAGATAAGGTGGAAAATTCCCAATATTCCATTTAAACGGTTTAAATTTAGAAGGGAATTACTCCCCTCGATGCGTGTGTGCGTGTGTTTTATTTAATTTGTATTAAATATAATGTGCTAACAAGATAAGGTGAAAAATTCCCAACCTTCCATTTGAACGGTTTAAATTTAGAAGGGAATTACTCCCCTCGATGTGTGCGTGCGTGTGTTTTCTTTAACTCGTATTAAATATAATGTGCTGACAAGATAAGGTGGAAAATTCTCAACCTTCAATTTGAACGGTTTAAATTTAGAAGGAAATTACTCCCCTCGATGTGTGCGTGCGTGTGTGAGCGTGTGTTTCTTTAACTCGTATTAAATATAATATGCTGACAAGATAAGGTGAAAAAATCCCAACCTTCCATTGGAACGGTTTAGGTTTAGAAGGGAATTACTCCCCTCGATGCGTGTGAGTGTGTACGTGCGTGTGTTTCTTTAACTTGTGTTAAATATAATGTGCTAACAAGATGAGATGAAAAATTTCCAACCTTCCATCAGAATGGTCTAGGTTTAGAAGGGAGATTACTTCCCTCAATGTGTGTGTATGTGTATGTGTGTGTATATGAGGAGGATTTCAAAATAAAATAAAAACATTCGGATTTAAATTTTAATTGGACTTAATCGGATAAGGTACTGTATTTGGACGGGCGTCTTGGGGTGCTTGACACCTTCCCCGAGCATAACTGACCCCCGAACTCTTTAAACGAATCTCTGGTCAGACCATGTTATTTTGGAGTCAAATTTTTACTTAAGCCATTTTTTTAAAATTATTTTCAAAAAAGAAAAATATGGTGACCTAGCACATCATTTAAACCCAATGCTAGGTGGCGACTCCTTTTTTCTAAAACAGGCTTAAGTATATTTTAATGAGAAAATCGACGTTTTTAAAAATCCTTCTCATTTTGTCAACAAACCAATATATCTATATTTTTTTTTTTTTTTTTCTCTGGAAAATTGGGGCGCGTTCAGCGAACACGACGAAGAAGAGGCGAGGAAGGATTTGGCAAATGCAAGCTCTCCCAAAAGGATTTCGAAATCCTTCATTTCACTCCCTAAAGGATTTCACAAATCCTCTTTCCTCAAATCATTTCACCCCCAAACAAGGAATTTAGTAAAAAATGGATTTTAAAATCCCCTAACTAAATGAAATCCCCCCTAGAAATCCCTTATCAAAACACAACCTTAAAGATGGTGGTATTGATGTTAAAGTGTCGTTTTTGGGATAAGATTTTTTATTCTAATTTCGAATTAAATACAAATTTGGGGGTAATTTTGCCTAGTTTTTGCAAATATATTCTAAAAAACCTGGAGCAAGAGATGAATAAGATTTTTTTTTTGAAAATCATATTTTTGTTCTCTAAAATATGGTATGGATTGGGTGTCGATGACATTTACTAAATTGAGTTGTATTCAATATGTGGCCTTCTAATAGCGATAGTTTGTTTAATCTCTTAAATTTAACAATTATTTCAATGTCGTAAAATTAAAAATATTTTTAATATTTTTTTATAAAAAATAAGTTGTGTTCAATATGCAACATTCTAATAGCGATATTTTATCATTTCATCACTCTATTAAACCTAATTTGTTTTTCCCTATATTTTCTTAGAAACCATTTGTCTGGAAAAAAAAAAATGAGAGAGAAATGTTGAATCATTGTTACGGAAAAATGTATTAGGTTTAGTGGAGTTATGAAAAATAAAAAATATACCCAATAAAAAGTCATAGGTCGAACATAACCCAGTTTCTGTCAAAAGTTATTAGCGACGTTTTTAATTTTACTGGATTGAAACAAATGTAGAACTCGAGGGATCAAATATACGATTTAACAAATCTCAAGATTCCCATAAACACCCACTCCATACGTTAGGTGAAAAATAAATTTTTCCCTTTTTGTTTTTGTTTCTAGTTTATCAGTTGATACATAAAATTAATCCTTGGTATTTTCTTCTTGACATTTTCAAGAACAATATTAAATTGTACTTTTTTCATTGTTAAATTGTACTTGAAATAAGTCAATCATCATTTTTTATGTCTTTTTTTGTTGGATTTTTTTCCCTAAAAATCCTCAAGAAAGTGGTTCATTCCTCCATTATTATAGGAAAATTGATCAATTAACCTCATACCCATGTCTCATTGCATGAACCTCATGTAACAACCGGCCACTTCATTTGTAGATCATTGCTATACACTACAAGAGTGGGTGAAGTGGTTACAAGAGTGGCCATGCACCCACGTGGCAATCACTCCATGCTATGGTGCAAGAAGTGGGTGCATGGAAGTTACATAAGCTAGAGAGAGAAAGGAGTTACGTGACCTTGCATGAATCCATATTCTACATGGATGGTTACAAAAACGTGGGTTCATGGATAGTTAACTGCTCACTACCTTTCTGCACGTCCAAAACCAACTCTTTGATGGGAAGAGTCTATAAAAGGGATCTGTGCAATCAGTTTTGGTTCTCTAAGTCTACAATCTCATTTTAGAAACCAAATACACCATCAAACAGAGATTGAGTGAAGTTTAGAAAAGCCTTAACCTGAAATTAATATTTCCCGTAATCTTGAGCAAGTGAGAATGGCAATGGCTGGAGGTACGCATCGATCCGTTCGTTTTTATTTCCGCATTGATCTAATTGCTTATTTCATATGCATGAGCACGTTTAAATCATTAAAGTTTATCCCACATTTTTTTTCTTTTTTTTTTAATCATTTAGTTAATATTAACTGTTTATTTAATTATGTAGTGAATATCAATAAATTGTTACATTCATATATTTAATATCAATTACGGCTCGTTTGGTTGGATAAAATGGAATCAAGATATAATTGGATATGAGAAGGAATGAAATAGATTTACCAATAAAATCATTATTCAATTATCTTGTTTGGTTGTAATTGTATGCTTAAATAAATGAAATTGAATAATATTTTTTTACATATTATGTTTGAGATTAAATTCATTCATAATAATACCTAATAATAATTTATTTAAAAAAAAAAAACTATAAAATATGAGTAATATCCCATGTGAAAAATATTCAAAATCTACCAACTAAAATCATTCTGTTCTTAAATTTTTGTTTTCGCTTTGGGAGCACAAATAAATTTTTCTCTCAAATATTTACTTTTGTTTAGGAATAAAAACTTATATTTTGGGTTCAGATTTCCACTTCCATTTCCTATATAAATTTTTTTTGTTCTCAAATTTATATTTTTGATTTAGGAAAACAAATAGATTTTTCATTCCCATACTTATGTTTCTATTTCGGTAAAAGAAAATATTTTTTTAGGAAACATAAATAGAAATCTATACATTTTTATTCCAAAAAAAAATTGAGAACAAAAGAAAATCTATTTTGATTCCCTAAACAAAAAAAAATATTAAAAAAAATATATTTTCTTTTCCAAATTAAAAATATAAAATTGAGAACAAAACATTTTGTTTCCGCCATAAATAGTATTTTTTTATTTTTTATTTAAATTAATATATGACTAAATTGATAAAATTAATTTATAAGAAATATTTAAGTCATTATCAAATTGAGAATTATATGCTAAAACGAGGTGATGTATTTTTCGTATAATCCAAAAAATGTCATACTATGAATTATGAAATTCAATTCCGGGCGATGAAATATAGAATCTAATTCCATCCATTTCAATTCAATCGAATAGTTAAACATAGGAATTGTGATTTTATTCAACCCCATTTATTCCAACCAAACGTATCGTTAGAATTAAAATATATATATATATTTTTGAAAAAAAAAATCTGCAGTCCTAAATGTCCAAAAAACAACTTTTCAAGGACCATAGATTTTTTAATCATCCCAAAACCCCCATAAAAATTGAATTACCGATTTTTCCCCTCTCTCTCTCTCTCTGTCTGGCACACTGGGCAGCCGGGCCCGCCGCCCCTCTCTCTCCAGACAGTTTGTAGGCGGGCCCCACGCCTGCCCCTCCCTCTCTCTCTCTCTACAGAGGTGGGGCAGGCGTGGGGCCCGCTTGCCCCCTATTTCTGGGTAGACAGTGGGCAGGCAGCCCCACGCCTGCCCCCTCTCTCTCTCTCTCTTTTCTCTCTTCTCTCACCGCTCACACACACTCTCTCTCTCTCTCTTCATGATTTTGGACCTCACTCTCTCTCCTCTCTCTCTATCATGATTTTGGAACAAAAAAAAAAAAAGATCCACTCTATTTTTTCTCATTTCTATTTTACTATTTTTATTTAGTATTATTTCAATTTCAAAACTCCATTTCTTTATTTTTCAATTTCACACATTTTTCTTTATTCCATATATATATATATTCTTTTTTTTTTGTATTTTTGGAACAAGTGATAGTCCTTAAAAAGTTGTCTATTGAAGAACAATGTAAGTGGTATTTTGTGATATTTTTTAGTTCATTGGATATCTACTTAATTTCACCTATAAGTCTTGTAGAAACATATTGAGTTATGTAATGTTTAGTAGATATCTCCTTAATTTATTTTCAGTAGATATCTCTTTAATTTATTTTCAGTAGATATCTACTTAATTTAGAACAAATGAAATGTTTCAAAAATAAAAAGAAAAAAAGAAAAAAGAAAAATGGAATAAAGAAAAAGGTGTGAAATTGAAAAATAAAAAAATTGGGGTTTGAAATTGAAATAATACTAAATAAAGGGAGTAAAATAAAAATGGAAGTAAAAAAGGAAAAACTCTTGCTTGTAATAAACTAGGGGTAAAAAAGGAAAAAAGAAATATTTGCCAACCCAACATAGGACTTTTCAAATTAAAAATGTTAAAATAGGAGTTTTCACATGAAAAGGATTTTGGTGGGATCTAAAAAGTTGTCTCAACTCAAAATGGGACTTTTGGAAGAAAAACCCTATATTTTTTTTGTGTATCCAGACTTAATTTGTGGGGTGAATAATGTAATTTGTTACTTCTTGGGGCGGCGCCAAAAAGAATTGGCTATTGACATTCATTTTTATTTATTTAATGTTTTTCAAAACAGTTGTAATAAATTTTAAAAAGTTCCATCTGAACGGTCAGCTTTGACTACTCGTACTCCTAACGTGACACATTTAATATTAAATAAATAAATAAATTATATTTTACTCCCCCATACTTTAATACAATAACATTTTTTACAACGATTAGGGTGGCGTTTTGTTTGATTGACGTTTCCGCTTTTCTGTTTCTACTCTCAATAAAATGGGATGAGAATTTTGTTTCCGTTACGGAGTATTCTAAGAATATAATCACATTTGGTAAATATAATTATTCTTATTTTTATTTAATTTTTATAATTTCTCAGAATAAAAAAAAATATATATATTTGGTTGCAACTAAACTTGGATGCACGTGTCTATATATGTATGCGTGTGTGTGTGTGATAGAGAAAGAGAGAAGATGAGAGAAGAAAATGAAGATGTATGGAGAATCGGTGATGGTGGTGTGGGTTGGCGTCGGGTGGTGGTTCTCTACATTTATCCTTGTGAAATAAATTGTAAATAAAAAATAATATTTTTTGTTTCTCAAATTCTTAGGTTGTGTTTGGATAGGGTATTTGTAGGAGGGATTTCATTTGGGGGAGGGATTTCAAAATGCTCTTTTGATAAATCCCTTATTTGGGTAAGAAATGAAAGAATTTGTCAAATCCTTTTAGGGGTGAATGAAGGGATTTGTAAATACTTTTGGGAGAGGTTGAATTTCTCAAATCCTTCCCTTCCCATTTAGCAAAAAGGACACGGAGGTAATTTTCATAATTGTTATGAGATCCCCTCTTCAAGCCGCGATATGTTCTTTCTTTTTCTTTTTTTTTCCTTTTTTTTTTCTTGTTTTTCCTTCTCATTCAACGAAATACCTCCGTCGTCTGGTCGTCCTCCGTCGCCGTCGTCTGGTCTCCGTCCGTCGTCTGGTCTCCGTCGCCGTCGTCTGGTCTTCCTTCGTCGCCGTCGTCTGCTACTTCATCGTCATCATCTGGTTTCGATTGATTTCGAAAACGAAATCGAAATCAATCGAAACCAAATCGAAAGGGTTTCGATTGATTTCGATTTAAAAAACGAAATCGATTTAGGGTTTCGATTTCTACTTTGATTTCTACTTAGATTTCGTTGCTTCGATTTAGGGTTTGTTCATCGATTTGGGTTTCGATTTGTTCATCGTGTTCATTGATTTGGGTTTTGATTTCATTTCGATCATCATCTCGATTTCGTCTTCGCCGTCGTCTGTTCGCCGACTAAATCAAACGAAATCTATTCATCATGTTCTTCTCCATTTTTGTCTTCTTTTTTTTTTTTTTCAAAAGTGGGATAAAAAATAGATAAAAAAAACTATCCAAATACTTCAGTTCAAACAATCATCCAAACAACGGATTTGTAAAATGAAGGGATTTTAAAATCCCTTCATTTTACAAATCCCTTGAATTTATCAAATCTCTTACCCAAACGCAACCTTAAGGAATTTTGAAATTACTCCTAAAATTTGAAAAGCAATTGAAAATGATTTTTTTTTTTTTTTCCAAATACGATTTTGTATATTAATCACAAAAAATTTGGAGCAATAACAAAAATTAGGGAGCGGGAACACTAAACAAATAGGGCCCTAGGAGAACGACAAAATATTCTAAATTTTAATTGATACGCGATTTACCTTTTTAGCATTTATCAGTTAAAACCATCAAATATTTATCTACCACAATCACTGATGATACCAAAAATTGGTATCACAGTGCTTTAGTGAGAGGTCCTCGTGATCCTCTATTCTTTGCTTTGGTTATGCTTGCACAAATTCTTACACAGGGGGGTGGATTCTAGTAAGAACCCCTGGTATGAGAGTAAGTATCTCTGGTAAAAATAATTTTAAATTAAATGTATGTCAAATTGCGCGTACCATTCTCTTATCAATAAAGGGTATTTATAATTCTTCATTAGGTGGAAAAATGGGGAGAAAGAGAGTATGCAATCACAAATTTGTTTTAGAGAGCACACCCATGGCGTGTTCAGATTCTCAAACGTGATCATCATGACTTTTGTAACGAACATTCTAATCAGGTCAGGTTATCGATCCCAGGCACTCATGGACCAGACTTGTGGACAGACCTCGGTACTAAGTGCTCACGGGCATGGTTTGCTGCTCGTATGGAGATCATTAACCCACTAATGTGGGAGTCCTGGATCTATTGAGGGAGCTTGGGCTTCCTGCCACGATCTCGTTTTGACCATAATCGAGGCCCAACCTTTCGGAAGCCCATACGGATGGCCAATGACCAAATTTTCCATCATCAATCACTATTCAACAACAACGTTGTAAAATCTTGTAAAAAAGTCATATACAAATAATTATAGATAAGGAAAATAAAAAAAATATAAAAATAGAGAGAAAAAGTAGTAGAGAGATAATATTTTCTAAAAAAATTATAAAAATTATTTGAAAGACAAAAATGCGTGCAAAGATAAATTTTTTAAAGTTAAAAATATTAAAAGAATAAATATTTAATTTATTCAGCACTTATAATTTTAGCACTTAATTTTTAGTATTATCAAACATGGCTTTTTATAATACATAAGTATAAAAGTTACGAAATACGTTAAAATTTTAACAAAGAAAATTGTTGCACTCATCTAAAAAACAAGCGTCATATTAATAATTTTACTTGACCAAAATACCCTTGTCCAAATTTTCTTTAGGAGAAAAATGTATTATTTAAATTATTTTATAAAAAAAACATAAAATATAAAAATATTTCATATTATGTATAAAAAAAGAATAATGTCTTATGCGTGTCATGAGGGCGAGCATTTGAGGTTGAAAAACAGGCCGTAGAACGCTAACTAGAGCTCAGATTTAGTAGCCCTTGGAAATCAGATGATTTATAACAAAACAAATAATAATACTTGCGAGCAACAAGTTTCACCACAAACAACATATGCAAAGAATGTAGTGAGAATACAATTACAATAACAACAACAATTGTATTAATATCGAAGGACTACAAGGTGTGAAAGATTTCTAATGTCATGTCCTATCACAAAATACTTTAATAAGAAAAAAAGAAAATAAAATGACAACAATCCACATCATTATACTCGAGGAGACATAACATAATTCTTATACAAGAAGTAATCAAAAATAAATTAAACTAGTCTAGGAAATAAAAGGAGTAGCTCACGGGTAAGCGACCATGTGCGAGAATAAACATTGAACAAACTTAGACTGTGACACTATGGATGCAAGTTATCATTTCAATAGAATACACAGTCTGTTGAGCTTATTCCATATTGGATATGAAAGAGTCTGGTGATCAAGTTATAAGTATGAAAAAAAATCTTATTTCATGAGTTAGTTTTTAGGGTTGAGAGAAACACAGGACCATGAGTTAGTTTTTTGGGTTAAAAGTGTAATTTTCAGTTTTTAAAGAAGAACAAAATAAGCTAAAAAACAAAGGTTAATTTATTGGCTTCAGGCTTGACTGTCAACACCACCACCAGTACTGGCATCATAGCACCACCACAAGCCTCAAGAACAAAAGAGAATGTGAAGTAGAAAATCCATTAAATAAAGCACGGCTCATCTTACTTTCTCTCTCTCTCTCTATAGGCCCGTGGAGTCATCTGCAAGTGAGCCGCTACCACAACGAGCTGATGATCTGTATTTTCGTCAAATTCGGAAGTTTTCTGTTGTTCAATCGGCAGGTTTCTCTTCTCGATTTTTTTTTTTTTTTTTTTTTTTTTTTGCGTTTGTGTATGCAGGGGTTTTCGTTGAATTTAGATCTGCAGATCGTTGTGTTGACTGTTGCTTGAATTCAATTATTATTCATGAAAAATTTCTGCTACGGAAACACAAATTTCCTTTTATGATTTTGTTCTATTTTAGGAATTTTCGGTTAGTTACGGTAGCCTTTTTTTTTTTTTTTTTCCAGATCACGTTGAATTTGTGTTCCTCCTGTGTTTCTCGCTTGCAGAACATCTTTACATGCATCATATGGCGTATTTTTGTACAGAGGACTCCAGAATCGAATGGCTTAATCTTTTTGTAGATTCCCTTCTATTTAAGCTAGTCCTTGTTGAATCCCACATTGAATTTGTGAGGATTTTCAAAGTCGTATTACTTCACCTAATGCCACATAGTTTTAGGTTGGAACCTCCTATCTTATGGTATAAGAGCTGGATTTAGGAAGTCTGGTTTGATATGATTAGTTCATTATGGTATGAAATTGTTATGGATGAGGATCAGTCCTTGGTCTAAATAAGCTGGCTGGCTTAGTTGATTTTTCAAGCATTTGTTGGAAGAAGAGAGTGGTATCCGAGATTGGACTCCTGTTTATTTGTAAAAGATCTTACGCTCTGCATCCCCAGCAGCTTGTGTGAATAGAAATAAGAAGGGTTGAATTACTCCATCAATAATCAGGGGTTTCGCATTACTCAGCCAATAATTCTATACCAAAGATACAATTAAAAGTCCACGCTGCGCGTGAGGGTGTGTGTTGAAGCCCACATCGATTGTGTTACCTGATCCTGAGTTATATATAAAGCCTAAGGCAATCCTCATCTTACAAGGAGTCTTTTGAGAGTGAGTTAGGCCCACTAGGTTGCTAAAGGAACAACAAAATAACTATCGTTTTCCAGGAAGAATACAGGGATGGTGACAAAGGTGGAGGATGGGCATGGGCGGGTTAGGCTTGCCCATCCTCACTAGATCAAAACGAAATTTAGCCCATGGACCCTTCAACCGTCATTTCTCCATCACAATTGAACAACAAGCAAAACACAACTTTGAGAAACACAAAGCTATTCTTAAGAGATTCAACCTAAAATTATATAGCTCTAGGTGAAGTAGCTTCTTTAATTTATATGCTAGTTTGGGAAGCATTTTTATCATGTGTCAGACTCAACACTCACCTCATGTGCAATCCTGACATGCACACGGAGAGATCCCAAACATAAGAGATTGATGGCCAAAACTAAGTTGAGACATGGTCAACTAGGCCAGGTGGCTCGGGGATAGTAGAGGAGATCACAGGTGCTAGTTATTGTACCATCTTAATATATAAACATTGGTGGAGCAATTCCTTGGACTCATTGTTACTTTGGGAAGTCTTATTGGTCCAATGTGGGATTCAACAAGTATTTATTTACTCGCGAACAAATGTGAGAATTAGAACATGCATACACATGCGTACACACAATTCAAACCCTCTAACCAAATCAAGAACCCTAAACAAGTGAACTGAACATAAAATCCCTCATAATCATCAACAACCATAAGCCAATATGAGAGACAAAAAGTCGAAATATAGATGACACCCCAATTCTTACTTGTTCACTTCTTCTCTGTTGCGAGGATAAAGGGGTGGATTACTTCTCATTATTCATCCTTGAATCCTAGAATACCTAGACTGTCTTATAAATTAGACAATAGCTAGCACAAAATGCCCTTGCCTTTAAATCAACTCGGGTTTTCAAATTAAAGTGCTACCAACCCATCATTTATTGAAAATGGTTAAAATCTACTGCTATCAAGACAATCTCTATAATGACAGATTGGATTGGGGCCACGATGACCCTTGTCTACTTATGAGTTGTGAATTGTCTGACATAGGTAGATATCTATCAAAGAGTATTCAGTCATTCACTTGTATTTAAGTGTTCTTATATTGTTTCTCTTATTATTGCAAATAGAGGGAAATACTGGTCATTGTTGTTAAGCCATCTCATTTGTCTAGTTCCCTCTCATTGTGGTCATTTGTGCATGGCAAATTTCAGACTAAAGGCTTGAGCTAATAGAAGTACTTCATAGGGATTGAAGTTGCTCGATCGAGTCAAGGCATTTATCTTTCTCATGTTCTTCACCCATTGAGGAAACTTGACTACTAGAATCCAAAGCAATAGACTCACCTATATATTCGAACATGAAACTACAAGTAGAGTAGAGAGAATTGTCAATTGATTCAGGGCAATATAGATTGGCAATTGGGAAGCTAAAGTAGTGTTACCAAATGTGCTATATCCTTTGCATTTAGTGTTACCAACAAGTTTTATATCGCCCAAGAACTAATCATTAGGAAGTTGTTGTTTGCATTCTTAGATATTTAAAATATATACCTGGATAGGGTCTATTGTATCGAAATCATGATCACACCCATATAGAAGGATATATAGATGTTGATTGGCCTGGACTCATCCTTAGAGAGGAAGTTTACAACATGTGGCGATTTAGAATACAGAACCATATGTCATGCTAGTGAAATAATCGGGTGATCAAGTTTGGCTAAATCATATTGGAGGAACCCAATAGGCCTAACTCACTCTCAAAAGGCGCCTTGAAAGAGGAGGACTATGTTTGACTTTATATGTAGCTCAGGATCAAGTAACACAAGCGACGTGGGATTTAACATGGCCCCTCATGCGTAGGGTGAATTTTGACAAACCACTGCGAACGGAATCAACGGATATCAGGGGACCCAACATCAATGTGGGATTCAATACGTTTCCTCACGGGTAGAGTGAATTTTGACAAACCACTGCGAACAGTTATTTGGGGGCCTAACATTGATGTGGGATTCAACATGCCTAACATCATACAAGAGGCCTGGTGTTGATACCATGTAGAAATACAATGAGCCTATCTCACTCTCAAAAGACGCGTTATGGTTAAACCTTTTGATTCCGTCAATGCTCTCTCTTTTGCTACAATATCAAATATTGTAACGTAGATGGCTCAACTTATTTCTAGTAGGTATCTCCTTGTGATATTGAGTGTCTCATGGTTGCTTTGATGCATTAAATTATTGCGTTTTACTTGTCCATTGTGTTCTTTTATGACTTGGGTTGGTGTTATCTGTCACTCCATGCTGATATTTTACAATGTCCACAAGTTACTGTTGATTTTAATGTGTTCCTTATTATGAGTCAATTCCAATGTCTATTTTATTCAAAGGTAAACATGTATTTCAACCTGAAACAATCCAACATCAATCCAACCCAGAAGCAGCGATGATAATATTATGGTGGACTCCAATGTATGTTGCTTATGTCTTAGGCTTCTTTTGAGGGATAGAAAGGAGATGACAATGTGCATTGTGAGTAGAGGGTATGTGTTGAACTAGAAAGACAAGGAGAAGGTTTTGATTCACATGTATGATCACGGGAGAAGGGGGGAGGGAGGATGGACCGTTTGAGCATACACAATTTAAGATATTTAAGTGGCAATGTATTCCGATGCGGACTCAGAAAGTTAGTTCTACTGGGCTTGTTTTTTCAGATTCTCTTTGTTAGAATTTTTAGAACTATTTGAAAAATAATTATGCTGTTTTTAAGTGACAAAGATGACCAATATTTGTTGATATTGATGAATACTTTAATTCTATTTTTAAGCAAAAATATCGACAACAATAATAGTATAATGACCAATGAGTCATATTTAAATGAGCATCGACCTTTCATAAAACATTTCCTTTTTTGATTACTTAAATATCAAATTAAGCAAAAATATCCACAGCAAAAAATAAAAAATGAGCAATGAGTTAAATATCTAAATGAGCATCAACATTTCATAAAATTTTACTTTTTTTATTACTTAAATTTTGAATAAACATTATAGTCAGAGACAAAACTCAATTATAGGAACAAAAAACTAGCTCAACCTTGAAATTTCATCATGAAATAGTTGACACCAAAAGTAAAAAATAAAAAAGCATGGAAAGGGTTCGTCCAACAAAACCACAAAAGGCC